>OZ005650.1:198574088-199174088 GCA_963930645.1 Salticus scenicus
TATTCATATTTTACATATAAACAGTTTAATCTGTCTGAGTCATACGTATGGGAGACTGTGGTTAGTTGTGCCAGGGGGCAAGTAGTGCCATAGGGCTTCCTGAAGGAGCCGGTAGGTTGCAGAACCTGCCGCGTCATGTGAGTGAACAGGTTCATTAATGTAATGTGCTGTGTATGTTTGGAAGTATAACGTTAATAGATAAAATTATCTATCGTGTTTTCCATTGCAAAAGTAAATTTTGTGACCTACGTTAGAATCGTCATTGGTACGAGGGATCGTGAGTTATGTAAACTTCCTTAACATTATTTGAATATTTATATTTTGAGCTGTTTTTCTATGTATTTCATTTGTTAAGGATAACAACTTTCCAGGAACTAATGAATAAAGTTCAAAATGGCGCAACTCTGGGCTAATTGTGACGAAGTGTTGGACGCATATTGTGAAAGTGTCTCGACTTGCCCCGGCAGGATTTTTAATGCAGGTTTTTACATTTCAACAAAAATTAAGTAAAATTACAAAAGGCTTACTGAAAGAGCTAAAGCTACTTTAGAAGATTATGAGAGGACTGCAATAGAAATAAATTATGGAAGGTGCAGTTTAAAGAAAACCCAAGAACTTTTTCGTGTAAACAGAATGTCACTTCTTAGATACATGAATAAAAAGAAGAGTACTAATATGAAAGAAAAATATTGAAATGGGATATAAAAAAACCACATATGATATTCACACTATAGGAAAAGTTCAAACAATGCAACATACACACATGAAAAAGAAGAAGAAAAAAATCCTACGTTATGAAATATAAAATTAAGTAGCAGGAATCGGATACTTCTGAAGATGACGAAAATAGTTTATGCCTAGTTTGCTAGGAGAAATACAAATTTTCTAGACCCGGAGAATTCTGAATGCAATGCATGACACGTAAAAGAAGTATGCTCTTGTCAAATGCACCGAAAACGAATCTTCTTACATTTACGTTAACTGCAAACTGCAAATCAGACGCTGAAATAAGCGAGGACAATGAATGATTAAAAATATAGGTAGGCTTACAGGTTATACCTACACGTTATAATAAGCTACCGAGTGAAATACCAATATGGCCAAACATTTTTCTTAGCCTACTTTTTAATTCTTTCCTGATTAACACAGTTTTTTTTTCTTTATTTCTCCTGTTAAGTGTCTCTAAACTTAGCTTTATAAAAGACTAAGAGTTTACAAATGTTAGTAATTTAACTTTTTTTGTTTGTTTGTTTGTTTGTTTATTTGGTTTACAGTGTTATTAAAAAAATTTAAAGTGTTTTTATTGTGTCAAGGAAGTGAATAAAATTTTCATTATTGAATTAAAATAACGAATTTCATTACCATTCTCACATAACTTGTATATGTTACAACGCGTTTGTATGTGTAGTTTGTATGTCACAATATACCCCAAGCATGTCACTACTAGCCCTGCTACTGGGCAAGTTGTGACAAATTTCGACGTTATGTTGAATTCATTTCATGGTATGAAAAACGTTAATAATAATAATGATAGTTTTGTAAATATATTACTCAAGGTTTGCTCTATGGTATGATGTAGTAAATGTTTCACTTCAGTTTTAATCTTAGAGCTAATATCAAAAATGACGAAAACGTCACTTCTAGCCCCGGTCTCCCCTACTATAATAGTCAATATAATATTTGTAAAATGTTTTGTATCACAAGGTTAAAAAAATTGTAAAAATACTGCACTAAAATTGTAAAACAATTGCACAAATTGCAATTTAGGAAAGACAGACTGCGCAGTTTGGGCTCAAATAACACATATTGTTGTAATTTTTCAAATTTATTTTGCTTTTTTCAAAACCAATAACACTGAGCATTGTAAATGCGAAAACTTTTATATGCTGTAAATCGAAAATTTTCACTGTGTGTGTGCAGCTCCAATAATCCCTTAGTCGACGAATCCGATTACATCACTTTGTGCCGTAGGACCTGAAACTCAATCGAGGATAATTCTACTGGACGCCATTAAAATCCCATGTTGGAAAAGTGAGTTATTTATTCTATTTAAAAAAAAAATAAATTAAGAGAATCATATTCATGTTCAATTTAGTTTTTTTTTTTTTATGAATTTTCCATACATGTTTTTTTAAATCACAACTAAGAAAAAAAAAAATGTAGGTTGCTTAGTACGCATCTTACTATCACCGTTAGTATTCAATACTTAAGTTTATTTTTCTTTGATAAGAAATAATTAAAATATCGTATTATTATTGGTTTATGTTGTTTCAGAACTTTATTTTTTAAACTCAAATATGCAATTTTGAGATTACTCTACGTACTTCCCATCTGAACAATAACAGTATAAGATTTCATAAATACAAAATCTGAAACTGTTGTTCCATGTGCACTAGTGTTGTTTCATGTGTGATTTCTTCCGACGGAAGCATATATTTCCTGTGATATCTACATGTACATTTAACAAATGTTATGCGGAACACGTATTTTTGGGGAGTTTTTTACTAGCTAGGGTCTGCACTCTTCCTATCATCTTCTCCCCACTGTAGTAATTAATTCTAGGCAATAATTATATACATTAATGTAAATATATTTTAATGGATATATGGTAATTTTATTTATTTGTATTATTGTCCCCTTTATGCATTCGTTTACATCTTAAGTGTAATAAACACATAAGGACAGGATTATTTTAATTTAAAATTAACGGAACTTTACCTTAAAATCGAGTCAAGACCCACAAGCGTATCTGGTAACATTCTAATTAATGTTTTGTAGTATTGTTAGAATCACCAATTTCTCAACACTACTTTATATTTAGAAGATGTTTTTTCCAAATTAAATTGATTAAATACCAAGCAAAATACTTTGTAGAAAGATATATAGAGTGATTAAAGTGTCACAGAAAAAATTAAAAATATGTTATTCAAAAAGTAATCACCGTAGTTTTCTCTGAAATGTACAGAAAAGAATGAGATTTTTTTATACATAAAAAAATAATAAAAATAAAATAAAAGGTTATATTTTTGACCAACATATCGCGTTATAGTCACAGTTTCCTGTGACATATTAAACAGATCCGCCAGATCAAACAACGTCATCCAGAGAATACTTGAGCTTTTTTTTAGGACAGTCCCAATGAGCAACCTCTGACGTCCATTCTAATAAATGGCGTTCATGATACTGAACATTTATAGTCCTAGTTACGTTGTTGAATGTACTTCGCCTATGTAAAAAAAAAAAAAAAAAAACTAATTTTACAATAAAAGCGCCGCCTGATTAAGAAAATTTAAACTTATTTGCTAACAAATATTTTGTTACGTAAAAAAAAAAAAAAAAAAAAATCGTGTCTTTTTATGCAGTATGCTAATATAATTGTACTTAAATAAGAAATTTATTCAATTATGAATGCTGGATAAAGTTATTATTGAAAAATAGTTAAACTTCATTTTTACTTTCTCTTACCCATAGGGTCGAGAAATTATTATTTTAGGGTCAAATTTTCGAACGTGAGATTTTGTTATATTTACATGTTCTGAGGACCCTGAATACGAAAATCATGTTTTTAGCGAATGGTCTGTTTGTCTGTCTGTCTGTGTGTCTGTTATCAGCATATCTCAAGAACAAACAGTATCAGAATTTCCGAACTTGGTATTCTAAATGTGTCTCATATAGGGATTCTACAGTGAACTTTTCGTTGAGATGAAGCAAATGGCTCGTGTACAGGGACACTCAAAAGTATTCAAATGCATTACGTCTATGGGGGAAATTGCAGGAAAGTAGAGTTTAAATTTATCGACTGCACTAAACCAAATGAAACGAATATATATTTTTTGTAATAGAGATAGTCAACTGGTTAAAAAAAAAAAGTGTATGTGGGAGCCTCGCCTCCCCCTCTGGGGGGAAGTCCCCCCTCGAGGGGAGTAAATTTTCATGATGGGTATCTTTCAAAAGAGCTCGCCATTACCGTTAAAACGAGTTATTTAACCATCTGCGATAATTTAAAATAAGGTTCATATAAAGTTAAAGTTTTTATTTAGTGTTATACTACTTCTCTAATATGGAAATCATCTGCATTATTTGCATAAATGATAATTTTTAAATAATATTTTTAAATAATAATTTTAATAAATTATTTTTTAAAAACAGAATTATTTTTTAATATCTGAATTAATTTCTATATAAATGTAGGTGCATTAATGAAACAGAGTGATGAGGGGGGCAGTAGCCCCCCTCACATCCAACTAATTATCATATAAAACTCTTCAGAAGCCTACTTTGAACTGGTTAACACAGGTTTACATAACAGTACTCCTTATCTTTCCTCTTAATCTGCAACCTGTATCTATAGTATTAAATTTCAGGGTAAGAGAAAGTCATGTGTGTGACACACCAGATTATTTTGAATAAAATTCAGCCCTTCTGAACCATTGGCGCGAAATTCTATAGGCTTTGCAGATGGTTAAAGAGAAAGTTATTGCATAAATATGAGAATAGAAAAGTTAGTAAAAAGAAAAAAAAGAGTGAAATAGTAGTATTCTTGATTATGTGTCTTTTGTCCTAAAAATTAAGCTGTTTGTTTTATAAAATGTCAAAATGTACTAAAATTAGAATGCATATAACGTTAGTTTAATTATATTTAATTAAATATTTCAAATAAGTTCGACCGTACACACGTTTTTTCATAACAATATTTACAGTTTTGTATTGTGCACAGTTTCAAATAACAAACATGTTATCAAGTAATGCACAAGCATAATTTTTATAAATGCAGAAAAAAAAAAACTGATTTTTATCCTCAATAGAATGTAGGAAATCATGCCTAAATGCATAAAAACTATATATATTTAAAAATATTATTAAATAACGTATTTATTTTTATATTTATATTTATATTTATAATTTAATTGTTCTGTTACTATTGTGTGCTTTGAAATAATTATGTAAAATAAAACTTTGAGATATAGCAAAGAAAAAAAAAAAATGTAAATTTATAATATTCATACAAATTTACTTTTAGGAAATACCTTTATGCTTGATGAACTTATTTTCTTCGGATACCTCTTAAATAATACAAAGTGGAAGAATTAAGTAACACTATTTTCCTACTCAGTGAGAGATTCACTCAGTGGAAAGGTTCTTTCAACAAATAATGAATAGTTTATATGTAATATACTTCTTTCTGTATATCTAAGAGATTCTGTAAACAACATTTTTGCATCAATTTAAGCAGTAATAGAAATCATATGTGTGCATATAAATTAAACAAGCAGTACGGCGTTAGAAAAATCTTCTATTGCATTTTTTATTTTTATTTTTATTCATATTCAAGTTGAAATTATAATTGTGAAGAAAAAGCTAATGCACTTTTTAGTGATTTTTCTGTTAACGATTTTTATTGAAGTAAATACTGATTCCATTGTTAAAAATTAAAATCTAAAATTCTGTTTTATGTATGATAATCAGAATAAGTTAAAAATTTATATAAATACAATAGTAAGAAACGTACAACATCTACTATTTGTTTATTTTTTTCATATGCCGACAAATTTAATATATGCATGGTGTAAGATTGTTTGCAGAAGGCCAATGTCCATAACTCAAATAGTTTAAACACAAATACACTAACTTTGCTAATTCAGCATCCTTTTATATCTTAACTAAAACTTCTGCAATTTTTTCCTGGATAAATCTTAATGAATAGTTTACTATGTATGCGAGATAATATTTTTTTTTTCTACATGCGTATATGGTTCCTTGTTCCTTAATACATTTACACTAGTAACTATAGTTGCCATTTGGCCACTGGAAAATTTTATTTATTTATATATTTATTTATATTTTTATTTTGTTTTTTTACTTTATAAGTGAAAACTAATACAGTTCATTGATTCAAATAATAATAATAATAATAATAATAATAATAATAATAATAATAATAATAAATAAATAAATAAATAAAATAAAAATAAAAATCAATAAATATATAAATAGATATTTCTATTAATTTTTTTCCGGTAGCCAAAATTTACTAAGTTTGAAACTATGCTTGTAACTCTATAAAGATTTCAATTAAAGTACACTACTGGCCATTAAAATTGCTACACCAAGAAGGAATAATAATAACGGAATGAAATTTGTTGGACACATACATTATAGTAGGAAGAACAATTGATTAAAATTTCAGGAAATTTGGGGTAATATGTACTGAGAAAACAGTACATAAAGCAGTGACCTCTGTGAGCAATAACAGCACTTAGCTGCCTAGGCATATAGAATCGAACAGCGATTGGATGACATGTACGGGTAGAGCACTTCATGAAGTGCTTCATGGATGAATTGTTACATCATGTTAAAACTTCATGAAGTGCTCTACCCGTATATGTCATCCAATCGCTGTTCGATTCAATGTCTAGGCAGATATGTGCTGTTATTGCTCACAGAGGTCGCTGCTTTATGTACTGTTTTATCAGTACATATTGCTCCAAATTTCCTGAAATTTTAATCAATTGTTCTTCCTACTATAATGTATGTGTCCAACAAATTTCATTCCGTTATTATTATTCCTTCTTGGTGTAGCAATTTTAATGGCCAGTAGTATATATAAATAGGACTTTTTTCCGAATTGTCTTGATCTCAGAAATTTGAATATGAGATCAAAAATGGAGTTTAAAAATAAATTTGATTTCAGTTTTAATATTTAGACGAAATCATAAGCAAAATCTAACTATATCATTATAAACAATATTTTATTACTAATCGATTATTGCCAGTCGCATATTTACTGGACGATTTGCGACAAATTAATTGGGCAGTGGCGTTTCCTTTGTTGCCGAATGTACAGTCGGGAGAAAAATAAACGCAACACTCAACGTAACTTTGTTATTAATCGATGCACGAAATCGTAATAGGTATCATTTAATGAGGGATTATAAATACATTTAGAAAAAAAGTAGAATTTCGTATTGGGGGTCGTCTACATTTTAAAACGCGCACCATTTTTTTTTTTTTTTTTTTTTTTTTTTTTTTTTTAAGTAATACCCTATTTTTATTTTAGATTTGAATTCCTGGGGTTGCGGCAATGCAAAAAAATTATATTGGTTGTATACTTTACTTATTTTTTATAGAGTTATAAGCATTCAAAGTCTGAAGGTGCTAATGTTAAATTCATATCTTAAATCTTTTATCATCTTCACATCTTCACAAAGAATATATACGATATACATTTAAGAAACCCACAACATAATACATAATCAATTTTCATTCTTAAAAATAATTTTAATTAAGAAAAATATCAAATTCATATAAAAAAATTATGTATTATGAACTATATTAATTTTTACATAAAATGAATACTAATGCTGAAAAGCATCGGTGTGCAAATTTACAGCTCATTCTAGTTATTAGTTTTAGAGATATAAATAGATCTTTCTTTTGGAGAGGCTTATGGGGACATCTATTACAAAGTTTTGCAGGAGATAGCGAAGCAAATCTTAAAAAACAACCGAGAAAATTAAACAAAATATTTTTTATTTTTGTTTACGAGTCACACTATATACAACAACAACGTCAAACTCAAAGAAATGAAAGGAAAAGAAGATGATCTTTAGATATTAGTCTAGTAAATAAGAATTCCCGTTTTCTAAAGAAAACAAGCCCCGCTTTTCATCGTTCTTCTAAACCAAAACAATATAGAAAAAAAAAAAAAAAAAAAAAAAGTGTCTATGCGGATTCGTGTTAAACCCCTGAATTTACGTTGGCAGACATATACGCAAGTGACATTTACCTCATCGATTATGGGTGATAAATTTTGAATCATTTAACCCATTGCAAGGGATTAACCCAGGGATTAACCCCTTATTAGCAGGTAGCATTTACCCCTTAGTATTACCAGGGGTTACCCCAAGGTGATTTAGATCATTAAAATTACACTGCCACCGGAATACACGAACAAAATTAAAATAAAAGAAATTTACGAGTTTTTCTGCTATGTTATAAAAGTAAAATTTTGCTAAAAATTTTTCGGGATAAGTTTTACAGTTGAAAATGAAAATTAGGTGATGCTGTAGTGGTATTACTACCCCTTAAAGGGTTAAATAAATACTAGAAGGGAAAAAAACAACTAAATAGACTGGGTTTACTGAAAAAAAAAAGAATGGAATTAGATTTGGAAGTGATTATTATTTTAAGGAAACTTTAGTCTTTAAAAATTACTTTAATAAATATATTTTAATTAAAAAACTGTATTTTCATGGAAATTATAAAACAAACCGCACATTTTCAAACAGTTAAACTGACCCAAAACTGGTAAATGCGATTAAAATTGTTTAATGTTTACTTCATGATACCTTATAATGTAGATTATCTGAAAAGATTTAGTTTATGCGTTGTTTTACATACCTTCATAACTCTAGTATTTCAGTTCGTATACTATATCACACCAAGGAAATAAAGGGAAAGAAAATTTAGCTTTTATTGACGATCGATATAGCCATGTAGATACTTTTAAATTGAAAAATATCAAACATTTTTCTAAGAGATTACCAATCTTAAGTATAGTCAAAAGTCTGGCCATCAAAGTGTGACCAATCTTAAGTATAATATATTTAAATTTACTTAAAATATATTGTTTAACAAAATATTTATGTATACACGCATCTAAAAAACAAAAAATCACGAATAGCCAAAGGGATGTAAAGACGGTATAACGTTTATTTTATCATTATTTTTACAATTCTTGAAGAATTTCATGTGTGAAACGATAAAATTTTGTCTAGTTTTTGTACGATCTTAATTTTATTTTTCTAGATTTGCATATATCCCCCTAAAACATTTTTGTTTATATGTGATCTCTATAAATACTAAAGGTAAAGTACGTAAATTGTATACATTTCCACACTGCCAAACTTTCAGACATTCATATATCAAGTCAAAATAGGATGTTGCTACTGAAAGAATCAAATTTGGCGCTCATTTCAATAAGCTGATGACCCCTAATTCAAAATTTCACACGATTTTCTATACGTCATTTAATTCTTTGTTACATGATGTCTGGTAGATTTATCTGCGTCATTTAATATCGAAATTACAGCTGGTGTTGAGTTTTTTTTTTTTTTTTTTTATTATTATTCTCCGACTGTACCGTACATCTATTTTAATAGATATATGGTAATTTTATATTTGCTTGTATCACTACATGTATCATGCTACTTTATGCATTCATTTATATCTTAAGTATAATAAAAACATGGGGCAGAATTATTGTAATTTTAAATAGGTCGAGCTTTACTTTGAAATCGCTTCAACACCCACAAGCATACCTGCCAACATTTTATAATTATTATTCCGTAGTATGGTTAGTACTGCCCACTTTTCCACACAATTTTCTTTCAGAGTAACTTTCTCCAAATTCTATTAAGATTAAATGCGAAGAGAAAAATGCTTTATAATAAGATTGGTTTGTGTATATATATATATATATATATAACTGCGGGGGCTACAGGACTCTGAATCCTAATTATAATGTTGCAGTCATGCTCACATTGCAAATATGATCGTATTTAAATAAAAAGTTTATTCCGGTGTGGATGCTGAGTAACGTTACTGTTGAAATATAGTGTAACTTCATTTCTTAAGTAACTGTCAGTGGTGTAAAAATTAAATAGGACTTGCTGAAGGATTGCTGAGTGAAAATTGCTGCATAAATGTGCATGTCAGGGGAAAAAATGTCACGGCGGAATTTCTGACCATGTGACTTTTGTCCCAAAAATATAAGCTGCTCATTTTGTAAAATGATTAAATATACTAAAATTTCAATGCATGTAAAATTATTTTGGTTACATTTAATTAAATACTTAAAATACGCTCGACCCACCGTATGTTTTTTCATAATGATATTCGCTGTTTTGTATTGTGCACACCTTCAAATAATGAACATCTTGTACAGTAATGCATAAGCATATTTTTTTATAAATGCAGATAACAAGACTGATTATTACACTGTATAGAATGTATGTAGGGTAGCATGTCTAAATACATAAAAGCTATATATTTAAAAATATCATTGAAAAATGCATCTGCTTTTATATTTATAGTTATATTGTTTAGTTACTATTATATGCTTTCAAATAATTATGTAAAATAAATAAATAAATAAATAAATAAGTAAGTAAGTTAAAATAAGAAAGAAAAAATAAACAAAGAAAAACGAAACAAAGAAATTTTAATATTCATACAAAATTACTTATAGGAAATGTCTTTATCCTTTATGCAATTTTTTTCTTCGGATACTCGTACCTCTTAAATATTACAAAGTGGAAGAATTAAGTAACATTATTTGAGTACTCAGTCACAGACTCACTCAGTGGAAAGATTCTTTCAACAAATAATGAATAGTTTATATATAATATACTTCTTCCTGTACATCTAAGAGACTGTGTGAGAAAACAACATTTTTGCATTAATTCAAGCATTAAGAGCGCACAATACCTAATCTTGCCGGCAGCTTTCGCCCATCTTATTCTATGGGAAAATTTGTTTACATAATTACTCATTACTTACAAACTTTGAATAAACACCATAAAATGCAATAAACTCGCAACAATTGTTTCGGGTTGAAAAACACACGACCCTTCATCAGGCGAATAAAGTAAGCACGAGTGCTGCAGTCAAAGCGGCAACGCACAAAATCGTTTAAAATGAAAAGAAAAACTTTATAAAGTAGAAAATAAATATAGCTACTGGTGTGAGTAAAATTGTACAAGAAAGCAAGAAAATAAATAAATGAGTGAGTTTAAAACATGTAACAATCTAAGGATAACAAAAATTAAACGAAAATCTAAGTTATGTGAGTAATTTCCAAGCATCAGAGAAGAAAGGAGTGGAAGAAATATCATTAACAAGATTTTTCGAATTTTTAAATATGTAAAATGCTTCATGAATATCCAAATGGGAGGAACAGACAGGAGATGAAATTATGTTAGTTTTGGAAAAATCAAAACGATGACCTTGAGACCAGCAGTGGGAAGCAACAGAAGATTTGGTAATCTCTTCATTACGAACATTCCGACGGTGCTCATTTATTCTGTATTTCAAACGCCTCCTAGTTTGACCAATATAACCTAAGTTGCAGGACGAACACGGAATTAAATAAATTCCAGATCGGTTTTCGGTGGGAATGGGATCCTTAAGAGAAGATAATTTAATTTTATTGACGGGTTTGTAAATAGCTTTGAAACCAAACGGTAAAAGAATTTTAGAGATTTTAAAAGAGAGTGAAGAATAAAAACGTAAAACAACTGGGATGAGACTGTGATCGTTTAGTTTGGGAGCAGAACGTTTAGGATTCTTAAATTTATATAGAGCTTTATCGATGATAGATGGGTTATAGCCACGAGAGAGAGCAAGAGATTTTAAATAATTAATTTCTTTCGAAAGATTAGACGGATCAGAACAAATGTGTAAGGCACGATAAACATAAGTGTAAAAAGCAGACATTTTTTGTTGAGGGGCGTGGTTAGAGAGAGCATGCGGTGGCAAAGAGACCGAGAATGGTTTTCTAAAAACAGTAGTTGAGAAACAATCATTTTCTTTATTCACAAGAACGTCAAGGAAAGGCAAAGAGCAATCCTGTTCAACCTCAGAAGTGAATTGAATGCATGGGTCAATCGAATTGACCAAAGAAAGTAAATTGGACAAATCGACATCAGGGGAGACAAGAACGAAAGTGTCATCCACATACCTGAACCAGTTAGGAAATTTATATACACCGAAGAGTTTTTCTTCAAAATAGTGCATATAAATGTCGCAAAGTAAAGGAGAGAGAGGATGGGTAGTCCTTATATTTTTAATTTTTTATATTTTATTTTGAAGCTGCAAAATACGAATTTTCAATATGTGAAATTTTTTCATTTTGCAATTTCGAAATAAAATATTAAAAATTAAAAAAATACATTTTTAAAAAATGTGCGTCAATTTAACAGCTGTGAACTTTCAGAATGTGAAAACAGAATTTAAAAATATGTATTAGTTAATAAGTTATTTGTAAAGAAAATTTCCCCATAGAAAAACATTGGCTCGGGCTTCCGGCGGCGGTGAGTGAAGAGGGCCCTTAAGCTGATTGCGATGCATAAATTTGCATTCGGTTTTAAGTGTAAATATAGAATTTTTTTTATAAATTTTTGTGACATATACTGCATTATAATTATAATATTGATTTTAATATAAGGTATTATTAAAAAAAAAAAAAAAATGCAATTTATAACGCTTTTTTGTGTACTATAATCAAAAATAACTTTAAAATTTGCGATGCAAATACAATATTAGTGAACATAAAACATCTACTATTTAGTTTTTTCATACGCCAATAAATTTTATTATATGAGGTAAGATTGTTTGCGGAAGACTGTTTTCTACACATAAATTCTTTATTTCTTCTCTTTTTTTTTCTTGCTAGTTGTGATATAATAGAACAAAGTTTTATTTTTACGCTTTTTTCAGACATTTATAAAAATATTGTTTATGTGTAAACACGCAAGACAGTCATTTTCCGAATTAGTAGCAATAATAATAATAATAATAAACTATGAATGCAAATGAAATGAATTGGTTGGTTGGTTGGGTTTTACGTCGCACTAGTGCTGCGCAGTGGGATATTGGCGACGTTTTGGATTCTACCCCAGAAGTGGCCCGGGTACATGCCATTACAATGGTGATCCTACACGGAAGATATGTCTCTCTCACTTCGGTAACCCCAGAGGTATAATTTTGATGGGAACATGGAGGACATTGTGGTTCCGCCAGATTTTACGTGCACCAGCCACCATTAGTGTACACGACGATATTTGCTTGGTTCAAGTACCGAACCCGCAACCTTCTAATTATGAGGCCGGCGCTCTACCAACTAGACTGCCGTGGGCCTTGAACAAACACAACTTTGACCTCTAAAAATTAATTAACTATTTTCTCAAAATTAAAAAATTAAGATATAAATTTTACAATAATCTACGACAGAATTTTATATTTTTCTTTCACTAGTGCACTGAGATAATCAATCGATAATCTGTACAAATTATTTATAGATGAAAACAAAATATTAAATTAATGATTATATATTGTAACAGCATAATAAAATAATTAATGAAGGTTCTACATAAATCGTATTGAACGAAATTTTTATTTATAAATTTTCAAAATATATGCCGTATACATTACATCAATCATGATTTATCATCGGGCTTCTCCAGTCCATATTTTCCAGCAACAGTTAGTGCATATTACTTGCCGATATCATGTTTCTATTAATGAAAGTGTAAACTACACTATAAAATATTAGTTCCGAAAATATGTGATGTAGCAATTCATTTAAAATATTTTGCAAATTTTAATTAATATCTGTAAATTTAACTAATTACATTGTCTAATTACTAATTATAAATAATTTCTAAGAGTTTTTTTTTTTTTTTTTGTTTTTTATTCCATTTATTCAATTTTAAAATAGTTATTGTTTAAAACCATAAGTATCATCTTTAAAAAATTTAGCAATTACAGTATTTTATCAATTATTAATATTCGTGAACTTTAAACTAATGTATATTTATCTTAACTCTTTTTTAATAGTTCACATAAATGAAAACACTGTTTTTTTTTTTTTGTTTTTGTTTTTTTTTTCGTAAATTTTATTTCGTTTTTTCTTCTAAAAGAGTGCGTAAAAGTAAGTTTTCTAAATTATGATGATGCGAGAAATCATTTCTTCAATCGAATTGTTTCCAAGAAAGATCCATTTCCAAAATTGTTCTCTATAACTTACAAAGAAATTTCAGTTTCACAATGGAATATCTTTTGTATAAAACGGATATTTGTGTCTTGGAAATTTAACATTTTGCCTCAAACTTATGATTCTTGTGACAAGTTTTGCAATAAAATGCTGGTTATGAAATATTTTAAAGTGATCAAATCAAATAACAGAAATTACATTCCAGAAACTTTATCATATTGCTTGTCTTGATTACTTCAAAAGGAAGTAGTATATATACACACACATATATATATATATATATATATTTCTTCAAGACTTAAAGCAGACGTTTAAATTGGAACGTATATTATGCAGAAATTAAAATTGCATATCGAAAAAATAAGATTTGTCTTTTTTTTTATAAAATAGTAAATATTATAAAGAGATCTATTTAGATATGCTAATAATTTTGATAATTAGTGTTTTCTTGGAAAAAAAAAATATATTAAAAAAATCTGAAAAACGTAAATTATTTTTTACAATATTATGTTATATAAATTTAAACGATTACATGGTTTCAAAAGCATACTAAAGCATATATTCTCCATTTTTCATTTCAACAGATAATTTTTTATTCGGAATTTTGAACCTATAAATGAGAAACATTAACAGTATTATATATATATATATATATATATATATATATATATATATATATATACTAGCTGACCCGACAAACGTTGTTTTGTCATATAAATTATTTCTAGAGAATATTTTGCTAGAAAAAAATAACTAACTTATTGTAAGTGTGTAAGGATGTGGTATATAAGTGGAAGATGTACGGAGCGCTGCGAACGGTGAAAGAATATAAAAATAACAAAACACCAATCATTTATTTTTTTAATTTATTAAAATTGATTCTTTAAAATTATATACATATCGCTACTTATAACAATATTACCAAAAAACAATATCAATCCTTTAATGCAACAGAGTGTACAATATTTTTTGTTATCCCATCTTTCGCCAATAGAAACAAACTGGATGGTTTGCCCACTCGAGAGCCACGTATAATTGTCCGTGTGAAAAACATGATGTGCTCAAATCTAAGCCACAGACAGACATCGTTTGGCCCTGAGACTTATTGATAGTCATTTCAAATGCCAATCTAATTGGAAATTGAGGGCGTTTAAATTGAATTGGCACATCTGTGGGTATAATAGGGATTCGCATTAGTAATATATTTTCACCTCGGAATTTGTCATTTAAAATGATGGCTTCGATAACATTTTTCATTAATTTTTTTATGACTAATCGCGTGCCGTTGCACAACCGTGGTGGGTTCAAATTACGAAGCAAAATAACCGGAGATCCAACCTTCAGTTGTAAAATATGCGGTGGCATCCAATGAGTTTAAATCCAATGAGTTTAAAAACTTTGTTGGATAATTTACAGCTTCGGTGGCATCGCAAACTGTATCATTAGATTTGCATGACACCAAGTCTCCTGGTAACAAATGTTGTATCTTGAGATTCAATTCGTTGACGTCCACATTTTTAGCTGCTAAAATTGCTCTTTCTGCCAGCCACTCATGATTTGTGTATCGTCTGTGTACATCGGGAAATATCTGGTCAATAAGAGCATCTTGAGAATCAATGATTGTGCAGAAATCGGTCGGTAATTTTATGCATCCAGTTTCATCTGTAGTAACTTTTCCATCGCCGATATCTAACAATTGTTTTGAGAATGCTTCAGCGGATGGATCTTGAAGCTTTTGAACGCACAAATTTACTTTCAGTTGTACTTTTTCAACATTATGCCACAATGACGATGATTTTAAGCACGCGTTGATCTCATCAGCGTATAATGAACGCGGACTAACGGGAAGTGCTTGTCTGAAATCACCTGAAAAGAGTAACAGAGTGCCGCCAAATAGTTTGTCGTTGTTTTTTATATCTTTGAATGTCCTGTTCGACGCCTCAATCGAATGTTTGTGTGCCATAGTGCATTCATCCCAGATAAGAATTTTACACTATTTCAGCACTGTGGCCATGGACGATTGTTTTTTTATGTTGCACACTGCGTCTGGGTTATTTTGAATATTTAGTGGCAGTTTAAATAATGAATGAGCTGTTCTGCCTCCATCCAATAAAGTTGCCGCAATGCCAGATGATGCAACAGCCAATGCGATGCCATTATTTGGTCGTATTTCGGCGAGAATTAGCGAAATAAGGAATGTTTTGCTAGTTCCACCTGGTGCACCCAAAAAAAAAAAAAAAAAAAGAATCCACCTTGTCCTGCCAAAACTACGAGCATGATGCGGTCGTAAATGGTTCTTTGTTCTTCATTCATTAGTGGGACATTGCGAGCAACAATCGCTGCCATTTCTACAGTTTTGTATTGTAGTTCACGATTCAATTCAGTGCTTATTAAATCAGATGCATTTCGATTTGTTGAATGCATACCGAAATGACTGAGTGGTAAGTTGGCAATGATAATGCAAAGATCTTTAATAGCAATCAATGCTTCATTGTACATAGCGTCACTGAATACTATCGTTAGATCGTTGCACCGTGAACGATGTTCATGCAATATATCATCAGTCATTGAACCTTTGTGATTATCCCATAATGTCTCTGCTCGGGCCGGGAAACATGTAGTCAACACTATAGCGAATAGAAGACGAATTTGTTTTGCTGTACAGTTCAGTCCTACTTCAGCAAGCATACACTCCCACTGGTTGTCGTCTTCCAGCAAGACGAGTGCAAGGCATGTAACTTTATACGTTGGATACTGTTGTCCATTCACTTTACGTAAATCGTGAAATGACAAAAGGCCGATGACATTAACCAATAACAGTCGAAGATAAAAGCACTCAGTCTACCTTGGATTGACTGTAAATACTCGTCCCAAGGTGTTTGATTTGAATAAACCGGGACATGCATCAATCGGCGTGCCTTGCTTTCGGGGCATCCATTTTTTTGTTGGAGCCCATGTGAAATAGCGTGGTACTTCTGAATAGAGTAATGTCCGTGCAAAAGCACCAATAGCATCCGCACGATAACACAATTAAAAAAATTCGGTGAGTGTAGTGAGTGAGTAGGATCGTGCTATAAATCCACCAAAAGGTGGATTTATAGCACGATCAAGCGCTGTCTCGTTCGTGAAATATACGCTGGCCATTTTCAAGATGGACGGCTAAATGAAGAACTGCTGGATCCCGTTCATGAATTGGGAAACCAAAGATGCTTCATTGGAACTGACGTACCGGCCAATTTGATAAAGTGTTATTTCATCGTTGTTATTCACCGGAGGAGCATTCACATTGGTATTTTCAACTCGAAATACAGCCATATCACTGCCTTTATTCACATACTTGCAATTGTATTTGATGCTCTTCACTGAACTGCAGAACTGAACATTAATATGAGCATTGAATGTTTTGCTCAGCAGAGGCGAATATGGGACCACCCAACGGTTATCAATGTCAATATCTATGTTGTTGACATAGACGACCACCATAGATGATAAGATTGTCCGCCATTATCGGGATTTCTTCGACGATATATTGGATATCCGTCAACATTTGTGATCGTGAAATTTTTCGGAAAACTTTTAGTACATTTTCCATCTGCACAAATAATAATGGCCTAAAAATTCATTTTTCATTTTAACATAAAATAACTCCGTCGGATATTGACGAATTTTTCAAAAGAATATACCATTTTAACTACACTGTAAACGTAAACGTCTTAAATTCAGTTAAAAAAGTGTCTTAAACGTATGGTCATTTTTTAATCGAAAAAAAAGTGTCTTACTTTTTAAGACACTTTTTTGCAACTGAAATTAAGACATTAAAATGTCTTAAAACACCGCCATGTTTTTTAGGCTTAGAAATACCGCCATGTTAGGCTTAAAAACACCGCTATTTTTAAGGCTTTTTAATAAATAAATAAATAAATAAAGGTGGCCTGCGTTTCTCTTTTTCTGTTAAAAATAGATTTTAGAATTCTCTAGAGCATAAAAAAAAAGGAAAAAAAGAAAAAACATTTTTTAAAAAATGCCTTTCACCCAGCTCTGGAATCGAACTCACATCAGTCGCGGAATACGAAACCAAGCATCTGAAGTCGCAGTTAATGCCATGTACCTTGCCAATCAAGCCACCGTTTCACACACAGGTTCTTTTTATAATTATATGTAAGTCAGTATTAGCAAAACGCAGGTAATTATACATTATAATTCGTATTTATTGTTATAAAACTATTAATAATATACTATCTAATAGTTAATATGCATTATTATATTAAATTTTGCATCTAGAGGTTTAGAATTTTTTAAAAATGCATATAAAATATGTGAAAAACTATCCTTATTTCGCCCTCAATATTTTTGGGTAAAGATATCCTCCTTTAAACTGTTTTTTCAAAGAAAACAAATTATGAACATGAATACTTGAAAATTCATTGTTTTACGCTTAAGAACAAGTAAATATGTGAAAGAAAGCAGGTTTTAAATCGAAATTATGAACAATAAATAAAAAACAGTGATGCACAAATTATTCAAGATTCGCTTTCTTAGCTGTAAGTTACTTGCTTTTATATTAATACTTTTTCTTTAAATATCAAATATTAGCTTTTCTTTTTTTTTACCGAATAATTTTTGTGTTATAATTATAATATATTGCTTTAATATAAACATAATTTCATGCAAATATAAACATATCTAGAGTAATATTCATTAAAAAATTAATTTTATAAATTAATATTGTTTAAATTGCTTATGCTTTACAACTTAATATGTAAAATGTATTATATTTATTGAATGAGGAAAGAAATTTAAATAGGCTAAGTATGTTGCTTAAAATAGATTTCATATAAGAAAAAATGCCAAGAAATGCAAGTGTTTGAATTTCCAAAATGGACGAAAATTCAGACGCATTTGCTGTCTGAAATTTCTCATAGTTATGCATTTTAGATATTTTTTGTGTCTGAATTGGTATTTTAGACACATTTCTGTCTTAGATTAAGATATCTATAATGTCTTAGGTGTATATTAAGGCATTTACGTATCTTAAATGATTTTTCAGTCGTTTTTATGTCTTAAATTAAGACACCTTTATTTGCAGTGTAATTTTAACATTTTAACAATATTAACGTTGAAAGAATATTTTAAACACTTACGGTTAAAAATTCATTTTTCATTTCAACATTAAATAAATTCTGACATCGTGTTTACGATTCTAAGATATTAATTTTGAAAAAATATTTTAAACACTTCGTAAGATACGGTTACGATTCTAAAAATATTAATTTTGAAAAAAAATATTTTAAACACTTTGTAAGATACGGTTAAAAATTCATTTTTCATTTCAACATTAAATAAATTCTGACATCGTGTTTACGACAACTCACGCCATCTAGGTGGAAAAGTTGTTGAAAGAGTTGGTTAAAAATTAATTAAGAAAGAACTAATTAAGTTACAACTTTCATTTGTAAATCTAAACCATTCTCGAATCCACCTGAAGACACACAAAAAATTTCATTAAACTCAGTCCAGCCGTTTAGGAGGAGTTCAGTGACATACACACGCACAAAAGAAATATATATATAAAGATATATATATATATATATATATTATTATTATTATTATTATTATTATTATTAAAAATTTTCGAAAAATCAGCTCGTGGGTCCTGGATGACGAAAGCCCTTCAGAGTGGATGCAGTGGATTTGACTTTCCAAACGCTAATACGCCGATCTTATTGACATTTTGTAAACTTCGAAAGTAAAGAATTGATTAGTACTTCAACAAAAGATTAAAAAATATACATATTAAATTTTGAAAATTTGACAGAGTTGTATCCAAAAACAGTACATTTATTTATACATTTTTCGCCACGTATAGCTTTATGAAATCAATTGTAAAGGAAAACAAAAATTCTGCGTTAAAGCATTACTAAATTATGTTTTCAAGAAGTATGCAAATTTCTAATGAGCTTGGTTCATTATTAATATTATTATTATTATTATTATTATTATTATTTTATTTTAATATTTTATTTTAATATTTTTTTATCTATTATTATTATTATTATTATTATTATTATTATTATTATTTTTTTTTGAGAAATCGTGTCCATTCCTTTTTGTAAAGGATCTGTATAAACCTGGATCCGTTGGCGGAATTTTCAATGTTTTAAATAAAATTTTATAAAATATTGTTAAAATGTTTCTTCTTTATGTTAAAAATTTTTAATAAAAATTTATAAAATTTTGTTTAACACATTTTTAGCTTCTCAAAAGTTTGAATATACATACATTAATTTATTACATAAAAGAAAAGAGAAAATATCCGCCTTTTTTCCCCTTTGAAGCGCATGTAATCCCTTAAATGCACAAACATATGGTACGGAAATACCAATATTTTTAAACGAAACCCTTAAAAGTAAATTAATTACAAATGCATGATAGTTGGTTACAATTTGAAGACGTTGAAATACATTTATAGACAAACCAGTATTATATTCAGCATGATATTACAAAGAACTCTATTATTAGGCAATTTTATGATTCCAACCATAGTTGCGACTTCATTAATGCTGAAATTATTTTTAATACTAATCACACATGTGAATTGAACTTTTAAAAAATTAAGACATTTAAAGTTAATATTTACTGTAAAACATTATATCTTAATCATGTTGGTAGTTTAAATGAAAATTCTTATTCAAATGTGGTACTTGGTTCTTAGAAAAACATTTTCGGTTTTTATAAATTAGTTTTTCTTTCTCTTTTTATCCATGGCAAGATTATTTATTTCATTTTATTATATTTTCTGTTTAAATTCTTTAGATATCTAGTCATTATTTATTGGCTGTTAAAAATCGCTTTCTAACAAGGTGTTTTCTGCATGAAAAATATTGGAAAATTTAAAGAATTCCCTTTTATCTTTTGCCTCTGACTTTTAAAATCATCACTACGATATTAAATTAGTATTATATCATTATATACACTGCTGGACAATTACTAAGAATGGATCACAAATTAGAATGTAGCATAACATTAAGCGTGAGATGAGGCATAGTAGGATAAAATATTGTTGCCACACTGTTTGGACATTAGACTAAAGAACATTTATTGTTCTGGAAAATACAATTGTTTATGAAACATTTGAAAGAAAAAAAATTTTCATTTGATGCTGTGTACGGAGAAATGGAACAGTGCATATGAAAGTCAGCAGGCACTTTGGAGAAAGGTGTCAGAACGGGATATGTCCACCGTGGAGTTTGACGCTACATTATACACGTCGTACCATGCTTTGCACAACATTGTCCAGCAGCTGTTGAGGCAATTTATCCCCTTCCTCTGTCAGTGCACGGGTGAGGTTGTCCTTGTTTGTTGGAGGAAATTTTGAAGGAATGTCGACCAGAAAGTCGCCTCCCGAAAGCATCCCAAACATTTTTAATGGGGTTTAGGTCTGGAAAACGCGCAGTCGTTGAATACCCTCACTGTCTAGACAATCCTGAACAGGCATGGTGCGTTGTTGTCCATGAAAACAAAATTTATTACCTACAGCATCACGGAAAAGGCGAGCATGAGGAAGTAGGACTTCATCAATGTATCGTTGGCCCGTCATAGTCCCAGTCGCAATCACATGCAGGGGCGTGCGGCAATTGATCATGATGCCGGCCTATACCATGATACTGCATGTTGGATATCGGTTCTTTTTCTGGATATTGTCTGGACGATAAGCAGTACTATTCTCACGCCACATCAATTGACGTCTACAATCCGATGACAGACTGAACCTACTCTTTTCTGAGAATGGTACGCTTGCCCAGTCCTGTTCAGTCCGATTTCGATGCTCACGACACCATTGCAAACAGGCGGTACGATGAAGTCTGAACAATGGGACACAAAACACAGGTCTGAGGTTGTATAGTCCTCCTTCTCTCAAACGTCTGGCTACTGTTTTTAGGAAGATCTGCTGTCCTGTGACTGATTTGCCACCTGCTGAGCTATGGTGCGCCGGTTCCTTTTTGCCGATAGGACAAAGTACCTCTCTCCTGTAGGCGTCGTACATCGCACACGGCCTCCCCCGTGACGCTTGCTGCACGTTACAGTAGTTTTAAGTGATTTCCACAGCCGTGAAACAACGCTGTAGGCGATGTCGAACTCCCTGGCAATATCTGTAATTTTTCGCCCTTCTTCGATCTTTCCAATAATTCGGCCACGCGTAAAATAGTCTAAGTGATATCAGGAAGACATGCCAAAAATTTCAAGTTCGTCAATTAAATCTCTCCCGTAAAACTTTGATTTGGAACAACAACTGTCCATACGCGTCAAATACTTTAAAACTCCTATCAGTGCTATCACGTGATGAACAGACGTAAAAAAGGAAATTTGCACACGCACATATCTTCTTACTGTATCCCACATTTATTCTAATTTTCCACATTTTGCTTCCTTTCATTTTGTGGTTGCTATGGATGGTAGTGTTATCCATCCTTAGCAATTGTCCATCAATGCATATACATAAATAATTCATATATATTGGACAGCGAAGGGTGTAAAGCCTGATAGTACATCGCGGGTTGTTATGATTAAAGTTCCCCTATTTAGAAGATTCTAGAGACGGTTCTATGGCCCCAAACGATACTAAATTTCACTAGTATATAGTACAAGTGATACGCTCAGCGAAAACAACAATAATAATAATAATAATAGTTGGATATTTTTCGTCAATAGGCGTCGCTGCTCCGGTATCTTAGGTGATACTTCAAGATTTACTCTATAAATTTCGGTCAATCCAAAAGAAACACACAAAATTTAATTTGTTTTTCTCAAAAGCGGTTTCGCAAAAATCACCTTAAATATTGTCGTAACGTCTCCTATTGACGAAAATTGTAATTTATATTTTCCATTTTGCAGAGTTTAGCTTCACCTAATGATGAAAATAATTAGAGGGCGCTGAGCTCTGCGAAAATCGAAAAAAATACTTTATAACTTTAGTCAATGGATGGCGCTGCGCCAATATTAAATGCGATTTATGAAGATTTTTTGTAAAAAACATAATAAATTTTGTGTGTTTTGTCTAGATTGACGGAAACTGATAGAATAAATTTTCAAAAAATGCTTTGGATTTTGAGCAGCACCACCTATTGACGAACTTTTCATATTTTTCTATTTTCGAAGAGCGTTATACTTGCACTACGCACTTATGAAATTTTGCTTCGTTTGGAGAATCGGCTGTAGAGCCTTTTGAATGTGGGGATTTTAGTTTTAACAACCCTATATCTCTATTTTACTACTACTGTTTTGAATGACGTTTTCGCAACCACATTTTGTATCCACTAAAAATCTGTCTGTTTTAAGAACTTACTCATATTTATTCATCAATTTATTAACAAGAAGAGAAGAGTTACTCGGAAACATCCGAAGAAAATTAGAATTCTGTCCCATCCAACACATCCATATATAACCAAACGTGATGTTGAACAGAAATATAAATAATTTACAAAACAATAAAGACGACAATGTAAAAATATTGAGCGCAGACTGTAGATTCTGTAGCGTAAAGCGTGCCGTCATCTGTGCAGAATAACGCATGGAATGTAATGTACGGTGAATGACGAAGTAATCCATGGAGCAGTAAACCACTTCGTCATTCTGCAGTGGTGACTTTACACTTTACGCTACGGAAACTGCAGTCTGCACTTAATATTTTACCATGTTTTTCTTAACTTCGATTCTTGTGTGTTTGTTTGTTTGTTTATCCGGTACAAATCTTGCAATCTATTTTTAACTAATTTCCCTACAAGCTAGACATTTGAAACTTTCACAGTAGCTCAGAACTCGGTGACAACACAATACTTCGAAGTCAGATTTTTGAATTTTCGAATAGTTTTCTTTTAGTTAATTAAAACATGAAAATAATAAGCTCGTAATAGCAATTAAAATAGCCATTAAAATATTATCTCTAATGCAATTGTTGCAAAAAAAAAAAAAAAAAAAAAAAAAAAAAAAAACGAGTTCATTTTTTTCGGCGTAAAAATAAATACATTTAATTAAACGTGAACCTTAAAAAATTATAAAAAGTTAAATTATGTATCGCCCAAAAATTGACGTCATTACCAATTTAAAGATTTCAGCGCTGGAGCTCCTTTTATACATCTCTGCCGAACCCAGAGTGTTCGGGAAATTTCCCGTAATTCTTTAACCAATCACATTAGAGCGTCCATCTTTGGTATATCGATAATAAGCATTTTCTCGCCAAAAATGTCGCCAAATTCAGTACCTGCCTATTGGAGCTTTTCAATGCGTTTACAGGGAAAATTAAGCTATTTTAATGCGAAAAAAGAGCTGGAAATGCAGAAAATTGACATTTTATTAATTTACTAATCCTCTTTGAAAGAAGTTATACAAAAATAAATGCAATTAGTTACAATTTCGTAACAATACGCATTGATAAAGTGCTAATGTAGTTAGTTCTATAGTTTTGATTCAACAGAAAATTTAAAAACATTGTTTATAAAAAGTTTTTATATTATAATTATTTATATTGACGTCTTTAACTTTGTATAAATTATTTAAATATTTATCCATCTCCTGTTTTTAACTTTGCTTGTAAGGCAGTTTCTAACTAATTACTTCATAAGACAAAGAAAAAAAATATTGCTTAGAAATGCATTGTGTTAGAATACGTTGTATGGAATCTCAAGAAGCTTTTCAATAAAATATTCCACTATGTTTTATAATTTTATTAGTAACTTCTTCTTTTCGTAACGTGAAACGAATATTAAATGGATGCGTGGAAGAAATTCTTTGTTTTTAACGTTAGTGCTAGTAATAAACATATACTATTTTATACATATACATAAATAATAATAATAATAATAATAATAACACATGCACACAAACACACACAAGATATATATATATATATATAATACATACAAAGGTATATTATAGCTAAGTTAACATTTTTCGACATGTCCGCAGATAAATTTTTACATACTAAATTCAAGACTATTTATTTAGGTTTTTATATGACATAATGTTTATGAAAAATTCCTTTGTAATGGAAATGCTTCATACTATACATCAATAAACTCGATCAAATTATTTGATAACAATTTTAAATTAATTACATGATCTTTAAAGAATAATAAAATTTATAAGGGATAGTGATAAAATTACAATTATTTAACTACAGCTTGGTATAATTTCAATAATAAAATTTTAATTTATTATAAAACAGATTACGTAAAATGATGTAATAAATTGACATTATATTCACACAAAAATAAATAAATAAGTAGATAAATAAATAATATAAATAATATTAATTTTAATTTTAATTAAGATTGGAGATGTAATTTACTTGTCAAAACGCATTTTTGAGAGCATGCAAATATAATATTACAACAAGAAACCAAATGTTATTGAACCAAATCATCTTGAATTCTAATAAGCATTACACATATATTTATTGTTAATTAAATAATATTAAAAACTAAAGTAATGGTCCTTTATAAGAAAATTTATTAAAAAGATAACAAATAGTCAAATACACTACCACTAAATATCGCTACAGTTTTTTGCAATATACATTATTAGCTAATATAGTCAGTGAGGACACTATATGAATAGGATTTTTTTTTCTTAATAATGTTACGAAATATGAGTTCATGTATTGTTTTGAATGAATGACAGGTCTTGCAGGGCTTATAAATTATTTATAAAATATTACAGAATATTACAGGTCTATCCACCAAGTATCAGCTTTAGATTTACCAGAAAACACTACTTAAATAATAGCTAACACCATAAACACCAAAGCATAAACTGTATCATAAGCATAATACATAGCATAAGCTATAAGCTATAATCAATAACCCAGGAAACGTCAGAGAGAGCTCTTAACTCTACAAGTTCTTGGCTTTGTCTGAACACGGGAAGGCAGAAATGTGTTCCTATTTATAGCCTCGCATACTTTCTGGACTTTTCGCCTATTTCGTAAAATATTCGGTTTCATACATGAAAGTTTCTGCCTTTTTAACGAAAATAAAACCTTGAATTCGCATCGGATTAAACTTCTCATTCAAATACGTTAATATTAACGCAAGAATAATGTGTTACAATAAGTGTACTTAAATGAGAAATTTATTCCGATCTGATTTCAGAATTTCGTTTTTTCTAAAAAAAGCGGAAAGTTTCATGCCTGCGATTTACATATTAGATAATCTACAGATCGATAATAAGGATTTTTCCGCGAAAATCGCCAAAGAATGTCTTAAGAAATGAAAAACCCGCCAATCTTCCACCAAATTTATCGCCAAGGCCATTTTGATTTGGTGAAGCTAGAGAGCGTCTGTGGAACTTGATGACTTTATAAAATATTTTGTAGTCTCTCAAGGTGAAGCTTCTGTAATTGTTTTTCAAGAGAACAAGCTATTTGAATGTCGTAACAAGCCAGAACCGGAGAAAATTAACATTTTATAACATGACTAAGACTCTTTTTATAGAGTTACAAAAAAAATATTATTTAGAATTATTTTACGATATATATATCAACATAACTACAATTGTATCACATACACTGCAAATAAAAGGGTCTTAAAGTAAGACATAAAAACAACTGAAATGGCATTTAAGACACATAAATGTCTTAAAATATGGATTAGACATTATAGACATTTTAATTTAAGACAGAAATATGTCTGAAATACCAATTTAGACACAAAAATGTCTGAAACACGTAAATACGCGAATTTTCAGACAGCAAAACGCGTTTGAATTATCAGACACTTTAGAAATTCAGACACTTGCATTACTTAGAAAATTTTTCATATGAAATCTAAGAAAATATGCTTATCCTACTTCTTTCCACATTCAATAAATATATTATTATTTTATATAATAATCAGTTAAGCTACTTAAACTATGGTAGATTTATGAAATTAAATTTTTATGGAATAATACTCTAGAGATGTGAATGATATTTGCATGCTATTATCTTTAACATAATTTATAAACAACATACAACATAATTACATAAGCTTATTTCGTTAAAATAATAATAATAATAATAATAATAACAAATTGTCTTTAAAGCTTTCTTATATTAAAAGAAAAAGTGGGAAGACGGATGTAGCAAGTATGAGAAAGCGAATTTATACGTGAACAATCATGAATAATTTGTGCATAACTTTTATCTTTCTTCTTATTATTATTAATTTAAAAACTCTTTTCTTTCACATATTTACCTGCATATAAATATAAAACAATAAATTTTCTTGTATTCATGATTATAGTTTGTTTTTATTTAAATATCACTTTAAGGAAAGAAAACGTTATCATGGAGGGCTGCAACCTTCACATACTTGTTATGCATTATGAAAAAATTTTGTACCTCTAGATATAAAATTTAAGATAATAAATAATTATTAACTTTAAGATAAATACTATCAATAGTTTTATAGCAAAAAATAAGAAATAAAACATAACACTGCGATTTGTTTCGCGAATACTGAAGTATATTTTATCATGAAAACTCATTACATTGTATACGACGGTGGCGTGATTGGTAAATGCTTGAGTCCGACCGTGCTTACCTCGAGGTTTCGGTTTCCACGATCAGTGTGGGTTCGAATCCTAACGCCGATAATGATGCATTTTTTTTTTTTTTTAATATAAATTAAATATTTCATTAATGCTCTAACCAATTATAAAATCTATTTTTAACAGCAAAACATAATCGCGCACTATATTTAATTATTTATTTATTTATTAAAAAGCCTTAAAAACGGTGTAGTGTTTTTAAGCCTAACATGGCGGTGTTTTTAAGCCTAAAACATGGCGGCGTTTTAAGACATTGGAATGTCTTAATTTCAGATGCAAAAAGGTGTCTTAAAAAGTAAGACTTTTTTTTTTTCGCTTAAAAAATGACCATCCATTTAAGACCCTTTTGTAACTGAATTTAAGACATTTACGTTTACAGTGTATATATATATATATATATATAAATAAATATATATATATATATACACTACTGGCCATTAAAATTGCTACACCAAGAAGGAATAATAATAACGGAATGAAATTTGTTGGACACATACATTATAGTAGGAAGAACAACTGATTAAAATTTCAGGAAATTTGGAGTAATATTTACTGAGAAAACAGTACATAAAGCATCGACCTCTGTGAGCAATAACAGCACTTATCTGCCTAGGCATTGAATCAAACAGCGATTGGATGGAATGTACGTGTAGAGCACTTCATGAAGTTTTAACACGATGCCACAATTCATCGATTGAAGTTACTGGTGAGTGGTGGGGGTGCAGTCGCTTTTCAACGATTAAACAGTCATTTTCATTGGTGCGAGAACAGGAGAACGCGCTGGCCAGAGCAACAGTCGAACACATCCGGCATCAATGAAGGTCCAGACAATATGGACAACTTGCGGTCGTGCATTGTCCTACTTAAATGTTGCGCTTCGGAGGCCTTGAACATAGGGCAGAGCGACGGGCCTTAACTCGTCAGAAATGTAATGGCTGGTATTCAGAGTGGCGGGAATGAAAACAAGAGGTGACCGGGACGTGTATCCAATGGTACAACATACCATCAATCCAGATGGTGTTTGAGTATGCATCTACCGAAATTCTGATTACCCACAAAACTGCATCACTGCTATGGGCGCCATTAATGTGTGATCAACGATGAACCTGGACGCAGGAATGGCGTGAAGTCACTTTTCAGACAAATAACAATCCTGTTTACAGCATCAAGATTGCCTTATCCGTATTTAACGGCATTATGAATATTGCACATTGCCAGCTGGGATTCGACATCATCATACTGTCCATCATTCGCAATGATGTTATGGGTTCCCATTGGATACACGTCTCGATTACTTCATGTTCGTATTCCTGGTACTCTGAACAGCGGCCATTAAATTTCTGATGAGTTAAGGCCCGCCCATCTGCCCTGTATTCGAGGCCTCCATAACGCAAAATTTAAGCAAGATAATGCACGATCGCAAGTTGTTTGTATTGTCCGGATCTTCTTTGATACAGAATGTGTTCGACTGTTGCTTTGGCCAGCGCGTTCTCCTGATTTCGCACCAATGAAAATGACTGTTTAATCGTTGAAAAGCAACTGGCCCCCACTACTCACCAGTAACTCAATCGATGAATTGTGGCTTCGTGTTAAAACTTCATGAAGTGCTCTACCCGTACATGTCATCCAATCGCTGTCCGATTCAATGCCTAGGCAGATATGTGCTGTTATTGCTCACAGAGGTCGCTGCTTTACGTACTGTTTTCTCAGTACATATTACTCCAAATTTCCTGAAATTTTAATCAATTGTTCTTCCTACTATAATGTATGTGTCCAACAAATATCATTCCGTAATTATTATTCCTTCTTGGTGTAGCAATTTTAATGGCCAGTAGTATATATATATTACAATACGTTAAAACATTGTTGTCAAATTGTAAATTATTTAGTACTGTTCTAAAAAAAAAAAAAAATCCTTATCTTATAGCGCAGTTTTAATATATAATCAAATATAATCAAAAATATATTTTTGAGTGTAAATACAACAAATCCAAAAATGAAATTTATAAAAAATACTTTAGTATACTTATCAGGAGTCGTACTCTCCACTCTTTTTACAGGGCACTCTTAGGAATAAGGTATTTCTACCTTTATTAGTACCACTAATTTTAAACAATAATCTCCCTCTTGTATAATTACAGCACATTACTATAAAAATACGATAAATATATTTGCAAGAAATTAGTGGTAGTAAAAATGACGGGAATTTCTTTCCTCTGACAGTGTCCTGGAAGAGATGCAGAAAGTACGACTCAGGTCTTGTGCTACAACAAGTTAACTGGATTTTCAAATTTTTTGTGCCAATGAAAACTTACCCTTACTTGCCGATGAAAACTTACGAGATTCGCTTCCGAGTGCACCGTTTTGCCTTAACTCTGAAATAAGTAAATCCTTCGAAAATACTGTCAAGATCACTTTCTAGGTCATTTTATTTTATTGGCAAGCCGTGTCAGTAGTTTCGCTGGTAGCAGTACACTACAATAGACCGTTCTTGTAAAAAAATATATATACGCCCTGGGCAGTTAAGGATTAAACACAAAGAAAAATAAAACAAAATATTTAAAGTTAATAGTTCCTTTTATAAGCTTAATTTTATTGAACATTGATAAAATTACTTTTTACTTTTATAATTTATGATTTAATAAGGTATTTATTTATTCTACTAAGCCTTACTTATTTAAGCTGATATTTATCCGACTTATACAGATGCTGTTCCAATAATTTCCTTTCATGTAGCAAGAATATTATCTGCATTTATTTCTCTTATTCCTTTGGAAATAAAGAAGGTACTATCTCTTGCATGAAGATAAATGGTTTCATTCAACCCTTTATTTGGGGTGATACGTGTATTAATAGATGTTAGAGACATTCAACAAAAGAAAATTCTTTTCATGAGTAATGGCATGGTAACATCAAAAAAATAAAAATCTGATTAAATCAAAAGTGAAATAGAAACAACATTTAACCGGTTATAAAATGTTTTCATCCAAATATAGTGATGTCTGTATGTTTATTTTTCAAATTTTTAAATTTAAATTAATAGGAATCGAAAGCAGAATTTTAAGCATATATCTAAATATACAAAGAAAATTGTCTATTCTTAAACAAAACAGAGAAACAATTTATTAAATATACAGATTGCGAAAAAAATTAAATTTGTATATATCTATCTATATTATTTTATCAAAATTCTCTATTTTAAGAAGTCTATAGATAAGTAATAATAGAGAAACATTTTAATTACCTTGTACTGAAGCAGAATTTTAAGCATATATCTAAATATACAAAGAAAATTGTCTATTCTTAAACAAAACAGAGAAACAATTTATTAAATATACAGATTGCGAAAAAAATTAAATTTGTATATATCTATCTATATTATTTTATCAAAATTCTCTATTTTAAGAAGTCTATAGATAAGTAATAATAGAGACACATTTTAATTACCTTGTACTGAAGCAGAATTTTAAGCATATATCTAAATATACAAAGAAAATTGTCTATTCTTAAACAAAAAAGAGAAACAATTTATTAAATATACAGATTGCGAAAAAAATTAAATTTGTATATATCTATCTATATTATTTTATCAAAATTCTCTATTTTAAGAAGTCTATAGATAAGTAATAATAGAGAAACATTTTAATTACCTTGTACTGAAGCAGAATTTTAAGCATATATCTAAATATACAAAGAAAATTGTCTATTCTTAAACAAAACAGAGAAACAATTTATTAAATATACAGATTGCGAAAAAAATTAAATTTGTATATATCTATCTATATTATTTTATCAAAATTCTCTATTTTAAGAAGTCTATAGATAAGTAATAATAGAGACACATTTTAATTACCTTGTACTGAAGCAGAATTTTAAGCATATATCTAAATATACAAAGAAAATTGTCTATTCTTAAACAAAACAGAGAAACAATTTATTAAATATACAGATTGCGAAAAAAATTAAATTTGTATATATCTATCTATATTATTTTATCAAAATTCTCTATTTTAAGAAGTCTATAGATAAGTAATAATAGAGACACATTTTAATTACCTTGTACTGAAGCAGAATTTTAAGCATATATCTAAATATACAAAGAAAATTGTCTATTCTTAAACAAAAAAGAGAAACAATTTATTAAATATACAGATTGCGAAAAAAATTAAATTTGTATATATCTATCTATATTATTTTATCAAAATTCTCTATTTTAAGAAGTCTATAGATAAGTAATAATAGAGACACATTTTAATTACCTTGTACTGAAGCAGAATTTTAAGCATATATCTAAATATACAAAGAAAATTGTCTATTCTTAAACAAAACAGAGAAACAATTTATTAAATATACAGATTGCGAAAAAAATTAAATTTGTATATATCTATCTATATTATTTTATCAAAATTCTCTATTTTAAGAAGTCTATAGATAAGTAATAATAGAGAAACATTTTAATTACCTTGTACTGAAGCAGAATTTTAAGCATATATCTAAATATACAAAGAAAATTGTCTATTCTTAAACAAAAAAGAGAAACAATTTAGTAAATATACAGATTGCGAAAAAAATTAAATTTGTATATATCTATCTATATTATTTTATCAAAATTCACTATTTTAAGAAGTCTATAGATAAGTAATAATAGAGACACATTTTAATTACCTTGTACTGATTTATACAGAATTATTATAATCTGCATTTTCCAAAACCAGACGAAAAAAAAAAAAAATACAGTCATCTTCTGTTTTATGTATCCACAATCACTTACGGCAAAAATTACTCTATGAATTTATTGAAACAAGAGTCGTGGAGAAAAGTGAAAAGACAACTAACATGATAGATAATATGCTTATTTGAAAAACGATATTACAAATTTCGTAACAAAAGCAGAATCAAAAGAAGTTATATTTTTATGAAATTAAAAAAATATATAGAAAAACATTTGAATCAATATGTATATTTCAATGAAACAATTGGAATATTATTGTATAGAAAAGAAAATTACAATCTGAGTATTAACTAAAAAATTACATCGTACTAATAGCTGACGCTTGCATAGTTATTTCAGTCTTTGACATTTAATGAAGTAGATCTTGTTTCCTTTACATGATCATACAAATTGACGATTAAAGTAAATCATTCTTAGCATTACACATTTTGATCAGAATAAAAAAAGGGGGGTTTTAAATTTCTATGTTTTTTTTTTATATATGACAATTTAAATATATTTCAATAAAGTATTATTTCAGATTTTAATATAGTTTATTTTTCTTCAAATATATGTAAACAAACAAAATAATAATAATAATAATAATTAAAAAATAAATAAATAATAATAATAAATGTTACGTAATGCACAATAGTAACATAAAGAATAAGACTTTTGAATGCTATCACAACATTATACAAAATAATGATTAAGATGAATATTTTTTGAGATTTGTTTAAAAAGTTCTTACTTTTTAACATATATTTCAGTTATATGGAATTAAAAAATATGAGTTTAAAACTCAAACTAACAAATAGATTAAGGAAAAAAAAGTTTTATGTTACACAACGTAAAATGATACAAAACACATTACGATAAGTTAATGTTTTGCATACATCTATTTCGGAATAGTTTAACTGCAAAAACAATCTTATTTAAAAAATGATAGAATACACCCTTAGTTGTTACGGAAATATTTTTTTAAAGAATTTGAGAATTAACTTTCATTTGTTTTTTATAAATATTAAAGAAATTATTCATACTTATTATTATAATTAATTGTAGGGATTTATGGAAAAGCAGCACTGATATAAATAATAAATGTTTATTTACATTAAAAATCCATCGTTACTCTATGCAGTTAAAAAAAAAAAAAAAAAAAAGACAATCATTAACTTTCTTTACTTCCATTAAAAAATGGATTTTTATTTTTTATTTTTGTAAATTAAATTTAAATTTTATTTAAGACAAAAAAGATTAAAAAAATGGATTTCGAATTTTTTAAAAATTGAAAAGAGATTTAAGGGAAAATGTGCAAAATAATAGAACTGAATAAAGTTTGAGCAGACTTTCCAAATTCCTTAATTTATTCCTGAACACATTTCGCCCCGCCTTTTTTTATACCACGTTTTAAAAAATAATATTTATTATTGTTATTATTATTATTAATTTATCTTAATTATATATTATAGAAAATTACATTATAAATTAAGTGGTGTGAAATAAACGCAGGCAAAAGATGCTCCAAAATAAATTATCTCTTTAACTACTGGTGAAACTATATACATTTAGAAAGCTAAATGCAGAAAATGTCGACTTTTATCAGTTTTTGAATGGGAATGGTGTGGCAAGATAACTTGCCATACCTACAATTTTTTATCTATTAGTAATTCCATGGTTTCACATAAGGAGGCTTCATTTTCCTCTGCTATTTTCTAACAATATAATCACTATAGTATTTAATCACAAAAATCTTGACAGCTTGTTAATTTCAATGTTAATTTCGGAGAATTGCCTGAAGCTTTGCACATATGAAGTAAAAAATCATCAACTCTTACTGACATTTTTATACAAAATTAAGCGTCACGATTTGTAGTCCCTAATATTTTTCATTCTCAAAAATGTACTTAAATGAACTTCACTGTAAAAAGCATGTACTATTTGCTGCCAGAAATTCTATGTAATTTGAGAAAGTACGCTGGCAGCAAATAGGACATATTTTTTACAGTATTGCTCGATTTATGTCATTTTGCGTTGATCATTATTCCAGAATCCGTGATATTCCTGCTCTGAGAGCTGTTTAACATTGTGTATTTGAATTTTGCGGTGCAAGTGAAATTGTATTGAACCATTTTGAGAATATTCTTTGAATAAAAGATATTCATAGACAGGAATCTGTTTCTTTACAGAATACCTTCTACACACAAAAATATCTAGATTCTCACCAATCTGTATGATTTTATTGACTAGCTACCCATTAATATTTAGTTTTTCTAAGCGGCATTAATAATGTGCGCAACTATTGTGAAATAAATTGCATTTTAATGCGAGTGCAGGATTTTATTTACTTTAACTGCAAATATAAATACCGCAGATTCTATTTTTAAACAGAATTAAATAAATTAGAATATTTAAATCTAAAATTTCATTAATAATAATTACTTTATTGACAGCTGTTACGCAGATTGTCAGTTGTCTACAAAGTTCACACACACGTATTCTAATATATAAATGCTGATATATTATTAAAAAAAAAAAAAAAAAAAAAAAAAAAAAAAAATGTTTCTAATTCATTATTTATGCGATTCTCTAGATACATTTACTTTCAAACTTCAAAGAGTACGTCTCTAAAATCGTTTTTAGCTAACCATTCTTTTTTTACTGAATTATTCTTATAAATTTAATTTCTCTTTATTCCATTGTCATTACATTCACTTAAAATACGACAAAGTAAATTATTTGCTAAAACAATATTGTCATATTATAAAAACTTATTTAACTTGAATTTAATAAAATCTTCTATTTACCTACGCAATTTTATGTGGAGAATTCTTAATTTAAACTTCGAGAATTGCGAATTAGTTAATAAAATAATGTAAACATTTTTTCACGGGTTTATAGAACCATGAATTGTAAACTTTAAATAGTTAAATAAATTGTTTAAATTGTTTTAAATAAGTATTTTATTTTTTCTAGATTTAACTATATTTCATTTAAATAATTTACATTAGATTGAATAAATAAGATTTAATAGTATAAATTGAATAATATAAATTTATTAAATTTTTCTTGTCATAAACAAAAAAGAGAAATAATTACAAGTCATTATGCACGATATATAAGATTTTTTTCCAACATCACTACATATTCATTTTCATGGTTATCAATAGGTCATCGAATTACATAGTGTATCAGTAGTTGGATACTCTACAGTACAAGGAGTCATTGTTTATCACTTTTTCCACGAAACTGAAAAGAACCATTACCATCCTCTAGAAAACACTATAAAAATGTTAAACACAACATGTTTTAAAAGACATAGGGAATTATATCCTTCCACTGCAAAAGCAAAAGACAGACTGAGAAAAAATACAGCAAGGCTAATAGAAGAAAGGGAAAGGCAGGAAAACAATTAAAGGCATTCTAAGATTAACTTGAATGCAGAATTCTTTTCTGAAATAGGCTTTCATGAAAATGTAACTAATTTTATTTTTGGTCATTATTCTGCTATTAAAGACAAATCTGACTCTACTTTACTCTCTTCTGCTTAAAAAATTTACTTGTAACACATTCTTACTTATATTTATTATTCTTTTCTTCTTTTATATCTTGCGTTTTTTTACATTTTCTATATTCAATAGCAGAGAGCACTAGATTCGTAAAAAATTACGACTTCCGGTTTTCGATTGATTTATACATTTGGAAAAGTCCGGAACACGATTACAACGTTTTCAGAAAATGATTTTCTGTGTATGTGATATATATAGATATATATATATAGATATTAGACGATTTTATTTTAGAAACTATTACACAGAATTGAACAGAAAATTATATGTAGATACACATTCCCACACGATAGTACCTTTAAACTTTTGGGGAAAATCGTTCAGCAGGTAGCACTGCTATACAGAGATTAACGCAATTTAGAGTAATGCTATATCACAGATTCCAATTTGTATAATTGAGCAAAACTTGATATGTGAGAAGGACATTATAAAACATTATGCTGATTAAATTTATATATATATCGGCCGATAGGTTGCAAACAATTTTTCTGCGAACGGGAATTATACATCTGAGATTCTACTATAGGTATGAGCTTGGTATATGACAACTTGGTAATGAATAAAACTTGGTATATGACAGAACCATTATGAAACACGATACTGATTTAATTTTGGTGTATATCGGCTATCATGTAGTGCTATTGCTCTGAAGTTTATCTCGTAAGTAATAAAGCTAATTCTGAACTTCTACTGCATGAAACTTGATATTTAAAATATCTATAATGAAACGGAATGCTGACATAATTTGGGTGTATATCGGTTGACAAGTAGAGCTACTATTATGGTTGGTTGGTTTGTTGAGTTTAACGTCGAGCTGCTATTGTGATATTTCACATAGTTACATCTCAAAATATCTGATTAAAATTGCATTAAACTCCATATGTAAAATTTTATTGCGATAAGCTATAGATAAACATTTGTATACATGTTAAGCAGCAAAGTGCGTTGTTATAGGGAGACAGATGGATGGACAGTCGAACAGACAGATGCACAAACTGAAATCCTATTCACAATTACAAATTGTTATAAAGTGCTAAAAATACTTATAGAGAACGATAGTGCAATTCAAGCAAATTTCAATTAAGAGCCATTATTATAACTGAATATTTTTCTGTGGCCCTTTAAATCTAATGCTAATCAAACTACATTCTATAGAAATCATTCTTTTGTTCATACAAATAACATTATTCAATTTCATTAAGATTTAAACAAAGTACAAATGTTAGAATTTGTTTATAGAAATACCTGTCACAGAACGCTATGATTTGGAATAATTTCAGGTATCCCTGTACACAAAACACTGGTGGTATTTACTCCATCTTCTTTAGAAAAAAACTGATAGTGATCTTGAATAAAATTTTTCAATTTCATTAAGACATTTTCAAAAAAAAGGTTGTAAAATATGGTTTATAGAAATAATTCTCGTATAACAGAATGCTTTGTGATACTTTCGGGTGTCCCTGTATGCAAACCAGTAGAGATATTGACTTCATTTTCATTACGGAGCATACGATAGTAAACTTGAGTAACATATATCAGTTTCAAGAAATTCCATAAATATTTACAACATTTAGAGCGCGGAGAGGCAGATAGATAGGCAAATCGAAGTCATTAACACTTTTCAACCTTGGAATGTGTTAAAAAGGGACTTTGGATGACAAGATATACCTCATGACTATTATATGTGATTTCCATACTTTAAAAACAAGCGAAGAGCATTTAGATTTTTTTTTTTTGTTTTTTTTTTGGGGGGGGGGGGGGTGTCTCAGTACACACACACCAGTTTTACAGGACCTATTAATGCCATTTTAAATAGAGAAATTTCTATTGTGTACTTGAATGATATATATAATGTTTTTAAAAATTCTGAAAATATTTACGGGCGCTGGGGGTGATTAAACGGACAAATGGACAGGTGGACAGTTGGACAGACAGATAATTATATTCACACATACAATTGTCATAGAGTGTTAAATCACTTAATGTAAACGATAATGAAATTCGAGGAAATTTCTAATAAAAACCTTTAATGTAACTGCATAATTTTCTGTGGCCTTCTAATCTAATGCTAATCAAACTACTTCTATAGAAAGCATTGTTTTGTGCATATAAATGACATATTTCAATTTCATTAAGATTTATGCAATATGAAGATATTAAAATATGGTTTATAGAAAAAAATCTCACACAATGTTTTGGAGTCTTTTCAGTTGCCCCTATATACATATCTGTAAACATATTCACTCCACTTTCAATAGGAAATAACCTACAGTGAACTTGAATAACATATATTACTTTCAAAAAATTCCATAAATAATTATGGGAGTTAGAGGGCGTGCAGTCAGATAGACGGACAGACAAACCGAAGTTATTAACACTTTTCAACCTTGCTGGGAAATGTTAAAAAATGACTACGGATATCAAAATAAACCTCATGATTATTATATATGACATTCATACTTTAAAAACAAGCTAAGAATATTTAATTATTTTTTCGGGTGTCCCTGTACACACACCAGTATTACAGGACTATTGATGTCATTTTAAATATAGAATTTTCCATAGTGAACTTGAATGACATATATGATTTTTAAAAATTCTGAAAATATTTACGGACTCTGTGAGCTTTTAGATGGACAGATAGACAGAAGGACAGTTCGACATAAATCTGAAATCACATTCGCACTTAAAAATTGTTAGAAAGTATTAAAAACACTCAATGTAAACGGCAATGCAATTGCAGCCAATTTCCAATAAAATACCGTAATGTAACTGAATATTTTTGTTTGATCCTATAAATATAATGCTAATAAAACCACATTCTACAAAAAATATTCTTTTTTGCATATAAATAGCATATTTCAATTAATTTAAGATATGTACAAAATAAAGTTATTAAAATTTGGTTTATAGAAATATCTCTTATCGAACGCAATGCCTTTGTTATACTTTCGGGTGTCCCCGTACACAAACCTGTTGTTGTATTTACTCCATTTTTTTTTATAAAACATCTGATAATGAACTTAAAAAAACACTTTTCAATTTTATTAAGATTTGTGCAATGTAAAAATATTAAAATATGGTTTATAGAAATAACTCTCATAGAACACATTGCTTCGGAGTAATTTTGGGTTTCCCTTTGCAAAAACCGGTAGAGATACTCACTTCATATTCAAAAGAGAACTTTAGATAGTGAATTTGAATAACTTACATCAAGAAATTCCATGAATATTTACGGTAGATAGAGCACGGACAGTCAGACGGATAGACAGACAAACCGAAGTCATTAACACTTTTCAACCTTGTTGGAAAATGTTAAAATGCAAAAAAAATTTCAAATAAATAAAAATTATTGGTCTGATATAAATAAATAAATAAATAAATATATATATATATATTCTGAAATTAGAGGTACAATCCTTTTATCAATGTGGCAATTAGAATATTTTAAATTAAGTATGATATTTTAAATGGCACCACTTGTGGATTTTTTGTAGAAAATGAAATGTTTTTCTTTTATTAAGGAACGCGTGACTTTTAGTGGCATAAAATGTTGTAATTTTCAAACTTTTTCAAATTTTAAGTCACTGACACAGACATTAATAGTCCGCCAATATGACGCACGAGAAATCTACAGTGGCGTTTTCGTGAAAACCTGGCAATAAACAAAACAGTTACATCGTTAAGCCGAACTAAAATAACTTTTGTCTTTGAAGTAATCACGTGACCGAAATACGAAATAAGATTAATATTTCTTCTTTAATTTGCAGCATTTTAAATAGAGAAACGCCGATCAAATTTAAAACTAAGATGTTTACAGGAATGGGAAGTGATTGCGAATACTCTCGAAAGTGTTAAATTATTAGGAGAAGGAGAAGGGGGGAGGGGTTAAAATTAAAGAAAGTACGAACAAACTTACGTAATTCAAAATTTCGTTCTATTAAGATGACAGGGCCAGCATTCGAATGAACAAATATACGAATGTGTAAGATTGTTAGGAAGGGCATTACTTGAGGGAAGATTGAGAAGGGGAGGCAAGCATTTTAAATTATATATAGAGCCTTCAAAACAACTGGTATTATTAGGTTTTTGGTTGAAGGAATCAACTGCGAATACTTTCAACAGTGTAAAATTATTAGAATGGAATTTTTTGGGGAGCAGATAGGGGGATTTTAAAGTAGAAGTAAAGAATCGAAAATTGATATTTATATATTTTTGAATGAAAGAAATCGATCTAGATTATTTTCGTATGTGTAAAATTATTAGTGGAGGACATTATTTGGAATGGCAAATGATAGAGGGAGCCATAGTTACAAATAGGGATAGAACCTTGAAAAGTGTATTATTAGGTTTTTGGGTATGATGAATCGATTGTGGAAACTTTCGAAAGAGTAAAATTTGAAGGTTGCAGAAAAAGGGGTTCACAGGGTCAAAAATATAAATAATTATAAGATTAAAAAAAAAAAAAAAAGCTTTTTATATACCATGTTTTAAATTTTCTGATGAATCATAGAGCTATTATCAATGTGCATAAAAATTTTAAATGACGTCAATTTTTGTGAGATGCATAATTTAACTATTTTTTATAATTTTTTAACGTTCACGTTTAATTATGTATTTATTTTTATGCCGAAAGAAAACGAACTCGTAATTTTTTTGTGGCAACAATTAAATTATAGCTAATATTTTAATGGCAATTTTAACGCTATTAGGATGTTATTATTTTCATATTTTAACTAATTATAAGGGACTTCCAAGTATTGTGTTGTCACCGGTTTCTGAGCTACTTAGTAAAAGTTTCAAATGTCTAGCTAGTAGGGAAGTTAGTTAAAATTCGATTGAAAGATTTATACCGGACAAACAAACAAACAAACAAACATACAAACAAATGAACAAACAAGAATAGAAGTTAATAAACACATGGTAAAATAGAGTTAGTACGTTCAAAATCGGTATTCTTAAGTTTTAATAAGCGTGCAATCAATTGCAGATATTTTCATATGTGTAAAATTACTAATGGAAAAGTGGGGACGGAAATTTTAAAACATAGAAAGAGCTTTGAAAATTGCTATTAGTTTTTTGGGTGTAAGAAACTGAATTGCGAATACTTTGGAAATATAAAATTATTTGGGGGTGTTGGAAGCGCCTACCTCGTTCGAGTATGCGCTGCCTCAGGCAGTGAGGGCCTAGACCTATGATTTTATCCGTATGATTTTTTTTCACCTAAACTTTTCTTTTCAAGACTAAATACTTACATTTAAGACAAATATATATATATATATATATTATGGACTCTCCAAATAATCATCGTTGGAATTTAAATATAAAGTTATATGACACAAGTTAAAAACCAATGTCTGAATACGTCGGAAAATTTTTCTAGGGTTCACTGCCACTACAACCTTCCTGTTTCTGTCAATAAGAAGGAATTAATGACAGATCATGTGAGATAATTGGCTTGGATGTCAGTAATAAAATCCCTAAAATGACATGAAAATATTTACTGTCGGCAGCAAAATCGCCAATTTCGCTGGTAGTGGTACATGCATTAAAATTTTGCAGGATAGAATTTCCCTTTGTAAACGTAATCCAGTCGTATGTTCTGTTTTCAGAAGCGAATTACTTGCAATCGATGTGGCTGATGAGACTATGCTGAGCGAAAATAACAGTGGCGATTGGAATTTATTGGTATGTATATTGGTATGGTTGGATATTTATTAATAGTCGCGACTCAATGAGCATCACAGTAACAGGATCCACGCAGATGCCACTAATACAAGTGTCTCTTTATATAACAAATTTAAGGTCATTTCTTTTCCATATGATATTCATCTTCAGTGGATTTTATCTCATGTGATCTTTATGGTTATGAATTGGCAGACAATCTGGCTAAGGAGGGCAGCAGTCATTCAAACCTATATTCTTCAGTACTTACTTACCCTGAACTATTCTCTCAGAAGCAAACTCAAAATCAGAAGTATTGGTTCGTGCCGTCCATTTACCATTGGTGTAAGAGTAAGCTGAGTCTGTCTTTAATCCTTTCATGTAACAAAAATATCCTGTACCAACCTCTTACGTATTGCCACAGACCATTGGATATGCTTTTCATTTTATAAAGGTAATGTAACCTATCCTCTTTGCTGAAAATGGCATCAATACTTGGCTCCTGTTTAACACATCTCGGACTGTCTGAGTCTTCACTGGTAGGAAGTTTATTCATATCTTCTTCTTGTTATAGTATTTCTGAATGTGAACGTGTGCTTGGATCTCCTCTGATTCTGTGAAATTAGGCTGGAGATTCCAACAAAAAATGACAACAAAAAATAATAAAACTATTTAATAGTTTTAAATGTAGGGAAATTAAACATGTTAACCAGGCTTTGAAAATAAACAATGAGAATAATTTATATAGGAAAGGCATTTTAATGCATGCTTGTATATCTTTCCTCGCATAAAATTACTTAATCTTGTATGTATATACATGTCTGGGATTTCATTGAAACAAATCTATTAAATGAAAAAAAAAATCGTATATTATAATCACTTACTGTTCTATAATGTGATATTAATAAACTTCGAACTGTATATTTTAAGAATATTTTTTCCCTTACTGCGGTTAAATATGATTTTTAAAAGCTTTCACATAATCCTTATATGCAAAAACAAATTCCATACAACATTTTTCTACTAGGTAAAAAAATACTTCATCTTGTTATTTACCTAAGTAAAATAAGTCTTTATTTATTGCATGAAGATAGATGCTACCTTTTCACCTTTTGTTTTAAATGACATGTTTATCTAAGGTTTACATAAAAGCTATACAATGTGTTTATTGTTATGGGAAACAGTACGATGTTATAAAGATCAAACGCTGAGTTACAACGATTAATGTGACAGTGGTAGACGAAAAAGTAATACGGTAGAATAAATAAAAATAGCTGATATATTATTCCATAGATGCACAGGGATATTATGCATTGTGTTGGATGAAATAAATGTATTGATTTAACAGTTATTGAAATCAAATCCGTTTATTAAAAATAAATAAATAAATATATTCAGTTTTTCACGTTAGTAATTTTATTTTATTTTTATTTTTTTTATATTAGGTTATAATGCAATATTTTCTTAATTACTCAATAAATATATATATATATATATATATATATATATATATATTAAGAGTGTACTATAGGTGTAAGGACATTTTCCTTTAAATAACAATTATGATTAAAACACATTTTTGTATCAACTTTTTGTTTAAGACACAAAAGGAAAAATTCCCAAACAGTAAAACGGTATTAGCTTATACAGACTATTTAAGTATTTAATTAAATACAAAGTAAAGTTTATGTTGACTTTCCCATAGAATATTTTTATATTACGCTATATGGCAAGAAGATATGAAATATAAATAAAGGCCATTAAATAAAATTTTATTTAAATTTATTAAACTAAAAATAATACCTTATATAAATTTTACTTAACAGTATACTGTAAATAAATTGTTTTAAATCAGTAAATAATAAATATATTTACAAAAAATTGAATGCAGAATAAATTATAAATCTGATGCATTTAAATATTCTTTTGAAAATAAGTAATGCCATGTTCGAGCTCTGGTCGCGCTCATACAACTAGTCGTTTGAAGTTTTTCGTAGTTTTCTTCGAAACTCGAGTGAATACGGGATAAGACTCTTTAGAAAGATCCCACCTATTTAAGGCATACCTCCGTGTCCCAAGATCATAGTTGCAGGCATTTGACCTTAACCCGGACCCCAACACACTAGAATCTATTTAATATTTTTTCGCATTATTTTTATATAATCTGTTATCTAATAACTGTATATTATAACTGAACAAAAACTTGAGAATTAAAAAAAAATAATAATAATCTGTTAAAAATGTAATATCTGTTTATCTATCTATCTATCTATGTATCAATCTATCTATTTATCTATCAATCAATCAATCAATCAATCTCTCTCTCTCTCTCTCTCTCTCTCTCTCTATATATATATATATATATATATATACATATATACGGTATCATAATATATCTTTTCAGTCATACAAAAGATTGAAAACATGTAATAAAGATAACTTAAAATAAACTTTAATGAAAATTCAAAAAATGTGGAACAAAACATAAGTAAAACTTAATCGGAAAACATAAAATAAATGAATTATACTGCCAAAAGTGCCCCGTATAAATTCAAACATACGTGTGGGGTTATATCATGAATATATATATAATTTTGAAAATGTGTAGAGACTTGAAGACAAGTGGGCGTGGTCAAGAAGAAAAAAAACTTTAATAAAAACAAAGAAATAACGAATTAAAGTAACGAAGAACAATTGTGAAAACAACACTACATGCGAAAAACACCCTTCCGCTTCTTCTTCAGTGGATGGGAGCAGCAGAACAGTAATAAAGTAAATTGAAAAAGGCCTAACAGGTTTCGGAAACATGGCGAAACTAGCATACTCCCAACAAAAATCTATGAAATTCTAAAACGAGATTAAATTACTGGTAAATTATATAAAACAATAGTAATGTAAATTAGGTATAACAATATCAATGCTTCATAAAAGCAGCATAACTAAATCAATTTAATAGTCCATAACTGAATTAATTTAATAATCAAAAAAATACGAAGTTAATATTTGTGATAAGAATTATTTAATAAAAGGACATGCTAGATCGCCATGTTCCCACCCAGACCTGAAACACAAAAAGATATTGTAATGAACTGAAATATACTGAACTATGTTCAGTAAGTTCAGTAAGTTCAGTTCATTATAATATATTTTTGCCTTTCAGGCAATCATCTCCTTATGAACTCACAAATCTTTCAAGTAAACATTCAAAAAGTGTCATATTAAAAAAAAAAAAAAAAAATGTGATTCTACTCTTCATAAAACACCAGAAAGTGAAAATATTATCGGCTTAAATGAATAACAGCGACCACAAAAAATTATCGAAATTAAGCATTTTTGGCGATTTAGCACTTTTAGTCGATAAGTTCGCTAGCACCGAGATTGCCGTGTTCGAACAGAACCGTGTTTTACTTCTCCGCCAAGTACTCAAAATCAATCACTAACAGTGTAAAATCGCCAAATATGCTTAATTTTGACATTTCAGCCGATATTTTTTTCAATTTTTTGATGTTTTATGAAGAGTAGAATCACATATATATTTTTCAATATTTTTTAAGACGACACCTTTTGAATGTTTCCTTGTTAGTAAATAAATAAAAATTTACAAGCCTGTAAGAGGTTTTTCACAAAAAAATATCTATTTTAATGTGATTGAAATAAATGGCTCCTCAAATTAAATATGTAGCTTGTGAAAAACCCCTATGAAATTTCAACTCTGGAAAACACCTAAAATCTAGCTCTTTCTTTTGACGATAATTTACTTATTTTTTACTCTATTCAAATGAGTTTTGACAAAAGCTGCTCAAAATATTTAACTTTAAACCCATGCAATATTTTTTAACCGACTTCAAAAAAGAAGAAAGGTTCTCAATTCAAACCGTATATTTTTTTTATGTTTGTTAGATCATAACTTCTGAACGGATGCTCCGATTTTGATACTTTTTGTTTTGTTGAAAAGGTCTTGGTCTTAAATAGGTCCCATTGTAATATCTTTACGATCTAAAGAAAATACAGGGTACCCAAAAAAATCAGTCCCAACTCTTTTAACTGCTAAACGGCTGCAGCTATAGTGATAAAAATGGTATGTATGTATAAAAAAGTGGCCATGCAGTACAAGATTAAACCGCTTGAAGCGCCACCTGGTGGAAAATACCGGAGTTAGTGTTCTTATCTCAAAAATGGTTCTAAAGAAAAAGTGAATTATAAAGCTGAAGAGTATCACCGATTTAGTACAAAAAGATAGTTTAGACATTCATGTTAACGTTCCTATCTCGGAAACGGTACAAGACAAAGGGAAAAGGTGAATTATAAAATTGCAGAGCATTATCGATTTTGTACGAAAAGATAGTTTTGACATTGTTGCTAAAAATACAAGGCTAAAAACGTGCATTTTTTTGTTCGCAATTTCTTACACTACACACACTTGAGCTACATTTCTCACGTTGTAGCGTAGCTGGTGAGACATACGGTATATAGTTCAAAATACGGTTACTTGATACTTTTTGTTTTGTTGTAGAGATCTTGGTCTGAAGTAGGTCCCATTATAACATCTTTACAATCTAAGGAAAATAAAGCGCCATCTGGTGAAAAACAGCGGAATTAGCGCTCCTATCTCAAAAACGGTTCAAGATGGGAGAAAAGTTAATTACGAAGTTGTAGAGCATCATCGATTTACTACGAAAAGACAGTTTTTAAACATAATTGCTGAAAATAGAACGCTTAAAACGTGCAGTTGTTTGTTCGCAATTTCCTACACTGTGCACACTTGAACTACGTTGCCCACTTTGCAGCGTAGCGGATGACACGTATACTATGTGGTTCAAAGTATTGTTACTGTAAGCGGTCAAATTGACGATCGAGTTAATTAGCAAAAAGTGTAAAGTACAATTTCCAATCAGCAAATGTCGGTTATAGTACATATTTTTCTTTCAGTTTGCAAAAACTGAAGAATGTAATGTTTTATGGTAAAACTATTTCGGGTCGGAAAGGGTTATGTTTTTTTATTTTGTTTATTTAACGACTTCTCTATCTTAATTTTATTTAAAATGTCGTTAATTTCTAAATATTCGGAAGATCAAGTGGTATAAATGCAAAATCCCCAGCTCCGTAATTCTCTGTTATATAATTATCATGTCAATTAATATTTCTGCTGTAAAGTAAATTTAATTGCCCTGCTGATTATACACAGAAAATTAAGAAATAATAATAATTATAAAAAAAAGAGTTTTAAAAAGAAAAATCTGTACTGATAAGTATAAAGGATTTAAGTCCAAAAATGTCGATTTTGTGTTAAGTACATTGTCAGACTCAGAAAAATATTCTCTATCGAATGGTATAAAGGATTTAAATCCATGTCATTTAGTCTTTGAGAAAATCCATTGGTAAAAGTCAGAAAATTAGCATTAATCTTTGGTATAAAATATCTAATTCAATTTTTTCCCTTTATTAAATGAAGATTGACAATCACTGAATGGTATAAAGCATATAAACCAACATAATCCCTTTATCCTAATTGATTCTTCTGATTAGTTTTTAGTTAGTTTAACTTTATTTTTCGTCTCCTGAAAAATCAAGAATATGGACTTAAATCCTTTCTACTTATCAGTACAGAAATATTCTTTCAAATTTTTCCATAACTAAAGAATTTATAAAATCTAAAATGTAAATAAATATATGTATTACTAAATATTACAAAATAAATAAATAAACACAATTTTCAATTATAAAATGCATGTTAAAAGATCATTCTTCACTTAAAAATCCTTTTTGTTATGTTACTATAATATGCTTAGAGAAAAAAAAATAAAGAAGAAATAATTATTAATATATAAGAAATATTTCCAAAAATGTGCCTTGCATAAAAAGAAGATTTGTCTGAAAATTTTCTTTTATGAAGGAAAAAATAAAGACTAACGATTTATGGGAATATATACTACATCAATTTATACACGTAAAAGGAATGATATCTAGTATGCAAATTAATGCAATTTAATACTTGAAAAATATATCGTAAATTATTATGTTACAGATTTATTGAGACACGATAGATACAAAATTTTGTTATAAAGTAAACACACTCCAATTATTTTTCTTGTATATATTTTCTCACTATTTTCGTATAATTAAGCAAATCTATATCATTATATAAAGCGCAAAAAATTGTATGTTTGTGGAGGGTAATCTCTGAAACTGCTAAACCGATTTAAAAAATTCTTTCACTGATCAAAAGCTACACTAACCCTGATTGTTATAGGCTATATTAAATTTTGATAAAATAAATTTTAGTTTAAAATCTGAGCATTTTAATTAAAATCCCCATAAAAGCCATAATAGAAATGGAAATAATGAAATATTAAAAAAATTAGCTGTTGCCAACTTAAAAGAAACATTTACATTTTGTTTTTAAAATATCTTGACATGAAAAGAAAAGAAATATATTTGCACGTGAATTAAATTGAAATTCATATAAAGCTTTGCAAAATGTTAAATTTACACGTTAAATCTGACGTCATTATAAATTTAAAGTATTTATTTTTCTGATAATATAATTTGATATGATATGATATAATGTAATGATCTAAGCGTTACTTCTAAACTTTTATTAAATTATTTATTTTATAATTGTTGCCCAAACAATTTACGGGTTAATTCATTTTTCGACATATAATAAAATATATTTTCTCGCGAATAATAATATAAAAAGTGAATTTAAAAAATATCGTCTGCATTTCATTATGCATTTGTTAAAAGAATAATTGAGAAGTTTAAATTTATTTGACGACTATTTTTAGCAACTAACAGTTATGGCAAGTAGCTCAATATACATAGCGCATACAACCATTACTGCAATGCAAATAGCATTTAATTATTTGAGTTACATTATGTTGATTAGAAACCTATTTAATCTATCTATGCTCTATACTAATATATAAAGAGGAAAGGTTTATATGTATATGTAGATAACGATCGCTAGAACTAAAAAGCCGATTTCTATTTCTTTCTTTTTTTATACTAATCAAAAGTTACTCTAAGTGCTAGAGGCTATAATAAATTTTGGTAAAATACACTTTTAATTCAAATTTTCAATATTTTAATTGAAAACAAAGCATAGATTTGATATCGGTCGTCCTTGGCGATTTTTGTATTTCGAGATCGAAAACGTAATACGAAAATCTGTATATTTTCGTATTAAATACGAGATCTATGTTTTTACTTCAATTACCGTACTACCGTAGGTAGTGGAAGTATTGTATTCGGTCCAAAAATTTGATATAGAGTTTCACCTCATTTATGTGTTTTAAGGCCTCCTGAGTCCAAAAAAGTAGTTTTTGGCAATTGGTCAGTGAGTGTGTGTGTGTGTGTACGAATGTGTGAAATTTTCCGGGTGTCATATCTCCAAAATTAATAAAGATAGAACTACAAATCTTCACAATTGATTCAGGTCCGATGTACAGATGAATTTTCCAAATTTTGGAGAAAATTGAAAAACCAGAACTGGGTCATCGAAAACCGGAAATGGGACCGTAAGCCCGTACCTCATAAACAGCCCTAACGATTTTCTTCAAAGTTGCAATATAAACTTTAAAAACGGCTGTACGAAATTTTTTCAAACTCGCCATGTTAACTTAATACTAAATATCCTTTTGTATGTAATCATTGTTTTCCGGTCAATAATTGAGTATGCCAAGTTTTGGTAAAAGTTGGTATCTCAAAAACGGCTCTAACGATTTTCTTGAAAATTGTTTCATTAATTCAATTTAGATAACCTTTCTCAAGTATTACGTGCATATTACAGGAATACTAACGGTCATCCTGATTAGGAAGTTCAGTTTTAGATCTCGGTAATTCGTGTTTAAAAAAATAACTATATATTTTTCCCCTTATTTTTTAACTCACTATGTAAACTTTGTTGTAGGTGTCTTTATACGTGTATCAAGTTTCTCTTACTGGAAAATCTAAAAAAAAAAATGCATGTACTTAATATCTCCAAGAAATGTATATAATACGTTTAATAGTGGGTAATGGAAGTCGTGTGGTTGTTTCACACCAGATTTTGTAATAGTATATATTATACGAATATTGTTTCATATTATTGATTTTTCCCTTAATATACATTATTAAAAACCATCAGTTATGGAAAAAATTAAATATATTTGCGAGATAACTTGGCAATCATTTTTTTTTTTTTTTTTTTTTCCGCCAAGGATGATTGATATAAAATCTTTTCCGAAAGCAAGTAGCGCAATATACAGCCGCTAGGGAATTGCAAATGACATTTGATTATGCAAGTTTCATTATGTTGATTGGAAACACGGTTCATTTAAATTAAATTAAATGTGCATTCGCGTTAGAAATCTACTTTTGTATAGGGCTTCTTTGGCGATATTTAAAATTTTGCAACGCAATAGCTAGGACGTTTCACTCGAAGGACTTTACGTATTTGCGATAACCTTTTTAATTCACCGCCAAAATCACAAAAAAATATTAACGATCACTAATGGAGAACCATTACTAAAACAATAACCAGATTACTTTGCGGACGTTAAATTTAAGAAAATTAAAAACACATAAGCTCTGTGTTTAATAGAAATTAATATTATAAGAACAAATAAATAATAATTAAAGCAATTATGACTTCAACTTTATCAAACACATATTCATGTTATAGGTTTATTTTTCAATATTTTTTATTCATGAGTAAAGACATGCTTATTTTTATGAAATAAATAAATAAATAACATAAAGTAAAAATTACCAACATTTAACAACTGATTGAAAAAAATAATTGTAAAATTATATTTTGACTTTTCAGTTGATAATATTGCCTGACTATAACATATAAACTGATATTTTTTTTTATTTTTTGCATATCAATTCATCGTTAACTAAAATTTGTTCATCCGTGCGAAGTAGGACGGGTCAGCTAGTAAATAAATAAATAAAAAACCTTTAAAAAAGAAAAGAAAAGACAATATTTATAATAAAAATACAATGTAACTTGTAGAAACGTGCAATTTACTTTCTTGAACATTTGTTTTCATATTTAACAATTAAAACAGCAAAATAATCTTAAATAATGTGGATGTTTGATTATATTAACTATGTAAAAAAGAAATATCGCTTACTGAAAATCTAGTGTTGGAGAAGAAAATAAAACAAATTTAAAGGCTGAAACTCTAACACATAAAAAAAATTTTACAAAATAAAAGTATAATTTATTAAAAATAAATAAATAAATAAAATAAATAAAAAAACTATATTTGATTTTGTGCAATGAAATGAAGTGTTTAAAAATATTTTCATTTTGATTAACTTGATTATTTTAATTCGTTAATCATTTGATATTAATAATTTAGTTACTGATTTAGTTATTAATTTAGATAATAATAATTCAGTTGATAATTTTGACATTAATATTTTAACTACTAATCATATTAGGATTATATTTTATACAATCCGAATATCAGGTAAGGATAAGCATTCTTTAAAGAAATGTATTAACTCATCATATTAAAAAAATAAAATAAAATAAAATAAAAACAAAAATAAAAACAAAAAGGTCTAATTTAGTCTTAATAATAACTTGTCTATTACTAATTGAAAATTTATTGACCTTCTAATATACGTATACCATAATTTATTGAAAATCAGATAAATAAATTATACGTTACAAACTTTAACTTTGTATCTGCCGATAAGTAGCCTATCATGATGCTATTTACATCATTAATTATTCAGTAAATAATTTTATTTATAGTTTAAAATAATTATATATATACCGTAAAATAGCGTTCATGTGCCTCGTCAGTTTTCAGGGAAAATCGGGAAATATATCGGGTGGCTGTGAATAAATGGTAAAAATAAGGTTCTGTTCAATAATTATTAAGTCTAAGCACGAATTTTTCTACCGAAAATATGCTTTAAAGCATTTGTTTTAATGAAATTATTTTTATAAGCCGTAATGATATGAAATACTTTGGTGTGACCCTGCACACGAACCAAAAGCAGTATATACACCAAAAACTTTAAGACTATATATGTAAGGCGCATAAACATGTGTGGCAGTTTGCGTGACAATCGAGTGATGTTTAAGGCCGCTGTGATGATTAGAAGAATGTAGATCATGAAGAGGATCCTTTTCCGAGAAAATATTTATTTTCTCATTTACATACACAACACATCACAAATAACATAAAAAAGAACGTAAATAAACTATGAAAACATTAATATTTTTAAATGGACATAATTTTCCAGTCCACCAAACAAAAATACGAGCGGTCCTCAAACCAGGCGTTTTTACACCTTCATTGCATCATCCACTCTCTAAAAAACTAAGTCTCTCTTCAAATCGAAAGTCTTTTTCATCTGCGCTGGACAGACAGCGCCCTCTAGTCGGTCTAAAAGTCATTACAGACCTCCTCCCTTCAGGGGAGAAACTTTTCACTGTTGTAGAGGGGAAAGTTTGGTTAAATAATACTTGATTAGGAAAAGTCTATATTCAAATAAAATAAAGTCACAATGTTCAACATATTGGTCCATTTTCTAGATATCGTAATCAATTTAAAACAAGTGATTAAAAAAAAAAAAAAATACGAGCAAGCACCAATTCTATGCAGAAACAGTACCTGGTTATATTTAAATGCACCAGACTTATCCCTATTTTAGATTAAATACTCTATTTAACTTATTTTAAAATATACAAAAAACATATACCAAATAGAAAATTAAATATTATTACACAATATACCTGACACTAAATATATATGCAAAGTAATATATAGATAATGAAAACAAATATATACCACATATATATATATATATATATATATATATATATATATATATAGCAATAATTAAACAAATACGATATATAGCAATAATTAAACAAATGCACAAACTTTTTTTTTTTTTAACTAAGGGATAAGAGTTAATCTATCAGCATTCTGAGATTGTAATTCTATACACTCAACAACCTCATAATTAAATAATCTGCATAGAGTTCCCAAAGTAAAAGTCTGGGATTTGGTTTTTTTTTTCTTTTTCTTTTTCTCAGGAACATGAATAGCTTTGTACAATTACGACTAAATAAATCAGGACTTTGAGATAAATTCTCCTTCAGTTCTTCAAATACACTTTGGCAAGAACTATTCGAGTCAATAGTGGATTTTAGAGTCTGATCCTTTAGTAAGTCTGACAATAGAGCTGCGTTTTCAGAAAATTCAGGAATGCATTTTCGATAGTATTCAGCTAATTCCAAAAAGGCTCTTACATGAGTGTTGATAGTAGAAAACTAAGAATCTCTTTTGTCTCGAACATTTATTTTACTTGAAATTCTCAATCCTTGGCCTACTAAATGTCCAGAATTCTTCACATGAGCTCGAGTTGGTTGACATTTAGAAGGTTTGATGTGCAACTTAGTAGCACTTATTTTGTAGGAAATGTCTTTTACATGTTTTACATGATTTTTCCCTGTTTTAGGAAAATTGGCGACTTTCTCACTATATGGCACTGGACACTTTTCACTGTGTTTCAATAAATTTGCCATTAGTTGACTACAATCTTTAGGTAGATTTTTCAAGGGACCCAAAGTAGTTGCAGAAAGTTCTTTCTTGAAGTAATTTTGTTCTTTCAATTGCTTCTCATAAGTTAAGCACTTTCCAGATAATTGCATAAGATCTAATTTATTCTTCTGTAATTCAGCTGTCAACTGATCCAATTTAGCATTAGAAATTTTTTCTTTTTCTTCTAGAATATTAAACAGGTAATCTAGTTTGGAATTAATTGTACTAATTTCATTTCTTTCTTCAACAAGTTTTTCATTTTTAAGACAAATTTCATTTTCTTTACCTTTCATTCTTAAGAGTTCTTCTTTAATTATGTTGATTTCATTAGATAGCTTAAGATTTTCAATTTTAGTATTTTCTAATTCTTGTTTGTAATTATTCTTTTCAGCATTCAATATTTCTAACTGATTTAGATAATTCTTCTTTTCACTTTGTGAATCAAGACGAAGATTTTTTAACTGATTTTCAAACTTTTCTTTCTCTTGAATTTCTTCATTTATCTGCTTTTGATATTCTAAGCATTTTTTATTCAGATAAGCCTCTATTTCTGCTTTTAGTTTTTCCATCACAAAATTAGAGTCTTCATTTTTTTGTTTAAGGTCTTTTAAGGCATTATTTAATTCCGAAATATTTTTCGTAGTATGTTCCAACTCTTCATTAAGTTTTTTATTTTCAAGAAACAGTTCTTGTTCTTTAATTTTCTTTTCTTCCATCTCCCCTTTCAAACATATAACTTCATTTAACAGTCTGAAATTTTCAGTTTTGAGGTAGTCAAAATTTATTTTATCTTTAAGAACAACTTCATTTTCTATTTTATTTTGATTTTCTTTGATATCCCGCAGTTGTTCAACAAACACTTTTGGAGAAGTTTTATTAAGTTTTGGCCATGAAAATTCTGACAGGATTTCTTCTACCTCTTCAGTTTTCTTTTCAGTTTTCTTTTCATCTTCAGATTTGCTGTCAATCAAATTTTGGTCAAAATGAGCAACATCTTTATTTTGAATATTTTTATTCATCTTTAAAAATTTCTTAGCATTTCTTGTTTGTACTGATTTTAGCTTATGCTCTTGTACATTTTCTTTTGATTTGCAATTTTTGAACATTGCAGCAGTTTTATTTCCTAACAAATACTTGTTACTATAAAAGGAATTTTGTAGGACAGCTGCTTTAGTTTTTATGTGTCCCATTTTACAATCTAATTCAATTTCTGCAAGTGGTAGGCAAACAGGATCCACTTCTAATGGATTTCTAATGTACACTTTCTTATTTGTGTACATGTGTGGTTTCACATACTTGCTGCTGATCAAATCACATGAAGCACCCGTGTCTCGAATTATTTTCATCTCAACACCATTCACTTTACCTATACTAGTATAAGGTGTCATTGATTCATCAGAACCTGCCTCAGCTATAATGTGTGAGATAAATTCTTCATTTTTCTTTAATTTATCACACTGAGGTCTAAGATGATTAGTAGAACCACATTCATAGCAACGAGCAATTTTTCTTTTATCAAACTCTTTATTTCTTTGATTTTCTTGGGATGTTTCGGGTTTTGCATGAAATTTCGGCTTAACATCTTTGTTATTATCATTAGACTTATCATTACATAAGTTTTCACTTTGGTTTCGAAAGCTGAAAAAGTTCTTTTTGGGCAAACCCCTCTTTTTGAAGCTTTCTCTAATGCTCTGAAATTCATCTAGTTTTTCAGCTAAGTCCATAGGTGTCATGAATATAAGCCAGTTTTCTAAAAAATGATCTCTTACATCAGCAGGCACTCGAAACTTCAACTGCTCAGTCACTATTAGGTCTTTCAGCTGTTGGAAATTCTCTATCTTTAATTCTGTGAGCCATTCCGTAAAATAACTAGAGAGCTCTTGGGCATAATTTCTCCAAGATTTTTCGGACGATTTGTGGTACTTATAAAAACATTGTTTCAATTTTTCACTATTTAATTTATATCTTTTCATAATGATATTTTTAACAAAATCATAATTTGTTGCATCGGTTGGCGACTCTCTGGCCAACATATTGGAAAGTTCTGGTGGTAAAACTGCTAACAGGTAGGCCACCCAATCCTTTTTTGGAACTCGTGCCATCTCCGCTCTTCTTTCAAAATTTATTAAATATAAACCCATTTCATCATGTTTTTCATCAAATCTTGGGGTAATTTGGGTTAACTGTATTCTTGGAACCGATTCAATCACCCTTTCTGGTTCTAATAATCTTTCAGGATTTTCTTTTGAAATTTCCAATTTCTTTAATTCAAGTTCATATTGTTGAGTTTCTCGGGTCCTTCTCTCCTCTCTTTCTTCTTGTCTTATTCTCTCTTCTTCTTGTATTTTTTTATCTTCAAGAAGCTTTTCCAATATTAATTTTACTTCTTCCTCATTATAGGACTTGTTGGATAAAATTAATTTCTTGATGTCAATAACTCTACTGGAAGTATCTACTTTAACACCGATTTCTTCACAAATTTGAAACAATTCATGTTTTCGAGCTTTAGCTAAAAATGTCATGTTTGTAAACCCCAAACAAAACCAGAATGCTCTCAAATCGATAATAAAATATAAACAAATAAAATAATTAGAAAAATTATTATAATTTTTTTTCTATTACCCCTTTTTTTTTTTTCAAAAATCAATAAAATACACAAAAAAAAAAAGGATACTAAGAGTAAGTAACCTTTGCAATTAATTAAAAAAATAATATCTAATACCGTTAATGGTATCTACTTATGAAAAATACCTTATTTTTCTCTATTTAAGAGAACACTTTTTTTTTTTTTTTTTTTTTTTATATATATATTTTTTTTTTTTTCATAAAAAGAAACACTTTTCTTCTTAAAGAACAGTATACGTGAACATTTTTAATCACCCAAATTTCTTTTATTAAATAAATCATATATTCAAAAATAATATTCAAAATAATATTTTAAACCGAGTATGTTCTCATACTAAGTACTACTTGTTTCCTACATAATCATTATTTCAATTCAAAACAGAAATAAATTAATTTATTTTCAAAATCATTTAATTCTTTCTGCACACCTAATATTTCTCAGCGAACAGAATAATACTATTTTTCTTTAGACCAAAAAAAAAAAAAAAAAAAAAAAAAAAAAAAAAAAAACAAACAATAGTTTCGTTTCTGAATCGAAACTCTTTTGCTTTATCAAAAAAAGAGCAAGTTCAACCAAAATTAGATTAAAGTAACATAAATTACCATATAAATTAATATTAATAAATAAAATATACATCTAAACGTTAAACATTTCATTTGAAACAAAAACTACCATTTTACTTCCAATTGAAACCAAAATATTTTGTTCCAAACAAGAACAGATTTATTTTACATGAAAGCGAAACTAAATTCTTTTTTTATTTTTATCCTTCATTCACTCTTTATTTACCAATTTATTTTTGTATTATTAAGCAAGGAAATACCAAATCAGTAAAAAGAGACAGAAAGAAAAATAAATCCACTAAAATATCAGAAATAAAAATGACCTGAAATGCACATTATTATGAATCATTCAACATTTTTATTCTTTTTAATTCTATAATAAATACACTCTTTTTTTTTTTTTTTTTAAGCCCTAAAAAAAGAATATCTATTTTTTATTTAACTTTAATTACAGAACAGATACTTTATTTAAACATGTTCTCATAATTTGTCATTTCTTTTAAAACCGAAATTCTTTTCAAAATGTACTTATTCTACAGTAAGTTTTTATTATTATTATACCATTAAACAAAAGAAAAAACATATATATTCATTTATTTCTCACTGATTCATCAACTTTATTTTTTTCGAAATACACCGACAAAAAAAAATTGAAAGATTTTCTTCTTTTTTTTTTTTTTTTTTTTTTTTTATTATTATTTCTTTTAACCAACGGATAAATCAGTTTAATATATATATATATATTTTCTCTACAAATAATAATTTCAAATAATCTTTTTATCAAATAGATAGGGACAAGTGAGGTACCTCTGTGATATACTTAATTCTCTATTAAATACATAATGCGAATTTAAGTACTTTTAAAAAATATTTTCCCACGTCCTAATACAAGGACTGAGCTGATTTATTATATTATTTTTAAATCAAGGCACTGTTTCATACATAAAGGCACTTACCCCTTTAGTAGCGTGAATTCTTTGTAGCGTCGGACGTATTCCTTTAGCTGCCACCATAACAGTAGACTGTGATGATTAGAAGAATGTAGATCATGAAGAGGATCCTTTTCCGAGAAAATATTTATTTTCTCATTTACATACACAACACATCACAAATAACATAAAAGAGAACGTAAATAAACTATGTAAACATTATTATTTTTAAATGGACATCATTTTCCAGTCCACCAAACAAAAATACGAGCGGTCCTCAAACCAGGCGTTTTTACACCTTCATTGCATCATCCACTCTCAAAAAAACTAAGCCTCTCTTCAAATCGAAAGTCTTTTTCATCTGCGCTGGACAGACAGCGCCTTCTAGTCGGTCTAAAAGTCATTACACCGCTTTCACGGTACAGGGAAAAGCTCTCCATGGAACGTAATGATAAAAAAAAAAAAATCTTTGTGTGCCTCTGTTACACGAACCACAAACAGATATGACAACATTTTAATTTATTCTGGATCACTTAGACCCGCCTCTATTTCATACCACTTTTATCTATCGAATATATATTTTTTTTTTCTTATTTAATCGTAGTTATATATTCGAGGATTTTTTTCTATAAATAATGTGCTGCCGGATTAAAGGTGGAGCTGAAAATGCTCCGGAATAAGTTAAAATGTTGGCAACAATGCACAAACAAAATATGCACCCAAAATTATAAAGCAAGTTCTGTGTCTTATAAACAAGTGTACCAATTTGCAAGTCAATAGTTTTTTTTTTTTTTTTTCGCCCATGTACAGACACACGGACACTAAAAATTTTAGTCTCCACATGGAGAACATCACTAACGTTTCGGCGATTAACACTTTCACGACCGCATGCTTTTGTCTCTTTGACGGTAAAATCCCCATGTGGGCGATATTTTCTCAAGTTACAATACTTCAGTACAAAATTCTCTGCATTCAACATTTGTATTACTAATAGATAACTTTACAATTATATTATTTCTGATCACAGTATTTGTAACCATAGTATATTTAATTTTATAAATATATATATAGAGAGTGCATTCATAGGAAGTAAATAACATACAAATTGCGAAAGAAACGCCCACTGGCGGAGTTTCAGATTTTCAAATGACGTGAATCTACGTCAACGGTCGCGGAAGTGTTAATAGACAAAGTTATAATATTACAACGCACGTATTCGAACATATGTATATGATACATAGCTATTTCTATTAAATAAAATTTCTGACATAAAACTAAACAATCTGACCTACATATTATCTACATGAAATTACGATAAATGTATTTATAGATGATTTTTAAAAACATCTCAAACTTATATGCATACTTTTTATTTTTAACAAATAGAAGTCTACACAGTGATAGTTACGCTGTCAGTTAAATACATTAATTCAAGTAAATGATACTTATATGAATTCCAGAGAGTAACTGGTCACTGTTTTTTTATGATTCTTCCACCACTATTTTTATATAATGAAGTTTTACATAAATTATGCTCATTCTTACTGTAGATGATTTCTTAAAAATTATTGACGGAAGAGTCCGCAAAAAATATAGCCTTTCAACATCCAAGTTCATTAGAATCTAATATTGTAATTATTCATGACATTTAATTGGTAAACTTTGTTATTTAATGCTCATGCTTAAATATAAATTGATTTTTGCAATATGATATTGCTACTAAAATAAACAAAACTTTATATTACTATCAATAATTTTATATTTTAATTCATATTTATTATTTAAGAGTAGTCGCATTTAGATATTATCAGCTAAATCTATTTTAAAGCTAAATATTCATTTTGCCTAAAGTATAGATTTTAAATTTATCTGTATTATATCAGCAAAATTATTTTTTTAATTTAATCATTTTTCTGTTTATTTTTATTTAAATAAAGCCACAAATATTACACTTTCTACGAAACAAAAATATTGTAATGTTAAACAAAAATAAAGTTTCTCTAAACAGTTTTAATGAAACATTTAAGCTCATTTATAAATAAATATATATATATATCGTTTTTTTTTTAGAAGTCATCAAAATTAACAGTAGGAAATAGGTAGGAATGAAAAGAAAAGTTTTCTAATTGTTTTTAAAGCGTTAATGCTTTAAAATAAGTAATTTATATTGTGCAGAAAAGTTGTAAACCTGAATGAATTTCATTGTTATCCTTTTTTGAAAATGCAAGTATATTATATAACGCGCGACTGTATAAAAAATGAAAAGGAAAACAAAGAAAAGAAAAGCAGAAAACTTTCCATTGTATACGTCACCTGCAGTTTGGAAGAAGGATTTCGTATGTAAATTATTTCTTTGTAGAGTTAATGCTATTTCATAATCTGTTTATTTGCGAAATGTATTTGGCAACATTCCAAATTTTAATTAATGAAACTGAAATGCTTTAGAATTTTTTATAAAGAGGTAATGAAAAATTTCTGCTAAAGTAAAAGCTAAATGAAACAAGCTTTTAAAACTTTAAAGTTAACACTTTATTTATTATTATTATTATTTATTTATTTAATAAAACACTTTTTGTAAATAATTATCTATCTACGAGGGGTGATCAGAAAGAAAGGTTACAAGCTGCAGCATTTGAAAACTACATATTGTGGAGAACTTTTGTTTCCCCATAGTGGAGACAGATGGTGCTACTTGTCATACAATTGGTGTGCGGGTAGGTAGTGAAAGTTCCCAGACGGTTCAGGATGATTGAAATGGCAAGACGCTTAGAAAATTGGTCTCGTGTGGAAGTGCGAGCTGTGATTCGATTTTTATGGGCAAAGAATGTGTCCGCGAGGCATCTGACAACAAACGGTCGAGCATGTTGAGTGAAGGTGTCCTCCTCCTGCATGACAATGTCAGGCCCCATACTGCTTAAGCAACGCAGAAATTGTTGTGACGGTTCAGGTGGAAAATCTGGAGTCACCCCCATACAGCCCATATTTGGCACCCACTGACTAATTCCTATTTCCGAGGTTGAAGGAGCACTTATCCGGCACACAGTTCTCTTCAGACAGTGCTGTGAAAACAGCTACCGAGACCTGGCTCAATGGACAGGGACCTGATTTCTACCAAGACGGGTTAAACAAGTTGGTTCTGCATTCTGATGAATGCCTAAATAGACTTGGTGATTAAGCCGAAAAGTGATTGGCACGTATGCCTCTTAATTCTCGTTTGTATTTTCTGTTTATTGTTAATAAATATTTCTTTATTCGACTTGTAACCTATTTTTTCGATCACCCCTCGTACGTAAAATAGTTTGTTTTGATTGGTTGATTCATCATCGATCAGCGAAAACACCTGCATCTAGAAGCACGAGATTTATTAAAACATTTCTACTATCACTTAGACACACACTAAGGAATGATTTTACAAAATTCGCTTACCAAAACGAGGTGGAGCAGAACGTGATTTCATATAAACCTTTATATCTCAAAGAAGAAAAATATATACCAGTCAGTTTTTTGCTTTGAAATATAATGAACACAAATACCTAAACACATTTTCTGGAATTTTAGTAATTCGGCTCAGATGTGTGCTTATGGGGAGGGGGGATAGCATGCTTTCACATGGACAAGACGTAATTTCTTCATACATTTAAATATACAGGGTGATCAGTTTAAAAGGGTACACGTTGGTGCTTATTATTACTCTTAAATCTGACGGATGTGGCAACTATTCTAACACTGAAGTATAATTGTTTGAACCTTGTTTAACTGTGGGAGACATTTTCCAACACTGTTGGACTGTTTCAACTTTATTTCTGAGGTAAAACAGAAATGGAGACGCACAGTGTTACTTAATCCTGTGATAAAATTATTTTTGAAAACATGATTTAATTCTTTTTTTCTTTCTTTTTTTTTTTTTTTTACATTATTATTCTTTACAAAAAATGTTGAAAATGGTCGCCACCATTTTGAATGCAAACATGAACACTTCGAACCAAGTTTTTAGCACACTTGTCTTAATATCTTATTTCTAAATTATATGGGTATTCAAATATTGTCTAATTTATCGGATATAGTGTCAATATTAATTATTTTAATTCTTTTCTATTTCTCCTTTCAAAACTATTGTAATACATAGCAATTACACCTTTTTTCATTACTAATTTCTTGTTTTATTTTCCTTAGAAAATGACCTATAAAATATTACCGCAAAACAACCATTAATGAATTACAATTTCATTACATTTTAAATATTTCTAGTGCAAAACACGAATTACTCACAAGCTTTTAATCTTAATGTTTGTGTATATTGACTTATAAGTAATACATGTAATACATAAATATGCATTAAGTCGTTTTTAACATGTATTTCACATTAAAATGTGTTTTTAGTATTTATGTGCACAAAATTGTTGTCCGTGTTTCATTACGATTAAACAAATTTTTACACATTAAGGTAAAATTGTAGTTGATCATAATAGGCAAAATGCTCAAAACTATGACGTGAAATATGTCCCATTATGGTATCTCAAGAACAGTATTGAATCTAGTCCAGAAGTTCGCTATACTAATATTCTTTAAATATAAAACTTTTAGCTTTGAATGAGATATAATTTTCCTTAAACGTATATTTGTTAGTTGGGAAACTTACCGAAGATTTTAAACTTGTGAATCCTATTTGAAATTATTTGAAGTAAAGTTAATAACAGACCATTGAGAAAAGACGGAATGGAGTCTTCGAAATCTTGAATGAGATATAGTTTTAAATCTTAAGAAACAAGGTAAGCCATTTAGTAATTAGGGGATATTTTAAATGTTTAGTTAGAACGGGAAAAGTGCATAAAACACTGACAATGATGAATGTAAAATATATATTGTTTATTATTATTATTATTATTATTTTATAAAATTCAACATACATGAAGTTTTTAACTGTAGTTAGTACGCTAGATGTCAAAAAAAAAAAATGTTTATTAGTAATTTACATTTTACAACATCAAATGTATGATTAAGAAAATAAAAAAAATTGAAATTTTGATAGATAACAAATAATTTGGTGATAGACTAGGTTGGAACAATGAACTAAAATGAACTAAGTTATAAGTTTCTAATGAATCGCACAGGAAAGCTGAACAACTTCGCAGAGGTTACTGTGAAACGTTCTGCAGCCGTGGCTTCAACGTTTTAACAGTTCAACAGGAATGAATTCCGATGCATCATTCAGCAGAACGATCATCCTCTACAGAGGTCTGAACCCCGCTTTTCTTGTAAAATGTTTGTCAGCTGAACTTAACTCCATGGCATTTCATTGTGTTCTATGCCAAAAGAGTAAAGAATTTTTCATAGACGCGTTCAAAGCCCATTTCATCCATGAAAAATAATTACAGTGGAGAAATGCACAAACGCCGTTTCTAATTTGAAACGAATCCCAGTGTATATTCATGCCTATGGGAACATTTTCGAATAGTTATTGTATTATTAATATATATATATATTGGTTTTGTTCTAATAAAACATATATCCTTTAAATTACAGTTTATACGTATTGATTAAACTTTTGATATTATTTTAAATATTTTTTTGATTTTTAAAATACGTGTATCTCCTTCCCTTTCTCTCTCACTCTGTATATATATATATATATATATCAAATAATATGCAGAATATTCTTCAATTAAATTGTTCTTAAACTTATTTTATTTTAATACTTTTAATCATATGTAGCAATCAAACCTGCCAACCATCTCATGAAGAAGCATAAAATTCTTAGTACCAGACTTTTTTTTTTTTTTTACACCAATCACTTTTTAGAGTAATTTTGTTCTTATTTAATCGTAACAACATTTGGAGAGAATTACTCTAAAAATAAAGTGGTGTAGAAAAAGGGGCCTTTTTTTCAAGAGGCGTTAAGAGTTGTACACTTATTAATGAGATGGTTGACAGGTGTGATAGCAACGAACACAATTAAATTAATGAAATTTATTTCCTAATATACAAAACGTAACTGCCAACAATTTAGTATTTTACATACCAGTATTTCATAAGGAATTTTTATAAGCTTTAAATTTTAATAAAAAAAAAACTCAATTAGTTTAAAATATTGGTATTTTATTAACTTGGTACTGATATATTATTAAGTATAAGTATTTCAACAGATGTTTTCAAAAGAAAACTAATATAATCGCATCGAATGTTTGTGGGAAAGTTCTTTTATCTGCCTGGAGGCATAAAGTATCGCTTACAATTATTTCTTCTATTGTGATCGGAATAAAAGGTTTATTTGTACTTCTAAAGCGAGGATGCATTCATTATTCTGTGAAGATAATACATAAATACAGAAAAGAATTTCCATCTAAGAATAATTTGGATGTCTGATACGACTTGACTACTATATAATACCTTGTTGTTTACATACACAAAGTGCACTTTGTACACATTACGTTTTTGAATACTGATGAAATTCACTATACTCTCAATATATGCTATAATTGCAGGCCATTTAACTAAATAAATTAGTGATAGATACTTAATTTCACGGAAAAACTTAGAAATAACTGCTTAATCTGCAAAACTCTATTTAAAATACTATACTAAAATGAAATTCATCATTTTGCTAAAATTTTCTTTTAGTGCTAAAAAAACAAATTCGCTTTCTTTTATTAATAAAACGGTTAGAATTCAAAACGCAAATAGAAACATGTTCCAATGCGTAAGTAAATGTAATGTACTTAAATGGTAACAATTGTAGAAAAAGGAAATTGTATTTTAAAATTGTTGTTTCATTATTGAAAACAATTTTTATGATGAGAAATCTCAAGATACTTCTTAAATTATTTAAGAACTAATGTAATATTTTTTTATAGTTTTAATTTAATTTATAATAGTACAGTCGGTAACAAAAGTGTCCGAACACTAGCGAAAATTCCTATGTGAAAAAAGTACGCTTAATACAGTTTTGCTAAATAAATCCTTGCCGAATCATGTTCTTACACTGACTAAGATCAGGATTCGACAAGGATTTCTTTAACAAAACCGTATGAAGTGTACCTTTTTTACATAGGAATTTTCGCTAGTGCTCGGACACTTTTGTTACCGACTGTATATAATCTGAAACACAACCACCAACCCACTCCCACACCTTCATATGTATATATGTAACATCGCAATATGGACACAACCTGGCTATCGCACCGGACAGGGAATCATTATAGAAGTAGGAAACTGTGTGTAGAAAGTAAAACAATAAAAAATAAAAAATGTGCAGATTTCCTCTGTGTTCAAAACGTTAACGCATCGAGGTTCATCGCTGAAAACAATTCTGGCCCGTTCCATGTTTTTCCATATTAAATGCAAATAGCACTGAAAACATGTCTAGTGTTGGACATTTAAAAATAAAAATAGCATGCTAATATTTACGAAAAAGGATATACGTAGTAAGTAATTTATCTGATACTAATTGATGTAAATGTCATTCTTTAGATGTTATCTTTCTTTACTTAAAGTTTGCACCTCTATATGAATGTAAATATTTTAAGGCAAGATACGACGGTTTCAAAGGACAGGGAGTTGCTTTAACAAACATTAACGAATTCGAATATTTCATATGCACCCTTTCATGAACGGTAGTTTTGCTAAGCCAAGTTCAAGGGGAAAAAAAAAAACTATCACTAACACTAACACGAAGTAGAACGTGCCACTAATAAAATCGCCAGAAATAACCCAAAACCGTTACATGCTTATTATACTGAAAAGAACTTCTCTTTGTTAAATCGGCAAACATCTTTCCGTAAAGTTTTAAATATTGCAAGAACCAAATATTGCATAAAAATGAAACAAAAAATAAAATATTTGTATCATCGAGAGCTTTAATTTGATATAAAAACAAAGTTAATAAGTTAATAAGTAAGAAAATAGGTGCATTTTCAATTTAGCGTAAAATTAGATGTTTTGACAACTATTTGAAAAAAACTTTCTTCGTCAAGATTTTTTTTAAAAACAAGGTGAAGAGTTCACAGATGCACAGAATTTTCAAATAGATATTTACTTAATCTAGGAACTTTTATAAAATTTAACTTTTAAAAATCAAAATTTCGTATCTTAATAGTTGAAAAACTGTTAATTAACAGTTTTTTCAGCAAAATATCGCCAAAGAGACATAAATCGCTAAATATGTAGGATTATTTCATCTCAGTTTGACTGAAAAGTATTGTCTGAGTGAGTAATGCCCTCCGGTTGTCGGCCTGGATAGCTCAACTGGTAAAGCGTTGACCGTGTAAGTCAAAGATCCGGGGTTCGACTCTCGGTCCGGGCATTATTTTCACTCAGTTGGAAAAATCAATTACAATAGATGTGAAAAGTATTAATTTCAAATTTATTGCTTTTTCTTTCTTACAAGCTATTTTTTTAACCAAAGAATATTTGCTTTATAATGTACAATTTTAAATTTTACATCACTGAAAACAGAAATAAATACATTTTCGAATATTTTTTTTTTTTCTAAATCTGTAGCTTGACATGCTGAACAATTTTCTCTTGATTTTACCTTGGATTAAGAAAAAATAAATAAATAAATAAAAAATAACAGCCGGTAAGTGCAATTTTAATATCTTTCAATTTTCAATCTCGCTTTAATAATTATAATGCATTAAAATTTTAATAATTTTCAAAAACGACGAACCAAGCAAAAGTAAACAGGGATATAAACTTAAAATCTAAAAATATGTTTCATCGTTATAATCTATTCACATTTATATATATATATATATATATATATATATATCTTTATATATACAAATTACGTGTCACGATGTTGTCCGCGATAAACTAAACTAATAAGCTGATTTTAATGAAATTTGGACACTGTGTGCAGTTTGGTCAAACTTGAGAGATAGGATAGTTTTTATTACAAAATTCGCCTCCCCAAGGGGGGGGGGGGGGTAGGGGGAAAACGTGATTTCACAAACAGAAAAAATAGAAATGCAGTTAGATCGTTTGAAACTGGTACAGATGGGTTTTAGAGGCCTGGAAATCGAATAAGGATGTTTTCGAAAGTGTGAAGTTATTAAGAGGGGCGGGAAGCGTGGGGCAGAGAGGCAAAAAATTAAAAATTGAGTTAGATCGTTCAAAATTGGTGCATAGAGGTATTTGATACCTACAAATCGATTGCGGATATTTTCGAATTTGCAAAATTATTAGGTGGGGCGGAAAGGGGGGTGTAGAAGAGCAAAAAACTAAAAATACAGTTAGATCGTTCAAAATTGGTGCATAGCGGTTTTTGGTACCTACAAATCAATTGCGAATATTTTCGATTTTGTAAAATCATTAGAAGGGACAGGAAGGGGGCAGAGGGGCAAAAAAAATAGTGTTAGTCTGTTCAAAATTAGTACAGATAGTTTTTAGAGGCTTGGAAATCGAATGAGGATATTTTTGAAAGTGTAAAGATATTAGGAGTGGCGGGAAGGAGGGCGGAGGATAAAAAAAAAAAAAAAAAAAAATAAGAGAGATAGATCGCTCAAAATTGGTGCATAGAAGACTTTGATACCTACAAATCGATTTCGGATATTTTCGAATTTGTAAAACTATTAGGAGGAGCGGAAATGCGTGAGGGGAGGGGGATAAGAGGAGCAAAAAATAAAAATGGAGTTATATCTTTCAAAATTGGTGCATAGAGTTTTTCATACCTAAAAATCTATTGAGGGTATTTTCGAATTTGTAAATTTATTAGGAAGGGCTGAAAGGGGGCAGAGGGACTAGAAATAAAAATAGCGTTAGGTCGTTCAAATTGGTGCATAGACGTTTTTGATACCTACAAATCATCGATTACAGATATTTTCGAATTTGTAAAATTATTAGAATAGACGGGAGGGGGAGGGCAAAGAGGAAAAATAATAGAAATAAGAGTTAGAGCGTTGAAAATTAGTATTATTAAATTTTAAAGAACGATAAATCGATTGCGGATATTTTCGAAAGTATAGAATTATTAAGAGTGGCCGTGAACGGTGGTCGAAAGAATTTGCGTGCCGTGCGCGCATGTACACGCTGCCGGGGGCAGTTGGGTTCCGCACCGATTATTCCACCGATGAGAGAAGTATTTTTTGATTTTTTATCATTCCCCTTTTGATAATATAGGGATTCATTATGTGTGTCGAACATAAATGCGCGCGCAGAGCACAATTGCCTGCGCTGACGAAGGAAGTGGAAACCCTATGCAACATTATTCCCGATCAGATATTTTCTTTTCTTTTCTTTTCTTTTTTTTTTTTTTTTAAACATGATAAAAATTAATGCACTTTTGAGAATTCTTAAATTATAGTGACTTGTTTAAAAATAAGGACCAGCGAAGTCTGCTAGGATCAAGGATGTTATCTAGTATGGTCTTTATTCGTAAATATTAATTTGAATGTATTGAATATTTTACTACAATATAATTCAATGTATAACATAGCCACAGCAACGCGTGGCCGGGTCTGCTATGATATATATATTCATATACAGAGATTACGTATGAATAAAAATTTTATCTTCTGGCATACTTTTCAACATTTATCACCTGAGTTAGAAATATTACAGATAAAAACAACCATAATGGCTTGATTGAGATTAAACTATTTTCAGAAAATATCTGTTATCTTCCTTTATTTGTGTGAGACACAAGATGTGTGATTTCTCTAGCTGAAACCTAATACGCAGTAGTTCATTAAATTTATATTTAGTTGAACCTTTATTTGTCGTTGATTAGATTTTGGTATTTATCACTCAACAGATGGTGTCCCTAATTTTCTTTTTGCATAATTTTCGAACTCCAGTTTTCAACGGATTTACAGGTTTTGAAATGTCCTGAACGATGTTTGAGTCCTTTCAGAAAACTGTATGTATCACAAATTTTGTGAAAGCTGTATCTCATGAACCAATGAACGAAATTTAACCAAATTTGGTATTTAGTAGACGTTGACGTAAACTGGTGCTGATAACATCTGAGTATAATCGCTTCACAGGTTGCGCTGTCATCCCATTTTTGTGAAATTTTAATGTTTCAGTACAATATAAAATTTCGAATGTGCATAATGAGAGGTTTTTTTTTTTTTTTTTTTTTTTTTTTTTTTTTTTTTTTATGCATGGTTGTATAATTAATATGAATTTCTGTTAATATTCGTAGTAAACTAGAAAAAAAAAAGTGTGCGCAAGTAGGAGCATCGGTCTCCACTCTGGGTGCAGTACCTTCGGGGGCTGTAAATTTTTATTATGGATATCTTCCGAAAAACCTTGTCGATACCTTTAAAACCAATGATTGAACTTTGATAACTTAAACAAAATTATCGATTTTTTTTTTCTTAATGAAATAAAAACTTAAAAATTATTTTTGTATTCAGTGTTATACTTCTTTCTAATTTAGATAAATAACCGTCTCTATGCATCATGGCAAATAATTTTAATAAAAAAAAAAAAAAATGTGCTACATAAATTTGTAGAAGATGTAGAAGAAGGTCTTATAGGTAAACACAACATACTAGTTTTTTTTTTTTTTTTCCCCTGCAAAAAATCTAGATTAAAAATTCATATTTATTTTCAAAAACGAGAAAATAAGCAAAAATATAAGGTGGTAACAAACTTAAAATCTAAAAATGTCTTTCATCGTTGTGATCCATCCATAAAAAAATATTATATGCTGAAAGAGATTATGCATGACTGAACTTCTATATTCAATACAAGAAAGTAATTGGGTTATTACAATTTTTCTACCTTCTGTTTTAATGAATATACACGTTATAAGATTTCCAGAAAACAATTTGACTATTTAAAAAAAAATTATGTTCGCATGTGTGGGTGAACTATGTGCATGACAAAAATTTTGTCCCAACTATATCTCAGAAACTACTGCTATAAAAAGTATCAGGTTAATTCAAGTAAATATAAAGATTGTTAAAAAAAATAGACATTTAAAAAGTACGAAAAAGCCAAGCTCAAAGAAAGAGAATAAATTAAAGTAGTGTCTAAAAGGGTATGATATCAAATTCCCAAGCTTATTCTGTAATACTTATTTAATATTCCTTTTAAACTAAATTTTCACACGTAAATCAAATGCCTTATGATATGTTTATAGAAATCTTTCTTTCCTGCACTAAATACATCATAGCGTGTTTCTGAAAATTTTTATTATTATTATTATTATTATTATTATTATTATTATTATTTGTATTTTTCTTCATATTTTAATGGCATTTTTTTTTTTTTTAAAGATTTTCTGATACATTTTAGAATTTACCACCGTCTATGAGCTATGTCGACGGTTTCTGAATACACTAGTTTCTTGATTAATTTAACTCCTCCAATTCTGTAAATTACAAAATCTTGTATGTTTCATTATTTCGCAAAATTATACACAATGTTCATATTAATTCAATCTGCGATAAATGCATTGATTAGAAACAGAATTTTTACTACTTATGTTGTGTATGTAATCATAAGCATACAAAAAAAAATCAAAATGTAACATTTGTAAGCCCTGCCCATATCTTCTATTTTATTGCTTAAAAAATAATCTAAAATCACCCACTTCTGAAAAGGTTAAAATGGCATTTGTGGAATTCTCAATCCTTGTGATGTTCTCTTCCTCTTTTCTAAGTTTGTCAGATGACCGTAGGCTATACCTGTATATATATATATGTGTGTGTGTATGTGTGTGTGCGTATGTATATAAGTGTATATAATATAATAAGGCTTTAAAGAAGTAATATATTAGTTATAAAAATGCTGCACTCTAAATTTTGTAGTTTTTGTAACTAACATTTACTAATATTATTTAAATTTAAGAAACGCTAATGAAATTCAAATTCGTTTATGCAAACACGTTTATTTCTATTATTTATAAAAATATTTTTTTAAATATTATGCACGTCAGTTTCATTTTTTTTAAATACATATTTATACATTGTAATTTGTATGAATTTCAAATAATTCACTTTTGGTTGATTTGATGTAGAAATTATATATATATATATATATATGTGTGTGTGTGTATATATATTTGCTATCGAAAGCATTATCGCGCCACCCGTGGACGAAATGTGGTTACACGGGAAATGCTGGGTTCAAATCAGCTGACACAAGTCAGCCTAGCTCTACGGGATCTTTCACTGTTGTCACCAAAAAATAAAAATTAAATAAATAAATAAAAGCTTCGAAGTTTTAGAAAGGCCATAACAGAGGATAATTCGCCAAGGCTCATGTACATCAAGTAGACAATCAGCTCTAATTCATACAACACTACATAACTGATAACCATAACTACCAACCTTTTTTTTTTTTTTTTAATACTATTTTTTAGATTACTTTTCTTCTTATTTAATCGTAATTACATTTGAAGAAAATTACTCTAAAAGTAAAATAAAGTTGTGGTTAAAAAGAGACCGCGACTAACAATGTTACGGAATATTAATTAAGATGTTGGCAGGTATGCTGACTATTAACGTTAAAACATTAGCAACAGACATTTCTATATATGCTTGTAAATCCACCTAATTAAATATCATAATGTACTGAAATCCATGAAGCTAACAAAGTATAAATAATGCACTGAAATCCATGAAGTTAACAAAGTATAAATAATGCACTGAAATCCATAAAGCTACCAAAAGTCTTATTGTGTACGCGAAAACTGTGAAAACACTAAAATATTTTGACTATATAATTTCTTTACCAACTTTTCTAAGGTATTTTTTGTGTGCTGTTTAATAATATATAATTTTAGTGAAATTTTTCATATTTTAACAAAGTTTAATATTAAACCACTGGCTTTAAAAATAATTTACATGTTTAATAAAACATAAAATGAGATTTTAAATTCCTTTAAAAGCGATGGTATTTAAAGCGAACCTTTAAAAGTAAATAAATATTTTTCTTTTCTTAAAGTTCTTTAACGAAAATTGATTAAACATTTTCTAAGAACGTAACATAACACTTTTTATTAAAAATTTTACACATGAATTATTTTATTTAAGTGCCTTTAATATAACAATGTTTTTGTTACGCGAAAAAAAAAAAAAAAAAAAAAAAAAAAGAAGAAGAAAACATATAGTTTTTCAAAGTATTGTAAAGTTTTAAATCTAGAAACACGATAATTCTTTAGATAACTCAGTCTTGAAACGTGAATGAAAATATTTCGCGAGGGCAGACATGATTTTCTTTCTCTTTTTTCGAATATGTTTCATTATGAGGCCTTAGCAAAGACCACTTAAAATGTGTTTAAAATAAAATAATGAATTGTAAACTACTTTTCGTAGAAGTATTTCTTAAGCGCTCTAGAAGTATATTTATTTATTTTTTATTTTTTTAAGTGATTTAAAATTGTTATTGCAATAAACACGATTTTGTATTTTCTAATAGAAAATGAAAAAAAAAAAAACGTAAATCACAGGAAAGTGTAACAGGTATGTAATATATATAAATATATATATATATATATATATAAACTCACGTTAAAAAAATAATAATGTAAGAAATGTATGTTATTGACATAAGTTGTTTAATTTTATTTTAGCCAACTAATTAGCTTTAAAAAAAGACTATTGTGAATTGACTATTTACCACACAGTATTATTATTGTCAACTTATAGGTACTTTCAATTCAATATCCTGTAAAGGAGTTTCTTTACATATATTGGTTTTATTTACATTTTCAAATAGATTTAATAATTGAATATTATATTTTCAATAAATAAAATTTATATTAAAATATCTCACGAAATTCTAAATTATCTTTTATATTTAGACACATTTGTCTCTCTATAAATAAATATCTTAATTTTAAAAACATTTTATCTGTTAATCTATTAAATAAATCTGTTGAGAACAAAAACATATTCTTTAAAATTAATAACTTATTCCAAGTAATCTAAATGCCCCCCCCCCTCTTTTTTTTTTTTAATTAAAAAACGATTTTTCAGAATTCTATTCTTCCAACGCTAAAATGTTTTATAAAATAAATAAAAAAATATTATTTTCATATGTTAACCGCTGCTTATCCATAAATTACAATTTATTATTTTAAATTGCACAAGTTTATTTTATTATAGCTAAGTTGGACAATAAATTTCCGTTGTAACATCATTAAAGGGGAATTTATATATTCTTAATGACAGGATGTGGACTTCATGTCTACTTGGAAACAGACGATTTTTATAGCGTGAGAATTGGCATAAGTGATTGACTTTTTTTTTTTTTTTTTTTTTTAATAACTGACTGCCTAAATTCTAAATATTTATATTAATTTATTCAAGAGAAATTAGAATGTATTTGACTCTAATTTTGGCGCTATTTTCAAAATACTTGGCGTTATTAGGCAGTTGGATCGTAACTGAGAGATTTAGAACTTGGACACTTCACTCCTAATCCATTGATATAAATATACGCATGTCAAATGAGGATATGTGGACATTTGAAATAAGACATCTGAAACTCTTTCTCCTCAAACCTTTGCATTTTCGAAACATTGTATCAACACCATGACCAATGATTATTTTTCGAATAAAGTTTATAATTTGGAAATCAACTAGTGTTCTTTATTTAACGGCTTACTATTTATATTAGATTCTGGTGTCCATTGTGAAATGTTTTTACTAATTTCTCCGAGAATCTACCTCATATATCCATCACTAAATTTTAACTGCAGTGTTTGTCTAATTTTATATTTGTGTAACCGACGGCTATATGCACCAAAATCATTCTCGAAAAATACTTATAAAGGTTATAAAATAAAGGTATTAAATAATAAAGGTTATAGATGTTAGCAACACTGATCAATAACTAAAAGTAGGAAAAAAAAATTGCAAATATATTACGTCCTTAACATGGACATGCAACTATTACAATAAACAATTTAGTACATGAAAGATGCTTATTCAAACAATATATATATATATATATATATATATATATATATATATACATAGATAGATAGATAGATAGATAGATAGATAGATAGGTAGATAGATAGATAATTTTTTTTTTTCCTTTTCACGAAAAATTCAAAATATTTTTTACCATTTTCTTTTTTTTCTTTTTTTTTATGTTTTTCATATATATATATATATATATATATATATATATATATATATTAAGGGGGAGGGGGAGGGAAACTTATAAAACGTAGATAAATTAGCACATGGATTGTTTCATCGTAAAAGAAATATTGCTTTCACGCTATCACTTTGAGTACAGATAAGCAGATCTACTTACGACTGCAATTTTGGTGCACTGTATCTTTGTTCGCGAGCAGATGATAAAGAATACTATAATCTGTCTTGATTGAATCCGTCTTCCAAAATTTTTTATTTATATTGTTATGTAAAATTAAATACTAATGTGTTTTTCCTATATATTTGCTCTTTATATACGCGTAAGTAATAGGAAACTCAAAATTTTTAAACGCAAAAGCGAGGACTGATTTCATTGCAAACACGAGAAAAATAAAGAAATTAAAAAAAGAAAAAAGAAATGGACTCTTCCCACCTGACGTCAGAGGTCACATGATAGATGAAAAACAAATAGCAGACGAAGTCTTGTTTATCTAGAGCGATTGCTGAAATAACGTATTTACTATTCTTATTTTTGATCCATCGTATTTAATCTGTGTTATTTTTTTATGCATCATCATTTTTAACCCATTTTATATTATTATTCATCCTCTTTTGTTTGCTGTATACGTTTGCAATCATCATTTAGTTTATACCTGTTATTGATGTTCATGAAGACCATGTTTAAATATGCTGATTTTTGGTACTTAAATCAGTGACAGTGCAATATCGTACTACGTAAATCCATTTAGACCAGTAACTAAGTTAATTAACTTGTTGTAACACCTTTATGCAATTAAATTAAATGAAAACATTTTATAATCCATAAACATTCCAGAAGAACAAGCTATTATTTATTGCTAGATCAGTTAATGTAACAGTTAAACTGGAACATACAAAAATCGATTCTTACAGGTGAAAATAAATAAACACATAAAGTGTTTTTTAAAATTATTAAATTTACAAATACAATTATTCTACTGTTTACAAATGCACAATATTACTTTTATTTTATTTTATATTAAATATTAACACTTTTGTTCTTAAGAACATATTTAATTAAATTCGATTCTCAGAATTCGATTATTCGTTTTCCTCTATCACGTGATTGAGCAGACGACGGTGGGAAGAGCCCATTGTTAATTGCAGAAACACGTAAATTCAGAAAACATAGAAATAACATATAAAAATTATAAAATAATAATAATGTATACATAAAATAATTATTATGCATATAAAATTAGATATTCCATTTAAATTTATTCAACAAGCATTTAAGTGTGAAAAAAAAAAAAAAAAAAAAAAGAAAGAAAAAAAAAAAAAAGAAAGAAAGAAAGAAAAAAAAAAAAAAAAAAAAGAAACTAATTTAAACTAAAAAAACGAGAAGGCACCACGAAATTTATTTTTACCTATAGGCTCGAGAGAGTATTGTTTTGGAGTCAAATTTTCGAAAGTGGTTTTTTGGTATAATTACATATTCTGAGGTCCACTGAATACGAAAATCATGTTTTTAGAAAATGGTCTATGTGTCTGTACGTCTGTCTGTCTGTCTGTTATCAGCATATCTCAAAAACAAATAGTAGCAGAAATTCCAAACTCGGCATTCTAAATGTGTATCATATAGTAATGCTACAGTAAGCTTTTCGCTGAGATGAAGCAAATGGTTCGTGTACGGGGACACTCAAAAGTATTCAAATACATTACGTCTATGGGGGAAATTGCAGGTAAGTAGAGTTTAACATCTATAGACTGCACTAAACTAAATGAAACGAATATATGTTTTTTGTAATAGAGATAGTCAACCGGGAAAAAAAATTGTGTATGTAGGAGCCTCGCCTCCCACAGTGGGGGGGGGGACATCCCCCCTCGAGGGGAGTAATATTTCATGATGGGTTTCTTTCAAAAGAGCTCGCCAATACCTTTAAAACGAATGGTTGAACTACCGATCTGTGATAATTTAAAATAAAGTTATCGATTTTTTTTTTCTTGAATGGAATATTGAGAATAATTTTTTTGGATATTTAGTGTTGTACTACTTCTCTAATATGAAAATCATCTGCATTATCATAAAAGATAATTTGTTTAAATAATAATTTTAATAAATTATTTTTTAAAAAGAGAATTATTTTTTAATAACCGAATTAAATTCTATATAAATGTAGGTGCATTGATGAAACGGGGGGTTGAGATGGGCTACCGCCCCCTCCACATAATTAATTATCATAAAAAACTCTGAGGGCTATACAAACAGTACTCGTTATCTTACCTCTTAATCGAAAACCTGCATTTATAGTAATAAGTTTTAGGGCAAGAGAAAGTCGTTTGTGTCACACACCAGATTATTATTTTTTGTTTTACAATTATCGAAAATTTCTTGAACATGAGGTACCTAAAATGCTGTTATAGGCACAATATAAAATTTGGATATTAAGATAATACAAATTAAAATAAAAAAATAAAGAAATGGGACTATAGTAAACAAATTTGAAATCATCTTTCAATTTAATGGTTCGTCCCCATTTGGAGAAATATGTGTGTTTTCAAAAAATACTACATTATATGTAAATTATGTTTGAAATCAAAATTAACGCAAGTGAACAATGCACAAGTTTGTTTTTACTCACCAATATTAAATAATAGTTATTAATAATAAAAAAAAAAATAAAAAGTGCTAGAGGCCTTTTTTTAGTGCTAGAGGCCTATTTCAGTCGGTACAGTTGTCGAATTTTTATAATACACTCTTAATTAGTGCTAGAGGCCTGTTTCAGTCGGTTTATTGAATGGGGATTTATGGAATGAAGTCCCCCCAAGGCACAACTTTGACATGAGTCCCCCGCCAGGCCCAACTTTGTCATGAGTCCCCCCAAAGGTACAACTTTGACATGAGTCCCCCCAAAGCCCAGCGTTGTCGAATTTTTATACGTCACTCTTAATAGTGCTAAGGGCCTATTTCAGTCGGTTTATTCAATGGGGATTTATTGAATGAAGTCCCCCCAACGCACAACTTTGACATGAGTCCCCCTCCAGGCCCAACTTTGACATGAGTCCCCCCCAAGGTACAACATTGACATGAGTCCTCCAAGGCCCAGCGTTGTCGAATTTTCATACGTCACTCTTAATAGTGCTAAGGGCCTATTTCAGTCGGTTTATTGAATGGGGATTTATTGAATGAAGTCCCCCCAAGGCACTACTTTGACATGAGTCCCCCCAAGGCACAACTTTGACATGAGTCCCCCCCAGGCCCAACTTTGACATGAGTCCTCCCCAAGGTACAACTTTGACATGAGTCGCCCCAAGGCACAACTTTGACATGAGTCCCCCCCAGGCCCAACTTTGACATTAGTACCCCCCAAGGCACACCTCCCCCTCATTGGGAAAAAGAGCAAAAAAGGTTGTTTTGCGGCTATAAGACAGTTTGGACATCCAACGTTATTTGTTACAGTATCTGCAGCTGAAACACATTGGTTTGATTTAATGAAAACTTTATCATGTAATTTAGATCGTCACGAATTAACTAAAGAAGAATTTGTCGATATTAACAAGTTTAGCAGTAGGCCTCTGGCACTAAATTAAAATCTGTCAATGTCAGATTTTCATGTTTTAAATAATGAAATATTGTCGTGTCTGTATAATGCTAGATTAATTCATATATAAGCCTTCAACTTTTCTTGGACGGACATTACTCATAATTGCTCGAAAAAAAGAACGTTCATGTAGTGAAGTATGATAAATGTGTTTTTTATGTGGAAGGATAATTTAAATCAGCCGAATTTCTAATGAAATTCGAATATTTAAATTTGCTGAAGGAAATGTGATCAAACGTTGAACTGCTGGTTCGATAGGAGAGAGATCTGATGCAAAATCAGAATTGTTTTACAGAGATCGAAGACTTATAATTCCTCTTACTGTTCTACCCATAATGACTGCTGCTGAATATGCTCATAATTTTTAACGAAAGATTGGGGTCCTCGTTTATGCATGTTTAAAATAATTAATAATATGTTAAAATGAATAAAAAACCTGTAATAAACAATAAGTATTTAATGGGGAAAGAACGTCTGTGTTAAAGTTGGATAAAGACAATATTAAATGGTAAAATGTTGCATTTTCGGATGAAAAACATTTTATTCTTGATTAACCAAATAGTTTAAACAGTTACTGGCATGACCTGAAGATAGCGAAAGACAGGGCAGATTTTATTAAAGGCAGATATGAATCAGGTATTTTAAAGGTGGATCTATGGTGCTCTGGTAATCTGTTTCTACTGAAAGCAGAATGGATTTAGTAATTTTTTTCTATTATTATGAACATCAAGAGAATATCCGTAAATTTTAAATGTTGAATTCTTAGATTTTTGTTAGATTTTGGGAGGTATTAATATTTTTTTCAACAAAACTTGCATTTTTGCACTACTTCTAGAGCAATAGGAAGTAGTGTGAAGAAAGAAACTTCTGTATGATTGCCTTTCCCGTGGCCTAAAAGTTGAAAAAAAACCTTAACTTATCATGTTAGAAAAGTGCATGCAAGTGGAAAGGAATTTTAAATAGTTTAAATATATTCAGAATATCATCTATGCTGTATGAAATGTTATTGAAAGTGAATATTAAAATTAAAAAAAAATGTATATATATATATATACCAGAGAGAATGTCTGACTGATTCACCCTAACAAGAGACCCCATAAAATATTAATTTAAAGAATAACTGAAAATATATATATATTACTAATATTCGAGCTGTCCTTATAATTGTGAATACCTGAAAAATCATATTTTTTTCGCATTTAAAGTTTTTAAGATAGAAAAAAGTTTTTTTTTTTTTTTTTTTTTTTTTTTTTTTTTAATATAGTCTATTAAAGAAATTCAAATTAATAAAATATATATTTGTTTAAATAATAGTGTTAAGTGTTTAGTTAATATAGAAAAACAGGTGTCCTTATAATTATGAGAACCAGTGTATGACTTCACTTGGCCATAATGTTCACCTAACGCTTGCTCAAAAACTGAATAAAATCGAATTGCATATAGTAGCTGATAAAACGAAACATATCTAATTACAAGTTACAGAACAAATTAGAAATATCAGAATAATTCAAGAAAGTTGAAAATTTAAAAGGATTTATATTAAAAGAGGTACAGCTTCAATATAGGAACCCTCGACGATTTTTCAATTCCATCTTTACGATTTTAGCATTGATTTTTCTTTTTCTGTCTTTCTATATTTTTTGCATTTTATGTACTTTTTTTTTTTTTTTTTTTTTTCTAAAATATTTCAAAAAATAAATAAATAAAATGAAATTAAAATATAATTTCTTCTTTAAAAATAGGGACTTTTTTTTACAACAATTTTTATTTTTATTATTAGGGGAAAGTTGGACAAAACGGGATACCATTTTTTTTTTTTACTACGAAAAATGTTTTGAAGAAAACCACACATTATTTTTTTTTGTAACTACAACATTTATTGAAGCATACAAAAACATAGTTTTAACTAATTTTAATGACTGTGAAATAGTAAAAAAAAATATTTATCAAACTCTTACACATCCCGTTGTAGCATACCTGGGTTGGAAAAAACGGGATAGGGATTAAAATGTTTAATATTTTTTGTAAAACTAACTGAAAAGCATAATTAACTGGCAAAAACCTGTAAAGAAAAAATTCTGCTTCAAAGAACAATGTCTTCAGTAATCAGAGACTTAAAATAAGAGGTTTTTATGTTATTATTTAGAAAATAGGAAAGAAGACCTTTTATTTAGGCCTATAGCAGAACAAAAGTCGCATATAAAGGTGTTGTCCTCTTCGTCGGCATTAGAACACGCTTCGTGAGCCCATTTTTGGCATCCAGAACATTGGATCCAACCTTCACCAGCCTTAGAGTCGACGTACAGTGCATTACAAAATATGCAGGTTTCTCCTCCCTCTGTTTCATTTTCAGACGATGACGACATGCATTCTAGGCTGCTTGCTGAAGGTTTATTAAACTTTTCTATGTTTTGACTTTTAACATCAGGATTAGGCTTTCCTTTGGATTCTAGGGCTAATTTAGGTTTAGCTGGAACTGGTAGCTCTTTCATCCTCTTTTCTTACAAACTTCTTTTTTGGAATTTTTTAAGAGGGATTTCTTAGCAGCCTTTTCTTCAATTTTCTTGGTTATTTTTTGTAGTTTAATCGTCCTTTCTTTTTTTTCCATTTCTAACTTACCCTTATATGGAGATGATGTTATTACTACAGTTTTCTTCTTTCTCTTATCAGCCCTTTTTTCTGGGTGAGGCCCTTTTATTTGAGGTACAGGCAGAACAAACTTTGGAGAGATGGAAAATGGTAGCTTAAGTCGATAACAAGAGAGTTCGAATCCTTTCTCCCCTGAGGATGTTGCAGGTTGGTCTGGACATAGGCTGTCTCCTGACAATTTTGTTGGTTGGTCTACTCCAACGATGTTCCTTGAAGAAGTTGAAGGTTGCTCTTGGTCTTTGCTCGTATCAGTCTGGAGCCCAACGCCTGCAGGTTCTTGCTGCAGGTCTGGCATAGGTTGGTCTGTGGTGACAGATGGTGCAAACAAGTGAACTGGGAAGACGTCAGGATTGTAAAGACTTATGTAAGTTTTTCTAAACCCTTTAAAAGCAGTTTCTGCAACAGCTGTTCGTGAATAGGCTGCGTTGAACAGTTTTGCAACTTCGTAAATTGTTACGCACCTACCTGGATGGTTGAACAGCCACTTTTGAATTTCTCGTTCATAATACGTGCTCAGTGGAACCATGAAACTGACATCCAGGGGCTGAAGGCAATGAATTGTATGTGGGGAGAAGGTTAGGATGGTTGCATTATTTTCTCTTGCCAAATTTTCAAGTTCCAGACATTTGGTGTGATTGTTGTGTCCATCAAATAGCAGCAGCACTGGCTTCTCATGGGTAGGGTTGAAAAATTCTACGAATTTTGTAAACCAAACAATGAAGGTCTGAAACAAGGATTGTGATCCATTCGGTCTTATGATACTCTGCAAATGATACTGGGAAAGCATCATCCATGAATCGTGGGTTTTCCGTTACTCGTAGAAATACAAACATAGAAGGGACGAATATACGGCATAAAAAAACTGTATCCCATTTTATCCAACTCATAAGTGTCCCGTTTTGTCCAACTCCCACACTTTTCAAACAAACATGGCTGATGCCTAAATGTGAAAGGAAAATTAGATAGACTGCAGATGAGAATGTTCGTTAATAAATGCTTAATCAAATGTAGTACTCACCGGAATTGTATTCCTATATATGTAGGCAGTATAATCTAGAAAACAACACATGTAATTGTAGACAGTGCCAAGAAAACAGAGTAAAAAAGTTCTAAGAGCTACAACTTTCCATCAACTAGTGGTCTCGAGGTGGGACGAACTGAGAATGGTGAAATGACGGCCGAGAACAAGTTTCTGTCGTCGTCCGCTCGATAGCAGTACTAGACAGGTCCCTAGGCGACGTATCCCGTTTTGTCAGACTATCCCGTTTTATCCAACTTTTTCCTACTAATTATTGCAATTTTTCGTTAAAATCTAGCAATAATCTAAATTGTGCTTATATTCTTAACGAACTATTCGGTTAAATTAATTGTTAAAAAAGTAAAGTAGCATTTCTTGTAATTTTTTAAAAATAATTTATTGTTAGTTTAATAGAATAATACTAGGTAGCGTTCACAACCTTTATTTGCACAAGCGAAATTAAAGTTGCTACATCATAGCTTGCAATATAGCCTGTATTTCACCGCGTGGAAAAGAAGTTATATGTTTCGATACAGAGCAAGAGAGAGACGCTCTCCTAGTTGCGCCATGAACATACCATAGATTGATAGAATGCGCATGTGCGCATGAAGTAGAACAGAAATCATGAGTTAAACTCTACCAGTTTCCTTTATTTAACGAATAATTTTTTATGTAAAAAGATACATAATATACATACAAATTGAACGATTACTGAGAAATAATTTTTTCCTTTACACAAAATTGCATAAAATAAGAAAATTAGAGACTAATGAAAGTTAATATAGAAATAAAAATTATAAACAAATATTTGAAGTTAAGAGAAATAAAGTATTTTAATCTGAAAAAAATTATTTTAATTATTGAGCCCATCTGAAATACTATAACTATTCTTATCCGATTCGAAACATTTTGTCAGTATTGGTCTTCTGAGCGTATGTATTTAACATCAAATTCAATATTATTAAATTTTTACAAAATGATGGGGCTTATAAATATTCTATTGTTCTGGAATAATAAACATAATTTCTTATCATTTTTTGTGGAGATTGATTATTACACATAATCACTGTAGATTTTGACACTATTTCTGAATTGAGTTCATTTCAAAAACATCTCTTTTGCTGCCTTAGATATGTACGCGGTTTTAGTAGTGAATAAGTTTGCTATTTTCTAAAGTTAAAAGTCATGGGACTGCCAGCGTATTTGAAAATATATCCAGTACGCGATCTTCGCTTGCTGACATCTGACGCCGATTAGGCATCAGATTTTTGTTAAATCTTCATCATTTTGCTAAAAAGTAATTCATAAATTCTTAAATCTGTTCAGATATTTTAATAGAATTTTTAAAACAATTCCTTCATTATTGTCGAATTATTCCTATATTATTGGTGATTTCCTAGATTATCGATGAATAGGATTTTTTTTTTTTTACTGCGTTCGTTTTATCTGGTGTATTAGCGACCGAAAGTACACATGATATCCAATTAGTTCCGGATATGGAATTTGTTTCATTTCTGATGTTTATTCCTCTGTTTTGATACATATATCTTTTGTGAGTTTCACACTGTTATCCCATGGTGTATATATTGCTTTTGAGTAATATCTTAAATGTATTTATGTTGTGTAATTACGATATTGTCCCTGTTTTGATTCAACTCCGTACCTAAAATATAATATAAAAGACTTATGTTTTTAATTTTAAAAATTCTGCTATTTTATAGCTAGTAAAATAAATAAATAAATAAATAAATAAATAAATAAATAAATGTTTGTTTTGTAATAGTAATAAAATTGTTAACCTAGACGACTTTAATTATAGATACATTTATCAGAGTTCAAAGGATTAAATTTATTTGTTTTGTTATCTCATTTAGATTTGTAAAACATTGAGTATTGGGTTGCTTAAAACCATACAGTCATATTCTTTATGAACAAACTATATATTTATATACATCATTATTAAAACCCTCTGGCAATTCCACACATATTTTCTCCTCTAAATCAGCACTAACTTATGCTACGAATAAATCTTATTTATATGTTGTAAAACTATTTCTACACAGTGTGCGATGACAGTTCTTATACAATTTAGTCTTGCTACTGGTGAAAGGCTTTTTAAAGTGAACAACAATCCTTAACTACAAGTCTAGAATTATTTTTTTTATATATTTCCATTATGTTTGAATTTCGCTTTTGATCATCATTTACAACAAATTAGCTTTTATTTTTCGGTCTATTCACTGATTACCAAGCTTTCTGCTTAACCAATGATTTGATTTTAATTTCATTGTCTTTTCATTTTCTTTAGAGTAAAAGTGTAAGTGAGTTTTAACGTCGCACTAAATCTAAACTTTGGTCAATTGGGGATGGTCTGGGAATCACCTTAATGGTGATCTCTCGTCATGATTTTCATCATCAGCTGAGGGGATAGCTCCCCGCTTCGGTAACACCTAGAGGTATTCGTACGGACCAATAAGCATATTGAAACCATGATAGACTTTACGTGCACAATTGCTGTACACGACGGACTTTATCAGGCTTGAGTATCTTCCAAATACGATCTCGACGCTCAATGAATAAGGCTAGCCACCGTTCTTCAAAATATGATCTACTTAATACTTCAGTTATATATGGATTAAATTCAGACAAAGAATAATCAACAAGTTGCGAAATTTATTTTTGATATTGATGTGATATTCTTTAAGTAGTCTGACAGGTTTTCCCCTTTCTCGTTTTCCGTGGTGTTGTGCATGTATTTGTCTCAGCAGAGATGCTTTTGGCTGCTTTCTTGCTCACTCAGGTATGTAACGTTGGCGCAGAATGCATGCCACTTTTAATGAAATAATATTTCCCTCTTCTTAAAGTAAAGATTTTAGAGATAAAGAAATTATTTAAACCAATTTAAAGTTCTTTGTCAGTGGTTAAATCCCTGAACACTGTCTCCGTCCTTTTTTTTTAATTTATTTATTTTATTTATTTATTTATTTATTTTGAGAAACTTACTTTTTTATAACGAAATTTATCATCAAGAAAAGTAACATACTAAAGCGATTAGCAATTGAATTTAACTTTCATTGAATTACGCAGATCAGAATAAATAACTGTTAATAATTTCTTTCTATAAAATTTAACGTCTTTATAAAATAATTATACAATTTCTTTAGATTAGATACGAATTTTAGAATCCTTTAAGGTATCTTTCTAATTGACTTTTTAAGCATATATTTAGATTACAATCATTTTAATCATTTTTCATTTAAATGTCCAAACTTAAAAAGCACTTTCTGACAGTTAATATTTTGCGTTCTTGAAGCTATTTCCATCTCGGACGCAAAATAATATAAATCACATTTTCATTTTTCGCGTAGGATGGGAGAAAATCCCAGCTCAATGATTGAACAGGGAGCCCCCGCTCATCACTTCTGCAGCGATGTTGAGCGCCAGCTCAATGATCGAACAGGAAGCAGCCCTCGATCATCACTTTTGGAGCGATGTTGAGCGCTTCTAAGGGGACTACTCTCCAGGTCAATGATTAACAGGGATTAACAGGGAGGAGGGGCCGCTCACCACTCCAGGAGTGGTGTCGAGCGATTCTAGCTATGCTAGTCCCCTCCTCTGGAACGTTTATTTAAAAAACTTTTTAAAAAAATACAAGGGCTGCTGGAGACAGGTCTCCCACGCGACAAGGAGCGGCGGTAAATAAGTCATATTTCAATTTATTACTGAACTCATCACGACCAGGGGCACCAATGCAGAGCAGAGATTGGTTAAGGTTGTGCCGGGCATAAACCTCCGCGACAAGGGGCACTTGGGCAGGATGCTGTTGAACTGCAGGCAAAGATTTACTGAAATTGCTTATGGTAAAAATGTGATATGTGCATTGAGCCAGTAGTAATTGAAAATCAGTAGAGGAGTAGAAACATAAGCAGTATTTAATTTTAACTTAGTCTATTAAGTTTGAAATTTCCATAAGAATTGAAAAAAATTGTTTAGCTTTTGAATTGTAGTATGTCATTCCTTATAAATGACAGATGGCTCTTATTACAGACTTTTAATATAGAAAGTATATTACATTTCCATCCCGGGACGCAATAACCAATTTTTAGATTTGTGGTTCTTTCTTTCTTAGGAATTTCATTTCTGTAGTCCAGATAATTGTAAGTTTTGCTTTTTGGTCGACGACTACTTTATTATATGAACCTATTTAAGACTCAATTTCTGTGAAAAAGCTTTTACCTTGACACATATGGGAATTAGCTCGTCTTATGGGACACCGCTGAGATTGTTATTAAAAGAAATAAATAAATAAAAATAATCCTTGCTGGCATAGTAGATTCAAAATTATTTTCCGTAATCATAGACTCTTCTTGTTACTGTTTGTTGTCATAAATTTTATATCAGGTATTTTTTATTAACTCTCAAAAGCTTTGTGCCCAAGTTTAGAACAGTGATTTGACCTTTAATCTACATAAACAGTCCTTGTAGTGTTAAAATAGGCTTCAATAAGTTAAAAAAAAATCTCTCTTAGAAAGTAGATGAAAATCGTACAATGTTTGATAACATAATAGAGTAAAACATTTAAAAACGCATTTAGAATATAGCGATTAAGCAAGAAGAAACACTTACTTAAAACTAAGCCTTACCTTTTTTTGAGGAATACAAATATCTTCAATTTATACTGTTATAATAGTCTTCATAAAAAATCCAATAATATTTTTAGAATATGTACTGATGATATTATAATTTTCAGATGTTTAACATAAGAAAATTACACTTGAATAGTTTAAAAAATTATATTACATCTTTTTTCTTATTAATATGAAGCAGAGGAAAACAATAAAACGGAGTACTTTTCTTTTGAAATATTTAAAATTCTATTGTTTTCATATCATTATATATATGTATATATATATATATATATATAGGCATATTTTTTATTGTATTTAAATAATACTACTCGTGTAATATATTGTAATAATTTTTATTATTATTTTAACAATATTTATTTGCAAAGGTGTGTCTCGAAAATCATTTATAAAGCGGTATTAAATATCTGAATAATGAGATTTTTATCACCCCATAGAAAAACTTGCGTTTATTTATTCTATTGCGAATGAAATAAAAGGTTTATTTCTACATCTAAAGAAAAGATACATTCATTATTCGGAAAAGATAATATATAAATAAGGAAAAGGAATTTCATCTAAGAACATTCGGCAATTCTTATAAGGCTAGATTGTGATAAAACACTTCATTGTTTATTTACATGTAATGCGAAAGAAAAGTAATGCATATTTAATGTCTGTTGATATTGACAGAAATACCTTTTAGTCCAATAAAATAGATTCAGACCTCTAACTACATAAACTTGTCAAAAGCACTTAATTTTATAGAAAGACTGAAATACAGCAGCTTATGTTGGAACGCTTTATTTAACACATTATACCAAATTTAAATTTAAATTTATATATTTGTTTATGTAAATATGATTTCAATACAGGAAATAAATATTTTATAAAATGATATAAGAAAATGTTTTCTTTTCTTTTCTTTTCTCTTATGTATATTTTTATTGTTTCTTTCTTTCTTTTATTTTCTTTTATTTTTTTTTATCTTACGTGAGATAGTAAATCACAATTTACTGTCCTGATACAACACTCAGATTATATATATATATATATATATATATATATATATACATTGTAATTCATAACGAAGATCACATTCCGGTTATTAAAAAAAAAAAAAAAAAAAAAAAAAAAAAAAAAAATTCAATGTGAAGTAAAAAGTAATGGTTAAAACCATTAAAATCAAGATAGAAATGAGAAATTCAAAAATATTAGAGAAAAAAATGCTTATTGACGACAGTGGTGACAATGTAATAAAATGTGTGTAATATACGCATAGCGGGATAGAAACATACGCATAGCGGCAACTGTCTCACTGTTCACCATCCGGACAAATGCAGCACATACGTTATTGTCCCTGTTACTGTACGTACCATCGCAAGACGCTTGAATGAAGGACATTTACTATCGCGTCGCCAATTACATGTACTGCCAATAATACCCATCCACCTCGCCTCCGTTTGGAGTTATGTCGCGCTTGAAGGGGTTGCATTGCAACCGAATGGAACCAGGACGTCTTCAGCGACGAATCTAGATTCAATTTTGGCAGCGATGACAATCATGTATCTGTGTGGAGGGACCGTGGTGAACGCCTTAATTCTGCTTTTGCTTTATAGCTGAACATGGGTTCTGCATGTCCACAACTTGCATTTACAGCTGCACATCCACAACTGGTGTGATGGTATAAAAAGATATTCCATACGACACACGTTAATCCCTAATATTGATCACGGAGACTATGACAGTCAAACGGTACACCATACCATCCTTCAGCCATAGGTGTTGCCACTCATTGCAGGGCTCCCAGGAGTCATTGTTTAACAAGCCAATGCTCCGTCACACACAGAAAAGGTGTTACAAGACTTCCTCCAACACAATACAACCCTTTCCTCGCCTACCCGAACCCCAGATTTAATATCAATCGAGCACATCTGAGATCACTTGGGATGGCAAGTTGGTCAGCCGAAGAGTTTGGACGAATTAGAGTTGCGTTTGCAACAAGTGTAGGAGAACGCGATGCCGCAGTACATCATACGAGAGTTGTATGCCTCAATGTCCGCCCATATTGTATCATGCATTTCCGCTAGAGTTGGCCTCTCCGGGTACTAAAAGCTCCATTCTTTCGTAATTTTTCCTGTAATAAATGATTATTCGCTTTGATTTCGTAATCATTTACTTATATCAACGTGGCACTTATGTATGTAAAATTTCGTTTCATTCTGACAAATCTTTCTTGGTGCGCAGAATTTTATGGTAATGAGTGTAATTATAGCTAAATTAAATATAATTATATATATATGGGTGGTTACAGACCCACATTTTTACCCTGATTCTTCAACCAGCATATTTATAAGTAAATTTTGTCGTGCAAACTTGATTTAAAAAATTCTGAAAGAAAAATATTGGCGGAAGAATCATGGAAAAACGTGACCCTGAATAAAAAGATAAATAAAATTTTCAATAGATGATAATGGACAGGAGTGATAATTAAAAAAAATGGGCGTGATAAATAAAAATCAATTTTAAAATTTTAATAAATTTAAAATGAGCAAATGTATAGCGACAACATTTATGTTCAATATGCAACATATTTCGATTATTAATTAAATATATATATATATATATATATACATGTATATTGCTTAGTGTTTATTTTTGTAATAAAAGTATCTTGTACTAGAATTCTACAAAATATGTCAATATAAATATTAAGCGGTCGTGTACCAAGGCGACATCTTTTTACTTATTTTCGTACCACTATTTCCATAATATAAAATTTATAATAAATTTATACAGTCAAAGAACGGATTTATTTGCGAAAATTTATTATAAATTTATTTATTTATTTATTTATTTATTTATTTATTGAAATAGTAGTACGAAAAGTGTATTAAAATATTTCGCCAGTGGCAGCTCTGTGGTACACTGTACTACATATCATCCATTGCTTCATTTTACAATTTAATCCATGTTTTAAAGCTTGTTTTTATTAAGAGAAAATCTTATATATTCAAACACAAAGATGGTGGACCAAAATGAGAGAATTGGAGTTGCAAAAATCTTTGAGAGAATCCGAAAAGACCACATTCTTCTTACTAGACGGTGGGCAATACTGACCCACTGTGAATATTTCAAAGAAGATATACCAAGTGGACTGCCGTCTGCCTCAATATTTAGAAACAAAAACAAGACAAGAAATTTCACAGTTTACAAGAAAAGGTTAGTGCGCTGCTTTTCGTCCTGCTCGATTTGAAACTAATTTGTTCTTTAAAGACCGCTGCACTCCTATGAATTTATTAGAAACGTACAGACTTAGTTTGATAAATATGTTATCAATTAAATCGTCTTCCGTATATTCTAACGACTCCCATGTCTTTTAGAAACGTCATTTCTAAGTGGTTTGAAAAATATGAAAACTCTAGATTTCAATTCCCACCTTATTTTTAAGATCGCAAGATTATGTAGATTTGGTTTTATGTCGCACTAGTGCTGCGCTATCGAACAATTCTTTATTTATAATAAAATAATATATATGTATGTTTATATAAATATATATGCATACATGTATATTGATTTTTTATCTGACGCAGTTTTCGTGAAAATATTGAGTAAAATGCAAAAATATGCTGCAAATTTTAAAGTCCTCAATCTGACTTACGTACGCAAACTAAAAAAAATTATGAAAGAGTGAAGACAAAATATTTTGCTTGCAATAGAAGAAAGGCTGAGTTTGAAATTGATGACGTTTATTGTTGCACTAGAACTACGCAATGGGAAAATTGTGACGATCTTAAACTTGCTTATAGGGTTATTTCAGAGACCTACACAATTTTAATCATCCTTTTATATAAATGTCTCCCACGTTCGGGTACCCTCCAGATATATTTTTTCTACGAAACATGGAAGACGTTTCAGCTCCGAAGCTTTTGTGTATCAATTATGATAAAGGTACACAATGATCTTTTGTTGGCTCCATTACCGAATCGAAAATGGTAAATAGTTCAAACGCGAACATTGCAAAAAAAAAAAAAAAAAAAAACATAGAATTCAAGTGACAAATTCATAGAAAAATCGAGAATGAGAAATCATAATCTTTTTTTTTTTTTTTCCCTTGAAAAAATAATTGCACAAATAACATACACAAATATCGCTCAAATCCTTTCAAAATTAACATTCTTTATGTCAGAAATTTTCCATTATATCTTTGAAAATTATTTTAGTAAACAGCGGAAACTACCCGTCTGTATAATGCTTTAAAGGGGACCACGCAGCTAGACAGGCACAGCCATGATAGTATTAATAATTTTCACAAATGCAAAAGTTAATAATTTATATATTTGTCGTTTTATAAGTTATTAAAATCTAAAATTCAAACAATTCATAATCTTTACGGCAAATAGTTATCATAAAATGCTTTTATCTTTCATATTAAAACAAAGCTTTACAGGTACAGCTAATCTGGAAAGCAATTAGGCGCATGCTTTAGATCAAGCATTTCAAAACCATTTTACTAAATTTATCTTTTAAAATACTTTTCTTATAGACAGCGGATGATTACACATAACCAACTAAGCAAATTAATTGTTATTTTGTAAGGTGTTCTTAAAACTTCATTATATGAAATGTAAAAGTACGGTTTCCAGAATTGGCGATTTGTTAAAAACATGGTGACCCTTTTTTCTAGATATGAACCACTAGTTTACAGTAGCCAATTATAAAGATTTAGCTAATTAGTTAAACATAGTATAACCTAATTATTTGAACATGGCGTTTCATTACCTTCATTTGGCAACATTTATTAGTAAACCTATATTTTAAGCAAATTTACACAGACTATTTTGTTCGAGGGAATACTTAATATTTCACTTTAAACAAGTACAGGACATATTTTTCTTCATTTATATATACATATATATATATAAACCTGAAAAAAATAAATTATATATATATAGATATATATATATATATATATATATAGAAAACAATTGAAATGAATTTTTATACAAAAATATAAGTTTAAAGACTAGAAAAACCAAAAGGAGAATTACAAACCAATGTGCAAAATTGCTGCAAAAGGAAATGCAAAACTTAATTGTAGAAATATATAAATGTAGGAATATATAAACAAATGAATGAAATTAAACACCCAAAAACACTGAGATCTTCATCAGGGAGGCCCCTCAGTGTAGGAGTGAAAGAGAAGTTTCTGAAAGGACAGTAGCATTTAGTTAATAACTATCCTTAGCCCCCAACATCTCACCAAACAAAAAAACAAAAACAACTGAAGAGAAATTAAACATATATACAATGTATAAAAATACTAAAACAATTATAAAATTACATCAGTTCATTTAAAAATATACAATACAATAAAGAATTACTGAAGATAAACAAGAAAGTATAAAATGAAATAAAATAAAACCTGTCTTCGGCCGATGGGGCTACTCGCCGGTACTTAAATATGGCCCTTGAATGAGGAAGTAGAGCAAACCGAGATAGGAAAACTCTGGAAAAACACAGTTAAAAATTGGGACGGGTAACAGTTAATTTGCAAGATGTTTTTTAGGTCTTCAAGAGCAAATTTTAAATCATTTTCATTATTGCAAATAGTACGAATTCTTTTAAGCTGCGCGAACATAATATTTTTTAAAAATTTCTACTGATATTTGAAAACATATTAGTAAGACTATTTACTTTAAAATTAAAATCCTTCCTTTTATCGTATAATCCAATAAGCTATTTTTCTTCATTTTTCTTTATATTTAAATCTAGGAAAGAAATTTCATCTTACCAAGTTCTGTTTAACGGAAAAAATTACTTTTTACAGCGGAGGGGGATTCCAATGGGAACGAGTTTTTTGAGTGATTTTGGAAATTATATTGTATTTTTTCGAAAATTGTTTTATAAATATTAACTGTAATTGTTTCGAAAGCATTTCTAGAAAAATATAGCCTAAAGATTTAATTTTAAACCGTTGCTCTTGAAGATTAATTGCATTTTGCAAATTAACTGTTACCCGTCCCAATTTTTAACTGTGTTTTTCCAGAGTTTTCCTATCTCGGTTTGTTCTACTTCCTCATTCAAGGGCAATATTTAAGTACCGACGAGTAGCCCCGTCGGCCGAAGAAAGGTTTTATTTTATTTCATTTTACACTTTCTTGTTTACCTTCAGTAATTCTTTATTGTATTGTATATTTTTAAATGAATTGATGCAATTTCATAACTGTTTTAGTATTTTTATACATTATATATATGTTTGATTTATCTTCAGTTGTTGTTGGTTTTCTGTTTGACGAGAAATTTGGGCTAAGGATAGTCATTAGCTAAATGCTACTGCCCTTTCAGAAACTTCTCTTTCACCCTATACTGACGGTTTCCCTGATGAAGTTCTCAGTGTTTTTTGGGGTTTAATTTCAATCATTTGTTTATATATTCCTACATTATATATATATATATATATATATATATATATATATATATATATATATATATATATATATATATATATAACTATATAATAAAATGTACATCATAAAAGAATGTTTAATGTAGAAATTAAACATGCTTGGCAATAAACATTTTTTACAAATACATGTTTTTGTTTTGATTGTTGATTGTTTAAAATATTTACGAATATGTCATTTATTCTGATGATATGCGTAAAGACAAATGTTAAAAACATGTAAAAAAAGAAAAAAAAATGCAACTATTGAAAACTGTTATTTTTTAAGAAAAAGTCATATTCCTGAATGATAATAATAATAATTATAATAATATGTCTGGATATTTAGTCGTTTTCAGTGTCAATAACAAATTTCAGTTTTTTTCTAATTATTATTGCATAATTTTTGCGAGTTTACAAGGAGTCATCATAATGAAATTAGACGGAAAAAAAATAGCAAATAATTCTTAAGTTCAAATATTTCATTTAAAAAAAAAAAAAAAAAAAAAAAGAAAAAATCTATATCTTATTTAATAATAATGGAATAAAAATGGTTTTATACGATCTTAATTACCTATAAATACATTTCCACTATATACAAATAGTTTTATAATACGTATCGTATTAAATGTTTTCCTTTCGCTTCATTTATGATTTACATTCTTTCTACGAGTTTACTGAGTAGCACTAATTATGAGAAACATACCACATAAAATATTTTATTGCATATAAAAAGTATGGAAACATTATTTTATTGTCCATAACAAATTAGACTTAATACATAATACATTATTACTTTTAGTACAATATCGATAGGTTATGCGAGTGAATATGTGTTTTAATTTTGTCTTTTAACTAATTGACAAATATTTTTTAGAAAAAAAATATAGGTATTTTTATACGAGGAAAAAAAGGGTAAATATTTAATTATACTTCGGCGCAAAGAAAAATGGCCAACAATTACACAGGTCTGTGATTTTTTTTTTCTTCAAGATGACGTGTTTTCCTTTTTTTTTTTTTTTTTTTTTTTTTTTTTTGATGCTGATTAAGGAAAATTTATTAAAAATTTTCCATCACGTACGGTTTTCCCAAAAAAGGAATTGATTGAGCTTAATGTTCCAGTTTTAACTCCAATCTAATTTATTTCCCGGAAAATCTCGGTAATGTGAGTGAAGAACAAAGCTAGTTATTTCATCAAGACATCAACGAAATGTAGAGGAAGTATCAGTGAGGATTGAGAGTTAACATGTTAGCAGATTATTCTTTGATGTTGCACAGATAATTCCCCCCTCCCCCTTAAGGTCATCAAGTCATGCACAAGAGAAAAAACTTTAGTGGGTCCTTCTACTCAAAGAAACACATTTAAAAAATAATGATAGCCTCTTTAATATATATTATATAAATATAATTTCGAGTTATTATTACATCCTCTGTGCGACATCTTCGATCTTCATCCTTACTTTGTGAAAAGTCCTTACGTGTTAAGAAGAAAAGAGAAGCATTTCTTAATTCAGCGTATCAAAACACATTAGAGACACCCAGCGCAGAAAAAAAAGCATAAATTCGCAGCCATCTACCAAAGAAACACAGTCGTCCTCTGGACATTCGGAAATGATCCCGATGATCCAGAACCCATCCTGTCCTATGCTGGTTGTCCGTAGCAGTTCTTCTGCCTGCACCAGGATGGCAATCCACTGATGCTTTTCTCCGTTAATCCAGGGGAGCAAGCCATTGGACAAATGGTAGAAACACACCTCTTAAGTTCTCATGCAATATATCACAACTACCTCGGCGCATTACCATCTTATACTCCTATACCCCACTTCTCGGCTTGCCTGCCACGTGTGTGTTTGCAATTTCTAACTTTTAGTTTTCATGCTGATAGGTAGAAAATTGCAAAGTAACACATTTCTTTTACTATTAAGTATTTAAATTTCTTTACATTGCTATTACATGTCATTTACTGAAATAGTTAACGTATTTTTTAATTATATAATAATAATGAAACGATAATATTTTGTAAGTAAATTTATTTATATCAACTATTCGTCAAGTGTTTGTATTTTATTTTATGATTCATTGAAATAAATGTGTTTATATCAATAAATAAATGTCAATATTAATAAATTCATTCGGCAGTTATTTGTAAGTCTACTTTAAGACGACTCTGGGAAACACTAAATCATCCTACTGTTATCGAGAGGACAACTTTAATACGATCATATAAGTCAAACTATTCTATAACAGTCTAGAGGACAATTATAAGCCAACTAATGGTCTAGTAAAGGACGTAAAAAATTCCAATGATATTCCTTCATTTCTCCAGAAAGCGTTCGTAAAAGACGTCACTGAAATGACGTAGGAGCTTTCTGAGGACGTCAGAATATCCTCAAGTCATTCTCTGGATGTCTGTAGAGGTCTCGGTGCTATCTCGGGTGTTATCGTGGCTCGGTTAGCTAAGCACTGACAGAAGATCTCTCAGTGTACAGTTCGAATCCCAGCTTCGGTTGTTTTATCAAAAGGCTGGAGTTTTAATTATATATATATATATATATATATATATATATATATATGTATGTATGTATATATATATATATATTGTCTGAATTCTGGATTATTCTAAATAGTTCTTAAATATTCAAATTGACTATTTCTGCGACATTCTGAATTTATATAAAAGATCAGTCTGCTAGTTTCAGGCAAGTGCTCAGTCTTGTGCTGTTACGAGTTGCTTTAGTCTGATTAAATATCATTGTTCGTTTCAACTACAGGTGTTGTTCTTTCCATCTTCGTAATAATGTATGGAATTTTTATACTAAGTATGAGAGTTGGTGTGGTTAAGACCCTAATTATTTCACTATGGGAATATTTATTTCATAGCTGCCACATCTACTGTTTTTAGCAGTAGACCTCAAGCCAACTATTTTTAATAATAATTATGCAGGAAATAATTATCAGATTACTAATATCAAATGTTTCTATTAAAAAAATAATAATAAATAAAACTGTATTTACAAATTCAGATGTATGTAGCTATTATTATTATTATTATTATTACTTTAATATTTTTTTTCAGCAAATACTTCTAATTACCCAATAGCATGATTTCATAATAACAAATTGTAAAATCACAACATTCGTTGCTGAGTAATTTGTTATTAATAAGTTACGTAATCACTCCTATCATGAAATCTAATGGTAACGATGCGCAATCTCTACTAAGAAGCAGATGAACAAACTCGCCCATTTCAGTAGATTATAATTTTACACAATAATTATTCATTTTCTGAGAGAGCCATTGTTATTTGCACCATTAATCTTGTTTAATAGATTATGCAAAATCGTTTATTTTAAAAACATTTTGCACTACTTTTATTCTATAGAAATTCCTAAAAATACTTATACACTTTTAAATTATTTAGGAAAACTAGTAAAAATAACCATTTTCTATGATAAACAATCGAAAATATTCACATTAACTTTCAAGTAAACATGCTACTATTGTTGTTGCACAACTATCCGGAATTGCTGCAATCGCACTTTACACCTTCCCTTTGATCCAGTATGATTGAAATCTCTCCGACCGTGCCATCTTTCCAAGATGTACCTATACAATAAACAAATTGATTGTGTAATTATATATGATGATTTCGTGTTAAAGTCATTAGCTTTCAAATTTTATTTTTCTTGTTAACTATTCCTAAATATACAGATTTTCTTTTCTAAGTTATTAAATCATATATTATATTTACATTTAATCTAATATATTTTGAAATAGTTGTGCCATATTTTATTAAATAAAAAAATTAATATGTTTTAATAAACGTTAAAGGCATATTAAATTCTATTTTTAACACTGTCTTATTCAAAATAAGTGTTTTATCTTTGGTAAGAAACACTTTTTTTTTTTTTTTTTTTTTTCTTGAAATGATTTAACAAAAATTTATTAAACATTTCTTTAGAACATAACACATCATTTTGTTTTCAAAACTTTACACATGAATTATTTTAGTTAAGTGTCTTTGTTACTAAAAAAATTGTTTTGTTGCGCACAAAAACAAAATTTAGAATTCATATAGTTTTTCAAAGTATTGTAAAGTTTCAAAAGCAGAAACATGATACTTGTTTGGATAACTTAGCCTTGAAGTCTGAAAGAAAATATTTTACGAGGAAAAGAACATCAAAGTTGTTTCTTACAAAATATGTATCCTTATGAATCTAGAACAAAAATCATTTAAGACGTGTTTAAAATAAATGTTTTCAAAGTTTCTTTTGAAAGTATTTATTTTGTGTTTAAAAAAAAAAAAAAAAAAAAAAAAAAAAACCTTAATATATTTGTTAAAAATTTATCTTTTTAATTGTTATAATAATAAAACATATATATTATTATCGAATTAAATATTCAATTGATAGTAAATTGCGCAAAATGCAACAGTAAACTACTGAAAGATCGAAAAATCAAAAGGGGCCTCTCTAGAATTTTTTTTGTTCTGTTGTTGTTCTTTTTATGCAATTATGTTTCCAATTATTGTTGTACATGAAAATTTACGATTTACGTTAAGGGGTCGTACTCACCATCCTTTATTCAGGACACTCTCAGAAATAAGAAATTTCTGTCTTTATCTTATGCTACCACTAATTTCGTGCGAAAATACTTCTGGTATATTTACAGTAATGTGTCATGGTTACACAAGGTAGAGATTATTTTATAAATATAGTGGTAGCAATAAATTTTATAGTTTCTTATTCATGAGTTTCTTGAAAGAATGGCGTAGACGACGACCCCTGTACTTGCAATACTGTCTTCAATTATTTAATACATATAATTTTTTTTTTCATTTAATTTAAGAAATCTATCCTCGCGAAACAAAATGAAATGAGAATTAATTCATTCCACCTAATTCGTTTATTGTGAAAATTATATTTTAATATAATAACATATAAACATTAACTTTAGTATAAATATTTATACCTAGACTGAACCAAATATGTATACTTTTTCAATGTGTAGAGGAATTTCATCTTGAAATAATTAATTAAAAATATGTTCATTTATGAACTGTTCTGAAATTTTTAACTCTTCCATATATGCTTCTACATATTTTGATTCCTAAGTTATGTGCAACATTGTAACTCTTTTTTTCTGATATATTTTTTTTTTCCAAACATTAACTCCAGGATACACACGGCCGCACATTTTTCCAAAGAGTCCTCCACCTGTATAATTTAAAAATAAATTTCCTCTTTAATGAACAGTATACAGTTAAGAGGAAACGGTAAACCAAACAGCACAACTATCGTAGACACCAATATTTTAATTTGTTCCAGAGTATTTTTATTCCCGTCTTTATTTCATACCACTTTTTCTTTCTTTTTTTTAAGAATAAATTGCTCTTATTTTATCAAAGTTATATATTTGAGATTTTTTTTTTTTTTATAAATAGGGCTAAAAATACTTCCGAATAAATTAAAATGCTGGCATATATGCATTTATCCACAGTACACCTGCGGATGACTATGGGATGCCTTCTCATCCTGAAGATATGTTGAAAGTATCCTGGGGAGAAGATGTGTTGTTAGGAAATACTGGTAAAAGATTCCTTTTAGAAAAACGAGGCAGTGTGCGAACCCTAATTAACTCTACAATTGATGTTTTAAGTGCTATTTTTGCCCCTCTTCGCCAGTTTTTTAAATAAGTCTGAGCTAGAAGTATCCGCCCTTTTAAAGTACAAATTCGAAATTTCCCTTTTTTTTGCCAATAGTACTATTTTTTTTATAAAATAAACCTTTTCCTATTTAATCAAAACACTATTCTATAAAAAATTTAGTAAATATTTCTCTATAATAAATAGTGATATTAAAGAAAGGCGGAATTTTCTGAAACTGTAAGTTTTCTGAAAAAAGAACAGAAACTTCCAGTTCTGAAAGCTTCGTCTTCAATTCTTTTAAAACATTTACACAGAAATTCATAAAAAAGTATAACTGCAAAAAAATAATATTCAGATAACCTAATTTTATTTAATAAAAAGGAAAAAAAAAAAGGAAATTTTTTAATGCTTTATATAATTTAAAAAATACTTATTTTAACATTTTTAAATCTTTAAGAATATCTGCGAACATCTATATATTAATAGGCAAGCATAAAATTGTTGTCCCTTTTTAACATATTAATTATGAGAGTAGAGGGTTGAAAATGGTATCATTCGAAAGGTATGGTTAGCCGGAAGGTGCGAATACAAATATTATTTTCTTACGATGTCAAGAAGGTATTTAAAAATACTTTTATTTTTTATGCATTTTCCCCCATTTTTCCCTTTCATACACGTATTCCTTTACATTAAAAAACACCTAAAAGTGGAAAGTTGTTAAATCTGGCAATTTCAGAAAACTCAAATAAAACCATAGATTTCCAAAGGATTTGATTTATGAGAAATCATTTTTTTTTTATTTTCTAATTTATTTATGATCTAATTACTTTCTTTTTTGTTTTATGATTTATGTCAGCTGTAATTTAAAGAGATATTAGCCGTACGATAAATTTCATGTTTGTGTATTAATATGTAAATAATATATATTATTTAATTTCTGAAACTTCAAATGTTCTTTGTTATTTGTCTTTTGGCAACAAAAAGTGACTTTATTTATTTATTTAAATATTTGGTTCTTTTATCGTTTGAAATTGACTATTTATTTTTTTTAAGTGCATTTATTGCTAGCTTTTGCGGGTATAAGAAGCAAGTAGAAGATACGGAAAAACTTTTGATTTCCGGTTTTCGATGAAATTGCACGTTTTGAGATTTCCTTGCATTTCAATTAACTGAAATTGACTACTGATTTTTATTTTTTTTAAAGTGGATTTATTATTCTTTCCTTTGCATATATAAGTAGAAAATATAAGATTCAGAAAAATTTTAGATTTTCAGTTTTCGATAAAAATACACGTTTTGGAATTTCCCGAACTCAATTCAACCATTTTTGCAAAATTTTGAGTTTAAACTCTTTATGAACCAAACGAATTAATTTAACAGAATTTGATATTTGGTTTGACCTTGGTTTGACATGGTACCGATTAGCTTTTGGGCTGTATTACCCAACAAGGGGCGTTTTCACATTGCGATTTTCTCTCATTTCAGGAAAGACTAACATCTACAGAGAGAAATAGTTATATTAAGTAAAACTCTTTTGATTCAGTTAGAGTGCATATCGGCAAACAATTGCCGCAGCAGTGTTGCAATTTAATTGCGTATAGGACAAGGCAATAACTTTGCTTTGCCTTGCTTTGCAAAAAAATGGTCGAGTTTCGACCACTGGGCGATACTAGTTCTAATTAATATGCCGTACTATTATTGAATCTTAGAACACGTCTTTTTTTTTTTTTTTTTTTTTTCTTTTTTCGCACTACATTTTTTTCGATTTTTTTTTTTTTTTCCAAATGTAATTACAAAAGTAAAAGAAAACTATTTTACAAATATATTGGCGTGAAAAAAAAAAAGCGGGTGTTAACTATACTACGGAATATTAACTAAAATACTAAAATATCCATAGGTACGTATAAAGATGTATGCAACGTTTTATAGCAAGAGATGGAAAAAACATATATATATATATATATATTTTTTTTTTGCCAGACCTGTTAGCAATATTCTGTCCAAATTGCATCATCGTAGGGTCATCGAAATTTGGGAAAGTGACGCACTGTTGGGAACTTCTTCTATTTTTTTTTTTTTTTTTTTTTTTTTTTTTTTTTGTGTGTGTGTGTGTATTTTTCGATTTTTGAAATGGAATTAAAAATTGCGGGAATAAGTGTGCATTAAATTTTCCATTAAAGACGGATTCAATTATGCAAATGCCTTTCAAATGTAAAATATATGTATATATATATATATATATTTTGGAATTAATTCTCTAAAAAATAGAGGTTCACCAGTGTTACGGACGCTTTACTCTTGGTCACGAGTCAGTTAGAGAGGGATGAACGCAATGGCAAGCCTTCGGCATTGAAAACGGACAAGAACATCGATAAAGTGAAATAATGTTGGCTGAATACAGTAAATTAACTACCAGAGAACTTCAAATAGTTTGAACATTTCTATGGATCCGTTCGGTACATTATAGTTAAAGATTTGGGTTTGCACCGCGTTGCAGCAAATTTGTGCCAAAAGACCTTGATTTCATGCAAAAAAGGAAACACATCGATATATATGAAGACATGTTTTCTAAATGTAAATCCGACTCAACACTCATCAAACGCATCATTACTGGAGACGAGACTTGGGTTTAGGAGTACAACACGCAATCCAGATATTCGGTGAGCGTTTAGCAAGCGCTGAATGAGCCAAGACCGAAAAGCTCACACCGTTTTCAGTCTTAAAAGAAGATGATGTTCATGCTTTTTATGGATTACAATGGTATTGTGGGTCGTGAATTTCTAACAGGAAGTCAGGCATTCAACAAGGAAAATGATTTAAACGTTATGAGGCATTTGCGTGAAGCGATTCGCCTAAAAAGAAAGGATCTCTTTACTAACAACTTGTGGATTTCGCAACATGACAATTTACCGTCGCACAGTGATATCATTATACGCAAGTTTCTCATGAAGAACGTAACGAATACCATTCCACAGGCATCAAATTCACCTGATTTTACTCCATGTGACTTTTTTCTGTTTGATTGACTCAAAAAAAAAAAAAAGCGTTACGGGAAACAAATTTTAGCAGCCGAGAGGGGATAATACAAAAACAAAGAAGGCTTTGATGGACATATCGAAAATCAAGTACCACAAATGCTTTGAGAATTGGATCAAGCGCTGACACAAGAGCGTTTCAGTCGGCAAACATTATTCCGAAGGCGGCAACACTTATTTGTAAGAATAAACTTGTATTTTTAATTTTGTGGATGAATTCCAGGAACTTTTGAATCAAGATAGTATTTAAAAATTTTTATGGAGAGTGACAAAAATGTACATTTGAGAACAGTAGATTGTAAATTTCGTAAAGCAGTTATGCTCAATCTTAATATTATTTAAATCTTTGCTGAAAAAAGGTTTAATCAAAGTGCATAAAAGCTTAAATGAAACGTATAATTTTTAGAATGTTTTATATATCAACATACACTTTTACAAGAAATCGATTTTAAAAGTCAAAAACCTTTTAAACCACTTAAAAGGGATATCTTAAAAAGAATAAATATTTTATATACAAAGTATCAACACAAATTATTTATAAATTCGACAATTATTCACAAATTAAAATGACTAGACACGTACCTAACTCATGAAGCATATCCACTGTGTAAGTAAGAATGTATGAGTTATTTCTACTTCGTGATAGCATTTGTAATGAAGATTTTCCTTACGATAATTAATTAATAATAATTAAAAAAAAAATTGACGATACTTAAAATTTTAAAGATTAAATAAGATATATTTTTAGCGAAAGGAAGATACAACTTTCTTCATTTTAAAATTCTTTACGGCTCTTTAAATATTACATTATAATTTAAGCTTTCACTCGAAAAAAATAAATGCACAAAAATCATTTGAAATAATCTGGTGTGTCACTCACACGACTTAATCTTACCCTTAAATTTAATACTATAAATACAGGCTGGAGATTGAGAGGTAAGATAACAAGTACTGTTATGTAAACCTATGTTAAACAATTTAAATTAGGCTTCGAAAGAGATTTATACGATAATTAGTTCTGTATGAAGGGGGCTACCGCGCCACTCGTTTCATTAATGCACGTACACTTATATAGAATTTAATTCTGTTATTAAATATAAAAGTTTACTTAAAATTATATATACAATTTTCAAACACAACATTCTTTGAAACTTATCAATCTTGATCAAACTTTTCCAGCAACAAATTTATATTAACTTCAAATTGCAACGTTTGGATCTCCTTAAATTATTCGTTTTGAGGTCACTCTAAGAGACACAGACAAAGATCAAACGTTAAAAACTTGACTACGGTAATCAGCAAGCCTCAAAACGTGTAAATATACAAAAACAAGCGATGGATATTTAGCTTAAAACATACATTATTTACCATATCTCTATGAGGAATTTATTTCCATTTCCGAACAGCTTTCCTGGAAATGACAAAATATTATTAGTAAAGCACATCAACTAACAACAAATAACTAGTGTGTTGTGGCCACCACAGGACTTTCTTCTATATTTTCCTATACAAATTCACTCAGTAAAAACAATTTATTAAAATTATTATTTAAAAATATTATCTCCATGATAATGCAGACGATTTCCATATTAGTGAAGTAGTATAACACTAAATATCCCCCCCCCCCCAAAAAAAAAAAGGTGAATTTATTCTCAATATTACATATAAAATAATAATAATAATAATATATACATTTTTTTTTAATGAAAAAAATCGATACTTTTTTTTAAATTATTGCAGATCGATGGTTCAACCATTCGTTTTAAAGGTATTGGCGAGCTCTTTTGAAAGATACCCATCATGAAAATTTACTCCCCTCGAGGGGGGACTTCTCCCCAGGGGGGGAGGCGAGGCTTCTATATAAACAAAATTTTTTTCCAGTTGACTATCTCTATTACAAAAATATATATTCCTTTCATTTTGTTTAGTGCAGTCTATAGATGTTAAACTCTACTAACCTGTAATTTTCCCCATAGCGTAATGTATTTGAATAATTTTGAGTGTCCCTGTACACGAACAATTTACTTCATCTCAACGAAGAGCTCAGTGTAGCATCCTTATATGATACACATTTAGCATACCGAGTTTGAAAATTCTGTTACTGTTTGTTCTTGTGATATGCTAATAACACACACAGACAGACACACGGACTGACAGACACACAGACAGACATACACACAGACCATTCGCTAAAAACATGATTTTTGTATTAAGGGGACCTCAGAACATGTAAATATAACAAAAACTCTCGTTCGAAAATTTGACCCTAAAACAATATTTTCTCGACCCTATGCGTAAGAGAAAGTGAAAATTGAAATTGATAAAATATTGAAAAATGAGTTAAATTTGACTGTTTTAACGTGCGTATATATATATATATATATATATATATATATATATATATATATATATATATATATATACAGGTGATCAATTTAAAAGTGTACCCGTGGGTATTTCTTATTACCCTTAAATAGGACGTATGTGGCAACTATTCTAAAACTGAACTGTAATTGGTTGAACCTTGTTTAAATGTGGGAGACAATTTCCAACACTGTTGGATATTTACAACTTTATTTGTGTGGTTAAAACAGAAATGGAGAGGCGCAATTCTTTTTTTAATCCTGTAATAATTTTATTTATGAAAAGCAAAATTTAATTAGTTTTATTTACATTATCATTCCTTCATTACTTTTACATTATCATTATCATTTCATAGGCTTTTCCAGAAAAGTCCTGCAAATATCGATGGATTAAAACAGATCATAACCGAAGAAATCTCGTGAATAACACCAACAATGCTGCGAAGTGTGTCAAATACTTGGTTCGACATGTTCATGTTTGCATTCAAAATGGTGGTGAACATTTTCAACATTTTCTGTGAGGAATGATAATGTAAAATAAATAATATTATGGTTATAAAAAATTAATGAACACGCTTTTATAGAAATGTGAACTAAAAAGCACAAAAAATCTATCTTAGTATTAAAATGCAAGATAAGAAAAAATCGTTTGAGTGACACACCATAATATTTACATACATTTAAATCTTTTATTAAAATAATTTAGAATTTAAAAAAAAACATTTTTAAAAACTCTCCCCTGACTGGGATCGAACGCTAGACCTATTGGTTCATAGCGCGGAGCTTTACCTCACAGCCACAGCGTTCAGGTAGGGTCTTCCCGTATGTCTTTTTTTACAATATAGAATTTTTGTTTGCTCACAGCGCGGTTACAAACGTACATACATACATACAGGTGAAGCTAATAAAAGTGTGTTAAAAATGAATTAAATTATGTTTTTCAAAGATAAAATTATTAAAGGATTAAACAATTGTGCGTCTCCATTTCTATTTTAGCTCACAAATAAAGTTGTAATAGTCCAACAGTGTTATAAATGGTCTCACATACTTAAATAAAGTTCAGACAATCGTACTTCAGTGTTAGAATAGTTGCCACATCCTTCAGATTAAAGGGTTATACGAAACAACTTCGGGTACTCTTTTAAACTGATCACCCTGTATATATATATATATATATATATATATATATACATGCATATATGCATATTTTCACAAACACTTAATGTACAATTAATTATAGAAAACAAAATTATTGTCTGTCAAAATATCCTATATTGTTTGTTAAGCATGCAATAGATTATAGATAAGACAACAAATTCGAGACAAAGATATAATAAGCGAAAATTTTGTCGATTTTTTTTTTTTTTTTGATATTTGAGAAAATATTAAAAGCATGTGTTATTGCTTCTGTATACGTATAAGAATTTCAAGCAAAATTTTTATATCACAATAGTCATAACTTTAATATCGCGATGGAAAGCTACAGATTTTGTTAAACTATTTGTTGCAGTGTAAAACTGACAGAAAATAATTCATCAATTTTACAATATACAGTAAATATGCAAATTTTTTAATAGTGAAAGTGAAATCGGTGTTCACAATAGAAGTTTTAATGAAATAAGAAAAAAAAAAAAAAAAACCTCATGTAGTTTGGATACATTTTTAAAACACTCCAAGCGCACTTACCCGTTTTATCGTTTAACTTTAAAAAACCGTTTAATTACACAATGACAATTTGAAATGTATTTTAATTTTATTACATATATATATATAAACGACGCACCAAGAAGGAGTTATCCAAATCGGATGGAAATTGTTAGATTTGATGTGGATGTAGAGAAAACCAAATGATTACAATTTCAGAAAATTTGGATGATTAAATCAAGAGAAATGGCCTCACAAAGTGAACAAATAAATAACGCATTGGTTCAATTCTGACACTTATGTAAGCGGTTATTCGGCTTGGCATTAATTGATAGATTTAGCAAATATGCTTCTGCGAGATATCATGCGAAATTTTGTCCAGTTGGTGAATTATACTGGAAAATTCGGGAGCTGTTTGTAGGACCCTTTCTATGATGCTCCAAACTTCTTCAGTGGTAGAGAGATCCGGCGACTTTACTGCCCAAAGCAATATTAGAAAAGCAGAAAAACAATCAGTAGAAACTATCTCTGTGCACAGGCGGGCATTATCTTGCTGAAATATACGATCAGGATTGTGTGATATGAAGGGAAACACAACGGGACGCAGAATGTCTTCGACGTACCATTGTGTTGTAAAATTGCTACAAATGACAACCAAAGGGCTCTTCCTATGAAATGATATGACATTCTAGACCATCACTCCTGGTTGTCGGGCCCTATAGCACGTGGCAATTATGTTGGAATCCCCCCTTTTTTCGAGGTGTCTCCAGACGCGTCTTCGCTGGCCATCGGGGCTCAAATCGGAGTGTGACTCATCACTGAAAACAATTCTTCTCCATTCAGTGACATTCCAGTTGAAACGATCCTGATATGACTGCAAACGTGCTTGTAGGTATGCAAAGTTTGACAGTAACCCACACAAGGTGTTCTGTGAGCTCAACCCCATTTCTCTGATTCGCCTATTAATGGTCTTTGAAGTCACTGAAGAACCAGTTGCACGTAGGATCGATGATAACGAGTAATTGCAGCTTTGAGTACCGCTCTGACGATTGATTAGTTCCCACGTTCTGTCCTCTCTCTAGGCCTCTCTCCACTCGTTCGGCCATGATTCACCCATTCCTGTTAATATCATCTAATAATGAAATCACTCGTATACAGTTCACAAAATTCGCAGATTAGAACAACCGGCTTCTTTGAGCCCAACTACACACCTCTCTTAAAGACTGACGTCTGCGCATATTGTTTGTGCACATTGTTTGCGCATATTGTTTTCGAGGTATAGTTACTGTCTTCCTGTGAACACAGAATAAATTTCTCAAAGAATTTATAACCTGGAATAAAAATTTCTCCTTTTTAATATTCAACCAATTGCGCAGTTAGGATGCGCTGTAGCTGCGCATGCTCATACGATGACAGCCAAAATTTAAAATTTTACATTTTCTATCGTAACCTGTATGCATGTTAATTTGTGCCCAGTTTGCATTACTCCTTCTTGATGCGACTTTTTTTTTGTTATGGAGTACATATACCAAAATATCTCGAAAGGAAAACAGATTTGCTGAAAACATTGATTTCAAAAGTTTCATGGATTTAAGTAATCTATCGTATGAGGTATCACAAGTGGGTAACCAGGGCCTCTGGGGCCCCCACGTGACACAACTTCATTCTTTTTTTAAATAGAAACCACACTTTTTCTTGACAGAATCATGTTAAACGGTACTGCTTTCATATTTTGAAGTGTAGGGGGCACCGGAGCCCATACTTTTATGTTGTAATAAAAAATTTGGAAATCTCAAAATATCTGAATAAAAAAGAAAATTCGCTGAATACATTAATTTTAAAATTTTCGTGCATTCGAATGATCTATTAAATGAAGTATCAGGAGTGGCATCTTGGGATCCCTAGGTGCCCCACGCGACATAAATTCAATTTTTTCAAATATAAAACATACTTCTTTTTTTTTTTCACATAATTTTCACATAATTGGGTTTAGCAGAAAAAAAACTGTTTAAGTTATGTATTGATTTTTTTTTTTTTTTTTTTTTTTGAAGCGTAGATAGCCCTGGGGCCCAAAATCTTATGTTGTAAGACAAAAATTGGAAATCCGAAAGTATCTTAATAAAAAAGCACTTTTGCTGACTACCATTATTTTAAAAGTGTCATTTATGCAAATGATCTATTAGATAAAGTAATATATGTGGGAACCCAGGGGCCTTAAGTTCCCACTTGACACAAACTCCATTTTTCAAATCAAAAATAGGCTTTTACTTCACAATATCATATTAAAAAACTATGGTTTAAAGAAAAGTTATGGCTTATCGTATAGGAAAACTATGGTATAGAAAAGATTACATTTGAAGAAATGAAGATTTTGTCACGTGGGACCCCTGGGTACCTTATTTGATAGGTCATTTGGATGCATGACACTTTTGTTGTAATTGGTTTTGAGCGATTTTTTTTTTTTTTTTTTTTTTTTTTTTTTTAGTGCTGTACTTTTGGATTTTCTGATTTTTATTACTACATAAAAATAGGATCCTACTCATTAAAGTAAAATACCTTCCTTAATACAGAATTTTTTTTTCGCTTAAAACGATATTATACAGAAAAAAAGATTTCCCTTTGAAAAAAAAATGAATTTGTGTCATGTGGGCCTCTGGGGGTCCTAGGGTCCCATTTATGATACTTCATACAATAGATAATTTGAAGCACAAATGAAATGAATGTGTACATTGGAATTGCATTTTTATTGAGTTATTTTGGGATATCCGAATTTATCATTACAACATAACCCATACAGCACAGAATGTTTCAGTTATGTTGCAAAAAGCTTACAATATTTCAAAAACGTAACACATTTAAGTATGCTCTCTGATACTTTTCTGAAACATTCGCCTTTTTTGATATTCTATCTGTTAAGTGATTGTAACGGTTTTGTTACGTATCTGATTTTTTGTTACGATCGCAGACATTTCCACGTTTTTGAAACTAATCGGAAAGCAATCTGAGCGATTTTAAACGTTTCTGAAATGTTTATAATGTTTCAATGTTATATGATTGTTACGTTTCTGGAATATTTTGTGCTGTTAGGGAAGAGTCGGAGCCCCGGGGCTCTCTACTCTACGACACAAAAAAGCAATATATGACATAAACATATTTTTTTCTGCTAAACCCGATTCTTTGAAAAAAAAAAAAAAAAGAGATATGGTTTCTATTTGAAAAGAAAAAACAATTTCTATCACGAGGGCCCCCTAGGGGGTAGATCCCACTCATGATACTTCATGTAATAGATATTAAAATGCACGAAACTTTTGAAATTAATGAGTTCAGCGATTTTTTTTTTTTCATTGAGAAACTTTGAGATTTCCAATTTTTTTATTACAACATAAAAATAGGGGTCCTAAGGCCCCCTACGATACAAAATATGAAATCAGTACATGGTTTGAAACAGATTTTTTCTGCTTAACAGGATTCTGTGAAGAAAAAGTATGGTTTATATTTAAAGAAATGAAGTTTGTGTCACATGGGCCCCCAGGGACCAACTTGTGATACCTCATGGGATAGATTGTCTAAATCCATGAAACTTTTGAAATCAACGTTTTTAACGAATTTGCTTTCCTTTCGAGATATTTTGGTGTACCCAGACTTTTGAAACTCTCGTATATATATATATATATATATATATATATATATATACATAATACTAAAATATTTTTAATGCTTTTCTTTAAAGAAATACTGTACAAGAGACTGCTTTATTTAGTTCTGTATATCAACCAAAACAGCAAACTTAAAAAATATATAATTCATTATAGAGGAAAGAATTTCAAAAATTTTTCATTATAAAATGAAAAAAAAATCTTAAAAGTATTGTGTTTGTATAGCAATAAACTAAATCTTGCACACCCAGCATATAATGTAATAAAAATCCCCTCAATGTACTTAAAATCGACATTGAAATTTTTTTCTATTATATTGAATACTGTACATAAATAAGTTTGGAAGCGGTATCCCTAAAAACTTATAAATTATGGTAGTAATACTTTATTCTACAGTGTAAGAATATCTTTTTGTTTTTTAATAACGTATAGCAATCCCGTTATTCATAACCCATTGTGGACATTTTTGAAATTTGTTAAGAATGTTTCAAACAATGGTAATAGCAATTATTTTTATACAAAAGTATAACTAATTATGTATTTGAATGTTTTCCTGTTGTCCTGTAAACCTCAATGCCAATGATGCCATATTTTATAGAAAACATGTTTTATGCGTATGCATAATAAAGTCATTATCATTATGTAATGTGCATTACGAAAGTATTGAATCATGTTTAGTAAAACTACTTCTTATACACAATGCATTGGAATTCTTTTGTATCTACCTAAACCACTGGTGCTATTTACACTATTTTCAATAGGAAACATGCCGTTGTAAACTCGATTAACGTGTTCATTTCATGGAATTCTAAAAATAAATACGGAAATTACAGCACGAACAGACAGATAAACTGAAGTTATAAACATATTTCAGTTTTTAATGACGAAAAAAAAAAAAAAAGAAAGAAAGAAAGAAAGAAAAGCTAAATTAAGGCAACAGAAAACTAAAACCGAGCGTCAGTTTTGCACATAATGGCTATATTTTATCCATAGAAATGTGGAAAAATTCTATTGTGTGTGACAGATGCATATTTTTACTGTATGCAAGATTGTATGCGTATGTGAATGCTTACACGCGCACATGTATATATTGTTGCGTACTTGGGGGTTCGTGAGTTGTCTGAGAATGGAAGGCCAAACGTACAAAAATTCAGTAATTAATTCACAGAAAATTCCAGAAAAATGCAGGTCTATAAACCAAGTATCAGCTTCAATTCAAACAGTAAACACAGCTTAAACAACAGCTGTTAACAGCAAATCCACAGTACAAACTGTATAGCAATAACACATAAAGCAAGTCTCTTCCAAAGAGGCTCAAGAGCAATGCAAGCACTAGCGAAGCTGGCTGAAAACTGAACTGAACTGACTGCCTTTGCGAGGAAGCACTCCTTATATACTGTTCCATGGAACCCAGATTTTTCGAGAAAACTCTAGAAAGTGGTCAACCAATCAACTTACAGCTTCCATATTTGGTATATCCCATATAAGGATTTTCTCGCCAAGGTCGCCAAAAAAATCGCCAAGGTGGGAGAAAGTCGCCAAATTTGGCGCCAAATCCATTACCTGCCTTATTGGGGTTTTTTAATGCGTTTTTAAAGGAAAATAAGGTTATTTTAACGCTAAAACGACTAGAAATGCGCAAAATTAGCACTTTATCAATTTACTAAGCCTCTTTGAAAGAATTTATACAAAAATAAACACAATTATTTACAATTTTGTAACACTGCCCCACTCCCAAGGACTGCACGTCCCGGGCAGTTCAACCCTTGGTCAAGAGGTGAAACTAAACAAATTTACACAATCTAAAATACAAGAACTAAGTTGCACATAAAGATAACATAGAAATATAAATTAAGTGGAAAATATTTACAAAATTCACAAATATGTACAAATATTTACAGTGCGCATGCGCAAATTTTATCAGTATTTACATTTTTAATTTTAATATTACCGGTAATTGTGGTATTTGGCTAGCCTGTTATGGTGCACCACCATCGGTTTTGATGAAGGTGCTTTAGTGATCCGCACCACTACATCATTCAGCCTTTTTAAGACTGTGTACGGTCCGTCCCAGTTGCACTGTAACATGGGAGAGAGTCCTTTGCGTCGAACAGGATTCCACAACCAGACCTTCTCTCCTTCCTGGAACTCATGTTGTGTAGCTTTTAGATCGTACCTTGTCTTCATTTTCTCCGTTGCCATGTTAATCCGCTCCCGAGCAAAGTTGTGTACGTCTCAAATCGTGCCTGGAGATCTTGGATGTACTCCTCGGGCGATGAAGGCGCATCGGGTGGACAACCAAACAGGAGATCACAAGGGAGACGAAGTTCACGTCCGAACAGCATCTGGGCTGGAGTATAGCCGGTGGTTTCATGGACAGCACTTCGATAAGCCAGCAGGAACAATGGTAACTTCAAGTCCCAATCTTGCTGGTTCCTTGATACTAGAAGTGATAGGTTATTCAGGATGGTACAATTGAACTTCTCGACCATGCCGTCCGACTGGGGATGTAAGGGTGTTCTCCGGGTTTTGTCTATGCCGAGTAGTTGACACAGCCCTTTGAAAACATCAGAGGTAAAGTTCCTACCTTGGTCGGTATGAAGTTGTAGGGGCGTGCCGTACCTTGACACCCATTGCTGCACTAGGACCTCTGCGACTGCGCATGCCTCTTGATTGGGAATGGGAAATGCCTCAGGCCACTTGGTGAAATAGTCCATCACGACGAGGATGTATTTATTTCCACTGGAGGTCCGTGGCAAAGGACCCAAGATGTCGATTGCAATCCGTTCGAATGGTGCTCCCATGTTATACCGTTGAAGTCTTCCTCGACTTCGTTTCTGCGGGCCTTTACGTGCCGCACAAGCATCACATGATTTACACCATTTCTCCACATCCTCCTTTGCCTTGCACCAGTAGAAGCGTTCCCGAACTTTCTGCAGAGTCTTCATTACCCCAAAATGGCCTCCGGTAGAGCTACTATGCAGTTGTTCTAAAACAGCTGGAATTTTTTATCTGGGTAATAAAATCTGCCATCTGAAGCTTTTCCCATCATCAGATTCCCACTTTCTGTATAATACGCTGTTTCTGATATGAAGAGAGTCCCAAATTGCCCAATACCTTTACGTAATGGGACTGAATCTGGAAATGTCCTGCCAGGTAGGTCTGTTGCTGGTCGTCTCCTTCAGCTGTAATATTGGATTTATGTCACGATCTTCCAACTGGGCTTGTCTAAGTTCTTCGTCACTCCATGGATCGGGATCTTGTTCTGATGGTGTTGAGACAGTGACTTGGCCGGCAACCGGATTTATCAGCAGGTATTTATGTTCGGCTCTAGAGCAGTACTTGCAGCTTTCCGAGCAGGGCTTCCGTGACAAGGCATCTGCATTACCATGTAGAGTCCCTTTACGATGAGGTATCTCAAAGTCATATTCCTGGAGGCGTTGTATCCACCTGGCAATCTGTCCTTCCGGGTTCTTGAACTGGAGCAACCACGTTAAAGATGCTTGGTCAGTCCGGAGCAGGAATCTTCTGCCATAGAGGTAATGATGGAAATGTTCTATGGCTTTTACGATGGCGAGTAGCTCTTTCCTGGTGGTACAGTAATTTCGCTCTGGTTTAGACAGGCATTTACTCCAATAGGCAATGACACGTTCTTGACCATCAATTTCCTGCGACAGAACAGCACCGACACTCTCATGGCTGGCATCTGTATCAAGTATGAACTGTCTGTCGGGCTGTGGATACGTCAAGACAGGCGATGATGTTAAGGCCTCTTTAAGTCGCTTGAACGCATTTTCACATTCATCTGTCCACAGGAACTTCTGTTTGGCTTCCGTCAGCTTGTGGAGTGGTCTGGCAATATTTGAGAAACCCTTGACAAACTTCCTGTAGTAAGTGCATAACCCCAGGAAATTTCGTATTTGGTGTATATTTTCAGGGCGACTCAAGTTCTCGACTGCAGAGATCTTCTCAGGATCAGTTCTCACACATTCGGCAGAGATGATATGTCCGAGGTAGCTCACTTCACGACGAAACAAGTTACACTTGCCTGGATTCAATTTGAGGTTTGCCATTCTGAGTTTCTCTAGCACCTTTCGGATGTTTCGTAGATGGTCTTCAAAGGTGCGCCCCACAATGATAATATCATCCAAATACACCAGACAAGCCTCATAGGAATGTCCTTTCAGCACTGTCTCCATCAGGCGTTCGAAGGTGGCAGGTGCATTACATAATCCGAATGGCATAACTTTAAATTGCCACAGTCCTTGTCTCGTGGTGAATGCAGTCTTCTCACGATCATCAGGATGTAACTCTACTTGCCAGTAACCGCTCTTCAGATCCAAAGTCGAGAACCATTTATTGCCAGCAAGTGTGTCTAATGTGTCGTCAATTCTGGGAAGAGGGTAACTGTCTTTCTTCGTGATGTCATTCAAACGACGATAATCCACACAAAATCTTGTTGAACCATCCTTTTTCCGCACCAGTACTATGGGAGAGGCCCAAGGACTCGTTGATGGCTCGATGACGTCATTGTGCTGCATTTCATTTAGAAGTTCAGTGACCTCTTCCTGTTTAGCAAATGGAAGTCTTCTTGGATGTTGTTTGATTGGAGGTTGATTTCCTGTATCAATTCTGTGCTGGGTGATGTTCGTTCTCCCGACGTCTTCAGGTGTTCGAGAAAAAAGGTCTTTAAATTCTTGGAGTAGCTTCTCCACAGCACATCTCTGTTCCTTTCCTAACTCTGCATTCTTTAGTAATTCCGTTATTAAATGTTCTGAAGACTTGGATGCGGTTGATTGCGTGGGACGGTTGATGCATGTAACAGGAGTGCAGGTTGCTAACACCTCACCCTTCTTCACTGTCCGGACCTTATCGCTGATGTTTGCGACTCTCACAGGAATAGTACTCTTTGAGAGATCAACTAGAGATGAAGCTACCAGAACTCCTCTTTGGCTATTGTCTGTATTCGGGTATTCAATCAGTCCATAGCGGAAGTATTGCTTTGTAGGTGGTGTTCCTGAAACTATTGTCTCTGTGTGCGGAGGGATGGAAATTTCAGACTTGGCTGTTATCTGGCAAATTGTCTGAATGTCTTGATTTTCAGTGTTGAACACAGCGATGTCTTCCGAACTCGAATGCAGTTCATTATTCTTGAAGTCCAATTGAAAGTTAAATTTTCTCAGGAAATCAATTCCAATGATTAAAGGATCTCTTATATCAGCCACATATGCCATATGATGGTAACTGGCATTCCCAAAAGTGATAGTCAAGTTCGTTTTTCCATATATTTTGATTTCGTCTCCGGTCACAGTCTGGAGTTTAACGCAGGGCGGCGTCCAGATGATCTTCTCTTTTAGTTCTTGAGCTAAATCCGTTCTAATGATGGTCACGTTGGCTCCCGTGTCCAGAGTCATCCGGCGGGTGGTGTTCTTGACTTGGCCATAGACGTGAAGTCCATTATCGCCGCCACTCATCGATGAAACATGAAATACTGTAAATTGGGGCTCTTTAATTTCAGGCGACCTCCGCCCCGCAAGACGGCCTCCTCTTAGTTTCCCTGTAGTGATCGTGAAGACGGGTGATTTCCTATAGTTGGTCGTACAGGGCAGTTCCTCTTCACGTGACCATCCCCTCCACAGCCCCAGCACTTTATCTTCCGGTCCTTTATTTCCTTATTATTCTCCAGGCTGCGCAATCTCTTTAAGATCTCTTCGATACTTCTCTTCATTTCATTTTCACCAGCAGGCGTATCATTTAATGAGACTGCTCTTATGGCATGGCGGTCTTTACGGGAGGCTTGTTGGGCTGCCTCTATCCTAAGTGCATAGCCTAAAGCTGATTCTACATCTCTGATGTTGGAGAGTCTCAGCGCCTTTTGAATTTCTGGATCACGAACAGCATCGATAAAGTACTGAAGAGCTAAGTCGTTTCGAGTGTCAGCATGACAGTCTGAGAATGCTAGGTGTGACAGTCTCTGAATGTCCGCTGCCAGCTCTTGCAAACTTTCGCCCGTTTTCTGGTAACGAGATTTTAGCTGAAGGCGACTATAGTCCTTAGAACACTTCTCTCCGAACCGTAGCTCCAGTGCTCTAGTCAGGGCCACGAAGTCGTTCCTTTCTTCTTTAGAAAAATTTCTCAGGATTTCGGCTGCATCCCCCCGTAATGCTGCTGCTAAGTGGACTGACTTGGCGGTAGAGTCCCAGCCGTTAGCTTCAGCAACGATGGAAAACTGCGTCTTATATACATGCCAAGAGGAACTGCCGTCGTAGGTAGATAGCTTAATAAATTCCTGATTCTGGATTCTTCTCTCTTTCTTTTCAGTTTCCTGGGGCATGGATTCTAACTTTTCTTCCACTTTTCTCTCCAGATCTTCTTCTATTCTCTTTAATTTATCTTCTATCTCTGAAAACCTTCCTTTCAGTTCCTGATCAAAATTTTCTTTAACTTTCTCCTCAAAATTCTCTTATATCTTTATAAATCTCTCTTCAAAATTTCTTTCTACTTTCATAACTTTCTCTTCTATTCCATCCATTCTATTTTCCATCACCGTTAATTTACCCTCTATTGATTCTTTCGCCGTTGAAAGCTCTCTCTTCATCTCATCTTGATTAGATTTAATTTCTTCGGTCAAAGTGGCTTCCATATTTTCCTGAACTGCTTTCATTTCCTTCATTTCTTCAGTCAAACCGTCTTTCAATTCTCTTTGCGATGTTTCCATTTTCTCCTGTGCTACATTCATTTCTTTCATCTCTTGACTCAGGCTTTCTTTCATCTCTCTCTGCGATGCTTCAATACTTTCTTTCATCTCTCTTTGCGATGCTTCCATCTTTTCCTGTCCTGTTTCCATTTTCTCTATCAATTCAGATCTTAACTCATTCATCTGAGCAGTAAGTCCTTCTAGAAATTTTTTCATTTCTTGCTCCATAGCTCTCGTTATCACCATTCACAGACAACCCCGCTCCTGACACCAGAAATGTTGCGTACTTGGGGGTTCGTGAGTTGTCTGAGAATGAAAGGCCAAACGTACAAAAATTCAGTAATTTATTCACAGAAAATTCCAGAAAAATGCAGGTCTATAAACCAAGTATCAGCTTCAATTCAAACAGTAAACACAGCTTAAACAACAGCTGTCAATAGCAAATCCACAGTACAAACTGTATAGCAATAACACATAAAGCAAGTCTCTTCCAAAGAGGCTCAAGAGCAATGCAAGCACTAGCGAAGCTGGCTGAAAACTGAACTGAACTGACTGCCTTGGCGAGGAAGCGCTCTTTATATACTGTTCCATGGAACCCAGATTTTTCGAGAAAACTCTAGAAAGTGGTCAACCAATCAACTTACAGCTTCCATATTTGGTATATCCCATATAAGGATTTTCTCGCCAAGGTCGCCAAAAAAATCGCCAAGGTGGGAGAAAATCGCCAAATTTGGCGCCAAATCCATTACCTGCCTTATTGGGGCTTTTTAATGCGTTTTTAAGGGAAAATAAGGTTATTTTAACGCTAAAACGACTAGAAATGCACAAAATTAGCACTTTATCAATTTACTAAGCCTATTTGAAAGAATTTATACAAAAATAAACACAATTATCTACAATTTTGTAACAATATATTGATTAATGCACTTTCGCAATTATTTAACGCAGAGTCCGAAATTTCAACTTAGATTACACTCGCTGAAAAAAAAAAAAAAAAAAAGTTATTTGCCACAAAATATGATTAACTTACACTTTTTTGTACGTATAATGTGGCCAGAATTTTTTATTGAAAAAAGAAGAGAAATTACGTAATGTCTTTTATTTTAAAAGGAAAGAGAAGTCATTCAATTTTGAAAAAGAGGTCATTTTAGAAGACACAAAACTAAATGAAAATGATAATAAAAACTAGGGCTGTGCCGATTAATCGATTAATCGTTTCGGTTAATCGATCAATGCTTTGTCCCGATCAATTTTTTTAATCGAGTTAATCGGATCGATTAATTCGATTAAAAATTTTCAAAATCCGATTAAAATTTTCAAACTACGAATTAAAGTAAAAACGGTGTTCTGCCTACCAAATATTTTTTCACATATTTTGCTAACAAACATTCTAAGCAACATCCATCAGATAATGAAAAAACAAATAAATAAAATAAATAAATAAAAAAAAAAAACCTCTCAAAAGAAGTTGTTGCACTTTTGTTGATAGAGAAAAGGGAAAGGACAGTTATTAAACAAAATGCCGCTTCATGTTAATGCTGGAGCAACACCACCTGTCTGTAGCCTTCTACAGAAAGTGTTGGTTAGGGTAATAGTATTCTCAGAAACAAGAAGCTTTCAAAAAATAGAAATGCTAAAGATTAAAAAAAAAAAAAAAAAAAAAAAAAAAAAAAACAGGATTGAGATTTCACTATCCCTCTGATGGGGGAAATGTCAACAGAGTTTCACAGTATCCTCAAGCGTTTATTGTCTGTTCAGAATTGCTGATAGTAACTATTGAAGTAGAAACAGAATAACATTCTGTGTTCTAGTCCGAAGTGACAAAGAAGAACTAAAATATAAGAATTTGAGATTTTTATGATAATGATATGGAATTTTGAGAATTCATTTAAATATAGCTACAAGCGAGATGGACAAGGCCTGCAAATATAATACTAAAATTCATTTAATATTTCTTTCAAAATGAATCGAAAAATTAATTTATTTAAAAAAAAATCTGGAGTGACTCCACTCGACTTTCCGAACATTGAGTAATTAACAGTTTTGTAGATAAAGTAAAGAAAGAGGAGTTGTTAAACAAACAAAAAAGAGAAAACCATAATAGAGTGTTTGAGTATTTTTCTCCATCTATTACACGATGTTTTATTTAACGCTACTGAACTTTGAGCCCATAGATCATAATGATAAAGAATTTTTCGTTGTGTCCTTGTAAAAACCTATAAATGCTAAATTCACCAAAATGCTTATAGTTAGTGCAACAGTGATTTATAATACTCATATAAATTTTCAGCTCAATTCAATAAGGCATTTAGATGCTATCGTACTTTTAAAAATTTAGTCCCATAGGCCATAATGATAAAGAATTTTTCTTTGTGTCCCTGTAAAAAAACTGTAAGTGCTAGATTCACCAAAGTCTATACAGTTAGTTCAACTGTGATCTATAACATGTGTACAATTTTTTTGCTCAGATTAATAAGGCGTTTAGACGCTATCACACTTTTAAAAATTCGGCCCCATAGGCATAATGATAAAGAATTTTTCTTTGTGTCCCTGTAAAAAACTATAAGTGCTAGATTCTCTGAAATCTATACAGATTGAGTATTTGTGACCTATAATATGTGTATAAATTTTTTGCTCAATTGAATAAGGCGTTTAGATGCTATCGCACTTTTAAGATTTTGCTCCCATAGGCCATAATGATAAAGAATTTTTCTTTGTGTCCCTGTAAAAAAACTATAAGTGCTAGATTCACCAAAATCTATAGGGTTCGTACTATGGTGACTTACAATATGCGTACCAACTTTCAGGTTAATCGAACAAAGCGTTTAGACGCTAGCGTGTTCACTCACAGACATACACACATACACACATACACACACATACATACATCATCGTAAAAATAGTGAAAACGGACTCAGGGGACCTCAAAACGTATAGAAACATCAAAGTCTCGAATTCGGATTTTTGACATGATTACAATACTTTCCTCACTATAGTGTTCGGAAAGTAATAAATAAATAAATAAATAAATAAAAATTTAATAAGTGAAAATATTTATGTAAAATTAAAACTTAAGGTCATTAATTATTACTCTGAAAATTTTTTTAAATTTCAGTTATGAAACTAATATAATTGAATAGACAAAAATTTTTGAAAAAAAAAAAAATTTTTTTCAGTCAAACTTGTTATGAATAATACATATATATACACAATATGAGAGTTTTATTCATCATTGAAATAAAATTATATAACGAAAAATGAAAACCGATTAAAAATTCGATTAATCGACCGATTAATCGATTAATGAACTACGATTAACCCAGTTAAAACTCTTAATCGATTCCCACCCCTAATAAAAACCGATTCAAAATCTACTTTACACAAGTGGTGCAAACAGTTTTATTTCAAATGATGAATTTAGATCAGTGCATTTTAATTTAAATTAATAATATACGAATACGAGAAGAAAAATCCTTAATTTTTATAGATATTACTGAACAATATAGATTTTTTTAATTAATTTTTGCTATATAGACAAAAACTTTTTTTGTGATATTTTCATGCAATTACATTTTTAAAAAAAGTTGGTAGACATTATTTTTTTTTTTTTTTTTTTTTTTTTATATTAAAATCACAATCATAAAAGAAAAAATGAAATTGGGAAATGAAAAAATGAAATTAACCCTACAAGGCTCAATTTTTTTTTAGTGCGCGGCAAAACTATATAGGTTGTAATTAGATATCAGAAGATAGGGAAAACTTATAAAAATAAAAATAAAACCATATTTTGCGGAAAAATCAACTTTTTAGCTCAACGTACCGTATGTGGAACATACATAAAAATATGATTTACTAATACGTTTACTATTGTAATATAAAAAAAAATACAACTTACCTCTGCAAAATATACGCTTCGTTATAAAACACAGTATTTTTTTTTTTTTTTTTCGAGTCAAAACTGTTCAATAACTATCCTTTTGTTTATTTTTAAATTCAAACAAACGGCTAACGTATTACTTTCATTCAAATTTCACACTGAGTGCACTATAACAAAAACACGAACGACATCTTTAGGTAAAGATTCGTATTACTACATTACTAAATGTCAGTAGCTTCTATGAAGATGTCAAGAGATGTCGCTACTTATAGTTTTATAGCTATAAAAACGATTAAAGTCGATGTTCCACATATGGAACTGGGTGCCTTGTAAGGTTAATATTCGGCAGATGATATGATTTGTTTTAATGAACAGTCATTTTTTAAAGACATTTTATAAAAATTCTCAAAAGTATAACCTATATTAGTCTTAGTAGTTAATAAGATTTTAAAGTAGGTATACAAAGGGGATTTTTTTCACAGTTCTACATTTTGTTCATTGATAAAAACAGTCGCTTTGTTGGAGCGTTTTAGCCAGGAGGACATAAAATAAATTCAACTAACTTTTGCATATTTTTATGAGTTGGTGGTAGTATTTTGTCATTAAGGTCAATTGTCTGTACTAGGGCTCTAGACCGGAGTAAGAGAGTCCACAGTGGGTTCTTTTTAAAAGGTCCTAGCCAATATTTACGCTAGTTTCGGAGAAAATCACGGAAAAATCATCGGCTAAGCGAACGAGCGCGATAGTGTTTCGAACCCAGCGCCTCAAGTATACCAGCTTCTAGGACAAAACCTATCTGTCACTGGTGGGCATATTTTTTATGAGGAGTATTATTCATGCAAAAGTGAGAACACACGTGAACCACCACGTACAACCCGGAGCACCACCTTCTTAATGATTTCATGATAATTTCAATAATGATTCCGTATTCTGGATCAAACAACCGTACAAATATAGGTGATGCTTTTATTTCTTCGTGAAGAATCTGAATAAACATAAACCATAATTTGCTTTCTCAGGTTTATTAGAAAGTTGTTCTTTTGCGAGTTTGTGCTCACCGTTCGATACAGCCAACAGCCGATTGAGCTTCCTAGTTTTGCAAAAAAAATTTAATTAAGGACTAAATCCTTTAAATTTGAAAAAAAAAACAAAACAAAAAAAAAAAAAAACAGAGGACGTAAAATATTTATGAAAAAAAAGGACTCTTTAGTCCTGTAACTTTTTTTCGTTTAAGAGGGCAGAGCGTTGAAAAAGAAGACTGTCCTTTCAAAAGAGAGTGTCTGGTCACATTACCTAAGATTAGCATAATTTTACGTTTTTAAATAGATTTTTTTTGTAGCACTGTATACTGTAAGAATTCTATTTATATTTAAACCGAAATTTTACTCGCCACAGTAAAATTTGCACTCGCCAATGGCGAGCTGGCGAGCGGAAACTTCGCGCCCTGATTTAAGGTGTGCGTAAACGTATATAATATATCTATTTACCTTCGTACATACGTAAAAATACACAACTATAAATGTTTACGTAAAATTATATTTATGAATGTACATTTATGACTTTTTTTATGACTTTTTTATAACTATATTTATACTACATGCTGATAAAATTAATATATACATACGAAGTGTTCACTTCGTTTAAAACTACAATCTATTCACTATATTTCTTAAAAATCCACCTAGTATAAACCACTATCAATAATGTTTATCATCTTTCGTAAGAAATATTTTCGCGAAGTTCGTGAATATTGAGTACAAGTAACGGAATTAAGATTAGAGGGAAATGATAAATGAGTTTGTCGATAACAGTTTTAGCATGTTGATAGATTTTAAAACAGATTTTGGTAGCTCGTACGGAGAAACTGTTAATTTATTTATTTATTTATTTTTTTTTTTATTATTACTTAAGTCTTTTTTTCATGCTAGCGCTAAATATGTATCTTAGTATATGTATATATAACCCCATCTTAAAAAAAGAAAAAAAAAAATCAATGTAAATATACACAATTTAAATATTCAATTACATATTTATTAACAGAATGACCTTTTCTACTTTTTTCCATATCATATTTAGAAAATTTACAACTTTTATGTTGTAACGATCTGATTTTAAGGGATCAGAATACTTTTAAAATTAACAAAAATTCAATTTATAATTTATCATAAAAATATTGAGTTTATCACTTTGTTTTTTAAGATAGCGCGCATGATATTTTAAAAAGTATTTACGATATGATCTTAAAATATTTCTGAACCATATGTTTTGACATAATGAATAAAATTAACTAAAAGTAAGAAGTTCAGTTACTAGGGGGAGAAAAAAAATGATTATGGAAAATAATAATAATAATAATGGTAATTTTCATACTTCAAATTTAATTATTAATTGAAATCCACATTATTAAAATAATTGAAACGTCTTAGTTCAGATTTTTAATTTGAATGTTTTGTTTCATTTGATGTAAAAATTAAAAGGATAAAGAAAATTTTAATTAAGATATCTTGCGCACAGTGAGAAAGTACCCTTGCATTTAAAAAAAATAATCTGCAATAAAATAATATTTTAAAAATTTTCTATTTAAATAAAAACTAAAATATAATGTTTAATGAATAGAGACACACACATAAAAAAAAAAAAAAAAATGTTTGAGCATGTATTTATTTTTATTTTAAATATATATATATAAATTCTAAAATTTGATGGAGAATGTCTTCATTTTATCATTTTTTAAAAGTAGGCTGTCCCCTTAAAATAAATGGAATCACTATTATAAGTTCGAAAATAAGACAAAATGCAGAAGATTAATTAAAAATTACTTAATTACACATTATCATTGATTTCAAACTTAGGAAATTTTATTCAATATCTATCAATAAATTTTAATTGTAATCGTTGCCTAATAAATTCGAAGATTAATCGCCTATTTTGTATATATCAAATGTCATTCTTCAAAATTAGTGGTGATTATTCAATACAATTGTCCTTAAATTTGGCAACACTTTGCTTTATAAATATTTTACAGTAATATGCACATTAATGTAATTTTAAATAACATCAGTTTTATACATTTTTCAAATATTTTTAAATCTATTAGACGAATTCTTCCACATTTTTGTAGATGTAAACTATATAGTTTACTCTTTGTTCACAAGTCTTTACTCAAAATGGATGCATTTTTGCAACCACAAAAGTTCAGCGTTTTTTTTTTTTTTTTTAACAGAAAAATAATCTAGTATTCACACCACAATAAAGTTCTAACTTAAGTACATTTGCATTAATACGTTGCATGCGGGTGTTTATGTGATTCTAAGACAGAGCTCCGCCCATTTTAAATAATGATTTCGGTACTGATGTACATATTATAATTACTGTATAAATGAATACGTGGAATAGTATTATACGATACAAATGTAAAAACGATTATAACATAGTTGATATATAAGATATAATTTTCTCGACATAATTATCGCCTACAGTGAATTATTATGGAAGGGAGAAGAAAAGAGGAAAAGTGCAGATACATGAAAACGACGTAAAAACAAGCGTTCCTTATACAGCTAATTAAATTGTACATGTAGGTATAGCAGAAAGTAGTCTTTCTCGGAAAAAAAAAACTCATAACAAATAAAGCCACCGACAGGTGACATTTAAATTTCAACAGCTTTGCCGGCAAAGAGTCGATTGCACATTTTCCAATATTCTGTTCTGCACGGGGAAATTCGGGGTTTTCCTCGAAACGAAGATAATATATTTATATTGTCTAAATGAACTGTAACTGTAAAACATTCTATTCTTTATCACTTATAATGCTTGCGTACATTAGTCTATGGACAGCTTTTATATTCAGTGAGTGAAACATATATATATATATATATATATATATATGTGTGTGTGTGTGTGTGTGTGTGTGTGTGTGTGTGTGTGCGTGTATGTGTGTATGTGTGTATAAATACATATTCTCAAATGTTTGTATATAACGTCGGGGATTTTCACTAAATTTAACTTTAGATTAATGTTGACAATATTCTTTGTGTAGATAGAGAGAACGGGAAATATCCACATATAAATTAAATAATACGGTGAAACACTGTTTAAGAACACCCTCATTCTTCAAAGGAAAATGAGATAATTTTGTGGGAGAGGGGTGGATTAAGTAGGAAAAAATGCAAAATTTTATAAATTAACATGTACTTTCCTGCTAAATTTCAGTGACATAAAAATTATTTTTAAATAAATCATATATGCATTTTATAAATTTCAATGATAAATAAAAAATTGCATGCAGTAAACTCTTGGTTAATCGTCATTTAACTAACCGGAAAAGTCCAGAAGTGTGTTTTTATTTCTTCCATGTCTGACTTTATATAATACAAACCAATGCATATATTTATAAAGATGAATGTTATAAAAGGAATACGTAATGTCGCCTATTCGGATCGTTTATCGCCGGGCGTCATTAGGGACATCCATTTGGTATCTTAAGATCAAACGAAATTCGTAGGTGAAGCAAAGGGAGGTGTTTTCGTGGTATTTTATGGTATAATTATTATGAAAATTGAAATATATTATTTTCAAAAGTCAAATGCAACCCAACACTCAAAATTTTATTTGAAAAATTTAGACATCACTATAGAAAATGTACTAAACTGAAAAATGAATGAAAAAGATAAAATTTATGTAAAGCTAAAATTTTCTCATTAAAACTGCGATTTCATGTATTTATATAAGATATATAAAATTTACTTTAATTCAAAGATAAATATAAAACATAATTTAATCAGAGTTCAAATTTAAATACGAATTTTATTATCCCTATTTTATTAATATTTTATGAATTTTCAATTAAAAAGTAAATAAGCTTAAATAAATGTTATTTTCAAGTATGTAGTATACTTCTCTTTACATATATTTGAAACAAATTAAATATACATTATTGCAGATACATTTTAAAGATTTCTTCGTTATTTTTTTTATATTAATGTCATATGCATTTTATATTTAAAACATTAATAAAGGGAATAAATGCTATTATGGAAACAATAAGAAGTCATAGATAATGTTATTGGTTAATGCTATAATGCTAATATAAAATTATATTAAAAGTATGATAACATTATCATTTATATTTTTGGGGTCATTGACCGACGGCAATGATAATAATAAAGGGGGTAAAATGATATTAACCTACAAAGTCATACTTGCCAAAATCCTAATTAATATTCAGTAGTGTTGTTAGTTCCGCCGTTTTTATCACACCAGTAACTTTTTGAAGTATTATTATCCAAATAAAAATACGATGAAATAAGAAAAAAAAAATACTATAAAAATATACTAGTGTGAAAAACTAACAATAATACGGAATATCAAGTAGTATGTTGGCAAGTATGCAAAGTTAAGTGTTAAACAACAATAAAATAAATAAAACATATAAATATTTAGATTTTGATAATATTTAACTAAAACTCAAGAAACATATAAAATACATACCTGGTAACATTTATAATTTATTCCCGAGTACTATTAGTTCTGCCTTTTTCTTGCACACCAGTATGTTTTAAAAATATTCTTCATCTTATTCATCGTAATTATATATTGAAGAAAATTTCTCTAAAATAATACTGGTAAGGAAAAAGGGTGGGGCTAACCATGGCCTCACCTAGATGCCTGTCGCGTAGCTCGGAAACTAGGCAACAGTTGAAGCGGTTGACAGCGCCACCTGGTGCAGATTTCACGACCTTTTTATTCAACAGCCACCAAAAATTTTTTAAAGTGGGATATGATATACATAAAAGGCGAAGAGAATCGAAGAAACGTCGATTATATGTATCATGTATTACTTCTTTAAGTTATTGGCGACATTTCAATAAAATAGTTCCATAATCTGTACTAGGCGGCGCTGTCTACCTCTTCAACTGTTGCCTAGTTTCCGAGCTACACGACAGGCATCTAGTGAAGAAGGATATGGGCTAACAGTACACCGGAATAAATTATACATTTTACCAGGAATGAAAGTATATTAACAAATGAGTTATAAAGAAAAAAAAAACATGCATTACTATAGCAGATTTGTCAACATATAATTAATTCAGAAGATCGTTAGAGCAGACTTTTTTTTTTTTTTTAAGACTTTTTATTCAAGAGTATTTTTTTTCTTATTTCATCATAGTTATATATTGGAAAAAAATATTCTGTAAATAACGTCATACCTGCCAATATCGTAATTAGAATTTCGTAAAATTTTTATTGCCCGCCCATATTCTATACCAATTAATTTTTAGGTAATTTTCTCCAAGTGTAATTACGAATAAATACGAACAAAAATATCCTAAAAAAGACTGGTTTGGGAAGAAAGGCGAAGACTAACAGTATTACGGAATATTATCTAGTTTGTTGGCAGTTATGTAAAGAATGTGTAATAAAGGCTGGACTAAGAATGTTGCAGAATATATTACAAAAATTAGCAACTAACCTATACTACCTCATTCAAAGTCACCTTTAATTATTATCCATAAATATTATACATTTTTATGGTATCTTTATTACTATTTGTTTATAAATATATTACTTTTAATAAACGTAGAATTTTGAGAAAAAATAAAAGGCATTATTTACACGTGATCAAATAAATTCTTGAAAGAAAATTCTTCTTTTACGTCATTATGTAACAAATTGCTGAAAAAGTATGTGAATAAAAAACTATTCAAAATAAATCATACGTAAGTAGGAAAGTGTAACTAAACGAGAAAAAAAGGAAATGAACACAATTGCAAAATATGACTTTAATTGTACTCGCTACTAAAAAGAAATTTTTGCGCATTCTACTTACGATTTTTTTCTAATTGGGAATACATATATGAATTAAGTGACAGGGTCCCTGAACGCATTTACTCTTTTGATGAAATTAATTGGTTTAATGATGATGATAATAATAGTAATAATAAAAAGAAAAGAAAAGGAAGGAAGAATAATAAAAACTCAATAAATACATTGTAAAATATTTTTTTAAGGTTCCTCCAGGGCCATCGTGCATAAAAGTGTAGGAAGATATAATTAATTTGGTGAGAAAAAAAATATGATAAATTATGTAAAAATATCCCAATTATTGAGCAATTTTACTCCTTTTGGCTAATAAAAACACAATATTCGAACCGTGTAATATAAATCAATGAGTGATTGTAATTTTTATTTGGTAGTGAAAATGCATAAACTGCAAAAAGATCGATATATTCTATATGAAATGCAAATTTATTAATATTTACATAGTAAAATTACTAAGCTATTTTAATTATGAATGTATTTAAACATTCAAGATAGCAAATATTTGTTATATATAAAACTCTTATTTGTTTTTATTCGTTAGATGTGTGTTAAAAAAAAAAAAAAAAAAAAAAAAAAAAAAAAAACTTTAATGCGAGAAAAGAACATAATAAAATTAATATATATTTATTTAGGTATAATCAAGTATATATATATATATATATATACATGCTTCTCGTAGTCATAAGTAAATATATTTGGAGATGTCGACTAGTCGACATCAAAACTACTAAACATAACATTTTTATCTATTAGTTAAATATATATACAGTGTAATTACATATATATATATAAACTATCCAATATATGAGACCATACCGTTCACAGAAACTGAATAAATATTTCGTGGAAGGTGTTTTGAGGTATGCGCTCAAGAATCATACAAAAAATAACATTTAAACTCTAACAGTTACGGTTACAGTGACAAAATTTCAAAAATTTCAATTGGCAACACCTACTTATTTTTATTAAAATGTAATCTCCATAGCAAAAAAAAAAAAAAAAAAAAAAAAAAAAAAAAAAAAAAACATAAATAGCTTTGGAACGGAACCTGTAGCAGGAAAATCGCCAATGCTAAAAAGATAAAAAAGAACTGTTATGTGCCTACCAGAGCACGACTTTAATTTTTTAATGACGTCACATTTCACGCTGAGTCTTTGGTTCTGACTAAAGTCTACTGATTCTGCTTTGAAAGGAGAAGAAGAGACAGTGGTATTCTTAATTCCGTGTAAAGTCTGTAAAGCTACAGAATGAAGGTTATATTTTCGTGGTTAGTCGTAAGACACCCATATGACTGACGTCATTGCATTAGGAGGAATATAAGGCATACTGAAGTGCATGATGTGCACAGTAGGCACAAAAGTATATGAGCACTAACAATAATCCGTGTCTAAAAAAAAGTACACTTATTACTGCTTTGTTAAATAAATCCTTGTAGAGTCATGCGCTTAGTCAATCTAAGCACGCACTTCAGAGTGCCTTACTTTTCCCCTAATGCGATGACGTCAGTCAGGTCGGTTTCTTACGACTAACCACGAAAATTGTATAAATCATTCGTAGGGTAGATACTGCGATTTATTTTCTGGTAGTAATATTTATTATTTGTTTCCCCAGAGCGGAATGCACGTTACAACTGAGGGCTAATTTTCCTGGATATAAGGAAAATTTAAATAGAATTATCATATCAAATCCTTAACTGCATTTTTTTTGTTTTTTCAAAATGTTTCAAGCAGGTTCCTAGAAGACATGATTTCGGCAACACACTGGTCTAGGGCAGCGACAGCATTTTTTTTTTTTTTTTCTAAAGAAAAAGATAAATGTGATTATTTTTCATCTAAAAATAAATTCTAGGCATTTTACTTTTTTTAAATACAACAGGAAAACAAATTTTATGCCGTATTTCTCCCGGTTGGTGTGCAGGTTACCAGTGAACGCTAATTATAATAAAGATGACTGTTATTTTAGATTTAAATGTCATCCGAAACACATACAAACACTAAATATTTAACAGAATAATCCAATGACTTAAAAAAATAAATAAATAAAACGATGTTTTTGCCATTTTCCTCGGAGGAAACGTGGTTTACCGCTACCGCTAAATGTACTGAATGAAGTGTCAGACTTCTGTGCTTGCAAATGATTTGTTTTTTATCAAAATCGTTAGAGCAGTTCCATAGAAAACCAAATTCGAGCGATATTTTGCAATGATAGACTAAGAGTTAACACAGCAATGAACGGTAACTTTCCTCAAGATGACGATATGTCAGGAATGTCTCATTAAAAAAGACAAAAAAAAAAAAAAAAAAAACTTATTTTTATGTTTTTATTAAAACTGTTCATTTTATTTCCGAGAAAACAGAGATGCTGCCATATTTTGCAATGAAAGGTAGGAAATTGACAGCAAATACTCATTTTCTTAAAGAAACAAGCAATTCAGGTGGATTTGCCATCTCAAAAATCACTTAAAGCTTTTTTTTTTTCAAAATTGTTTGATCCATTTCCCAGACAACCAAGTTTCCGTCATATATTTCCAATGGAGAAAAATGGTTAACAGCGCAAGCTAATTTTTCAGAAGATGAAAATAAATCAGATTTGTCTACCGACTAAAATTAGAATTAATTCTAAATTTTCATCAAAACGAATTGAACCGAACGCGAGAAAACCCGGAATAAACGGCCACGCTTTTCAACGGTTGGACTGAGGGTACGCTAAAACGAGGGTACTAAACGCTAATTTTCCCAAAGATGATAATAAGTCAGATGGCTTTCTCTTCTCAAAAAATATTTAAATTGAAGTTTTTATTAAAATCTTAATATTCATTTCTTAGTAAACCCAAATTCTGTCATATTTCTCAACCAGCAGATGATGGCTCAGCAGTGAATGAAAACTTCCCTGAAGATGGGGATAAATTTAAACAATTCTTTTATCCCTAAATCACATAATCCCTAACTTTCCTGATAATCATTATATCTTTTTCAGAGTAAACCAAATTTCTGCAATATTTCGCAATAGACAAATAAAGGGGTAACAGAGAACGAAAATTTTCTTAAAGATGAAGACAAGCACAATCACTTTTTACCACAAAACTCTCCTAATCCCAAACTTTCATCAAAATCGCTATACCATTTGTGAGTAAACACAGTTTCTGCCATATTTTGCAATCGATGGATAAAAGGTTAACAGCGAAAACAAGATTTCCTGAAAATGAGCATAAGTGTAACTAATTTTTCATCTCAGTCATTTCTTAACTCCAAACATTCATCAAAATCATTATATTCATTTCCAAGTAAGCTCAATTTCTTACATACTTTTTCCATATTAATACAATATTTTCCACGTTTTTCAAAGTAACCAACAGATAAAGGCTGAACAGCAAACTTTAATTTTTATCAAGGTGAGGAAAATGTGAATTGATTTTTTACTCCATAGAACATTTAATACCAAATTTTCATCAAAATCTTTATATCCATTTTCGAAAAAACCCAATTTATGCCACTTTTTGTAAACGGTAGTTAAAGAATTAACAGTAAATGTGAATTATCCTGAAGATGAGGGTATGTCTAATTGATATATCACCCCGAAAAAGATTTTAACCGTAATTTTTAACCGGCTTATAAAGGGTTAACAGCGATCAGGAACTTTTCTAAAGAGGATAAAATGTCTAAAAAAACATTTAATTTCAAAATGTCATCAAACTCATTAAATTCACTCACGAGTAAACGTAATTTGAGCGTAATTGCATTTGGAGAACATTACTCTTTGAATTTACTGGTGTGAACAAAAAAACAAAGAGAGCCTAGCGATACGACGGAATATTAATTAGGATATTGGAAGGTATGCTGTGTATTACTATTATGACTTATATATAAATATTTCAGTGTCAATGTTAGAGCGGAATGTTGGGCACAATCTTATTTCAGCCATTCACAGTTAACGTATATTAAAATGATTTTAATAAATTACATATCTTAAACATGGGTTTGAAACTTAATGTTAGTTTAAAATGAAAGATGAAGTAGTTTTATTTTTTCACATTTTTAGTTTAAAATAATTAGAACTTACTGAAGATTTTGAAAAATATAAAATAAATAAATGACAACAAAATGCTTAAATTATATATGTATGTGGAAACAATTTTACACATAAATTTCATAATTTATTGAAGCACATGTAGTAACTTTTAGAGGATTTAAATAAATAAATAAAAATAAAATAAAGAATTAAATGTCATTCAATTACCACTGGCAGGATTTATAATTTTATATATTTGCTTATCATAGCTAATTAGTTAGAAAAAGTAGATTTTCAGATTTTTCAAAATTGTTCATAATAATAATAATAATAATAATAATAATAATAAAAGAGCAATAATCCACAATAGCGTGTTAAATAGATCTTATTAAAAGAACATACAGAAATACTTATAGCTGAATTTCAGGGTTTATAATAGAGATAGAATGAGTCATCGTTTACACGTCTTTAAATTTTATACATCGGTTTACTATAACACCAATTCAACTCTATTCATCTAAATACAAATGTGTTTCGTTTATATGCTGCAAGCATTCATCATACTTTTCTATCTTTCTAAAATTTTTAAATTCTTTATTGTACTATTTATTTGTTCTTCCCTTTTTATGTTTCTTAAACACTAATATTGAATAATATTAAAACATTATTTTTATTTTGTTTTTTTTTCGGTGGGTGGGGGGAGAAGGGGGAGGGAGAGATATAGATGATGAGGTATAGATGATCATATTAAAGAAAATGCTATGAAATTAACAATATAAAAATGTTCTATTTGACACAGACAAAGAACACTTCAAACAATTATTAAATATATTTTATAATTAAATACCTACGTCCGTGCACATAAATCTTATAATATTAATCAATATATGCCATGTGTAATATTTGTTTTAAATTTGCAGTAAACTTCATACTATTACTGGAGGTCATACAATGTGTTCGTACTTAAGTTTAGTATTAATTGATACTTAACCATACGTCTCCGTATTTCTAATGTATTACGGAATGTTTTTAGTATCTACCTTTTTTTTTCTGAAATAATTGCTTTAATAATTGGATATAATGCATATAATTCGATATCTAGGCACATGATTCGATTTCGTGTTTAAATAAATACCACCTCTTTATAACAATGTTTAAATACAGATTTAGATTATAATATCCACTGATAGGAAAAATGTTAGAGGCAAACATATACTTTTGCTACATTTATTTTGCCAGTGATAATCGCAGGAAATCAGTAGGACGTTCAGGAAGCAAGGTGCAATCCGTCTCGCTTCTATGATAAATGTTTTATTTTTATTTTATTTTTCTAATGTTTATTACAAACACTCAAATGAAATAACAAATTAATGCTATCTTCAAAATATAACCTTTTTTAAATCATTATTTTAGCATGAAATTGTATTAGTATAAAGATAATTTGTAAGAATTTAAGTTTTTCTTATTGAAATTTTGATTTATATATATATAATATACATAAATCTTCTCAGTTATATATCGATTTGCGTTACAACGCTTGAAGACGTATAAACAATACGTTACTGTATCATTGTTAATAAAAATATACAACATGAAAGCGTAATCGTATTTTATTAACATGTGTGTAAGCATGGGAATAGTAATGGACGATAAAAAAAATCATTAAGTGGTAAAAAATTATAATAAAACATTGTTATATTAGATCTTTTGTGAATGGAAATACTTTCTTACAATTTCAATACATACCACATACTGATGTACAAACTTATCCAATAATTCTTTTTTATCATAGATGATATTGCACTTTAAAAATAACCTTTGAAATTTTTGAGCCTAATAGATTGACAAAAGTAGTTTATTGATCATAATAATTAATTAAAATATTGTATCCTAATAAATAAAATATACATTTGATTTATATCCATATGATTACCAATACATTTAGATAATAATAATAATTTGTGCATAATCAAATTTTTTGAACAGATAACTTTATTAAATTTGTATATTTTAAAATATCATTTATGTATGAACTTTTCTGTTATGAGCTATATTAGCATAATTCTTTTTAAGAATGTAGCCTTAAGGAGAGTCGTAGCAATTTCATAATTCATTTCTGTTTCGTGTAATTGGGTTTATCTTTATCTTGCTGTCCTTAAGGAATACAAGTTATTCGAATTATTCTTACTCATTTACAAGACAGAAAACTTCATATAGTACAAAAGCTTGCATTATACAGGCAATTGTGATATTTTCTTTTCTTTAAATAAATAAATAAATAATTTATTATTATGTTTTTATGAAATAAAATGCCGTTATATGAAATTAATTCACTTTTTACTAGAAAATAATCGTATTGTAGTCATAATGGTATAAATATTTGTTTCTAAATCTGAATAAAAAATTGTTTGTAAAATGTTTAAATATATATTTGTTGCATGTAGTTCTAATTAAACAGGATTTTGACAAGCACTAAAAATTTTAAATAATGCTAATTTTGACGTCTCCCGTTCTCTGCAATTCGTTTTATCTTGTTTGTAGAAGAATATACTAACCACCATTATTCAAATAATTTTGAAGGTGTAAAATTATCAGGTGTGGAGGGGAGTAGCTGGGTAATTAATACAATATTTAAAGGAACCAGAATCTTATGGAAAAAATAAACTGAGTTAGAAGGTTTTTAAGGGTGAGTAATCGATTGCGTATACATTCCAATGTGTAAAATTAATATAAGTGAAGATGAGAGATGCACAAATTTAAAAGTTTTAAAAGAAACTGAATCGAGAAGTACTCTGTTGCATGATTATGGAGCTTGGAAATCAATTGCGCCTCCTTGTGAGTCGTTAAATCTATTAGGGGACATGCAAGACAGCTATTTATTTTTATTTCTTATTTATTTATTTATTTATCTTTTTTTTTTTATTATTATTATTGCGCTGTACTATAAAAACAGCGGTATTAAATCCAGTGGGATAAGGAATATAATGAGCAAAGTTTCGAAAATGCAAAATTGATAGAGAATATGTTAGTTTACAAAACAGATAGGGGTCTAGAATAAGCGTGTTGCTATGTTTTTGTAGGTGTCGAATCGAATGTATATCCTTCCGGAGCAGTAATTCCAATATAGATCATAAATATAGTAATAAGGCATAGATTGAACATCACGGGGGAAAGTATAAGTTTCCATGCGGGGAATGACTGCGCTTTTACCACGTAATGACCGTATTTCCCCAAGTGAATACGCATAGGAATACAAACGGATAATTTAGCAAATGAAATTTATGGATAATTTATGTACTAAAAGTGAATGAAAAATTCCATATACAGTTTCAAATTCATTTTTCGTTCTTTCTTTCTTTTCTTTTCTTTTTCTTTTTCATCCCCCCCCCCTTTTTTTTTTCTTAATATATCTATTAGCTTAGTTATTTTTTAAAGATACACATTTTTTATATATTAAAACTATTGGGCTTTATCTACGTCGCAACTAACTATATTTAAAAGAGTTTTAAAAATATCATATTACTTAGTAATATAAAATCTTAAAAAGTACTAAAATTAAAAATAAATAAATCCATTAAATAGGAAAAAAAATATTTATTTCATAATAGCAACAAGCTAACTGATTACAAAAATTAGATTTTTCAGAAATTTGTCAAATATACCTTACTGATGAAAACTTATCCAATTTCCTTTCATGTGTTTATTGGAAAAATTAAAAGTTGCGCAATATTTCTGCATTTTCAAAATTCATCAGCATTCTATTATATTACTATTGCCAAGTTTCGTATCAATATACATTAATGCCTGATGCCAAAACTTTTTTTCGGCATTAAAAATCTTTGATCGATAACATGGGAATGAAAAGTTATACGTATAAAATACTATACATGTGATAGATATAAATGGAAGGGCGGGCATTTTTCAATAGATATCGTGGTAAAATAATAATAATAATAGTAATAATAATAATAATAACGCATTATATATATATATATATATATATATATATATATATATATATATATATATATATATATATTGTTTTAGGGGCTGGGAATTTAATGAATTTATTTCCAGGCAGTAAAATTGAAAGGAGGAGATATAAGAGGACACTGACCCAAGCAGCTGGGATCCGGTTCCGACATTGTGCGTGAGCAAAAGATTCTGCCGAAATCAGTTGAAAGCCAAACGAGGCTCACCTACGAACTCTTGTTTAACTGTTACTTTCGCACACAGCGCACTATGTTAAGCCGCTGTAACAGGACCCAGCATGGTGCATGCAGGAAGTCGATGCTGAAGGGAGCTGGAACCGAAGCTGGTGTTTAGTCAAAATTTATATATATATATATATATATATATAATTTTTATTTAATTTCCTTTTAAATTCCTTTCCTTATTTATTTTCCTTTTTAATTTTATAATAACTTGTAATATGAAATTTTGGAAATTCTTTTAAATATAGTTAAACATAGTGATACGACTAAGTCAACTAGTTTAATACAAAGCAGTCACAGGTTAATAAGTTATAGCAATTTTAATTAATTTTATTTATTTATTTATTTACTTTTTAAAAGCTGTGACATTTCAAATTTAAATATTTTAATTCTAAGTATATTTTTAATTCACGAGTGATTTTAAAATAAATTTTACGTAGCAATTTATTTTAAAGTAATTTTTTAATTATTATAATAGAAGAAGATTTTAAATATTCTTACTCATATTTCATTTTTCTTTTCGATTTTTAAGCTTCAGTACTGTAAGTCTAGGTTTTAAAATAATGAAGAGTGTAAATTTAGTTCTTTTGATATTCAACAGTTGTTTGCCTAAGAATATTCAATTTATAACATTTATCGATTTTTTTTTTTTTTTTTTCGCATAAATCATTTTATTTAAATTTTTGAAATGTTAATTTTAGAAACTTTAGAGTATCTTAGTAATTTAAAAAATATTTTAATAAATTAATTATTAAATGCATAAATAACGTATAGATATTAATGTAAATAAATAATTAGTTATGCATTTCTGCATCAATGGTTAATATTGAAAGGGATAAATAACAAATGTAAAATGTGAAAAATAACACTGATTGTTATTTTAAAACATGAATTTTATTCGCATAAGAATTTTTTTTCTACGTTCGATCGACAGAATATTTGATTACGTATTATAACTACGTTCTTTATATTAATAGATTTTTTTTTTTTTTTTTTTTTTTTTTTAATAATATAAATATTTAACATGAAAAGTGTTATTGTACTGTATGTTATTTTTAACGCTAATGGAAATGTGAGTTTATTAATAGAGAAAATCTGTATGTATATATATATATATATATATATATATATATATATATATATATATAAGGATATTACTTCCATCTTAAAATACTTTCCGTATTAATGTTATTATATATGTTTAACCAAATTAAAAATATGCTTCTATTATTACTGTTAAATTATGCAGAACATTTCTGGTTTGGAAACTATTATTAGATACCCCAAAAATGGCAAAGTGGTATTAGGGAAAATTTGGCATTTGTTCAATGAATTTAGATAAGTATTATGCATTTTTTATGCATTGCACCTTGGAGATATGTACTTATAAAAGAAGTATTAAATAATAAATTTCGGATTAAGTTTTTCGTAATTCATTACTTTATTTAGAATTTTGTAGCATTCTCTTGATGAAACTTAAAATTATTTTTCCAGTATACACTATACACTTCTAAACTTAGTGTAAATTCATGGATAATTTATTGTACATTTAAGTTTATTTTAAATAAGTTAAAACAAATATGTTAAAATTTAATTATATGTGTATAGTAAAGTAGTATTAGTAGTGTGAGTACCAGACTACATTCTTCTAAATGATGGATATTTTTAATGTCTCCATTTTTTCTTCTCACATGAGTAATTTTGAGAGAGGTAAAAATGGACATTATTTTTCACATAAACAATTTTGTTATTTATTCTCTTATAATAGAGAGTACCGGATGGCGTAAATAATAGTGTAAATTATCCATAATTTTTAAAATTATACTGTCTAATTCAAGGATGCTCTGAGATATCGTCGCATTCACGACAAAGGTGTGTAACTCAAAAATTCGAATTTATGAGTTAACCCTTTTATTGAAAGGACCAAAACGCTATCTATGTCCTATCAAAGTAGTATAACTAAATTCCTATTGATCGCATAGTTATAATAAATATATTGTTCGTAGAGCAATTTGTATTTGGACCCTAGCGTAATATGGTATTTGGTATTTATTTGAAAACTTTATGAACTATAATTTCAAATGATTAGTTATTATAGTTTCAAATTCATCTTAAATGATTCATTTTATATGATTTCAGAATTACCATGCACTATATCTTGTATATTTCACCTAACGTATTATTTGTTTTGGCTCACCGAAATGTTAATAAATGTGTGTTACAACTGTTATGCGAGCGATCATGTGATTTAGCCTAAGAAGGAGAGGTCACGACATGAAAAATTCAGATCGGGACTAAATTGGGTAGGATTGTAGTATACTATAATGGTAACAGCATATTAAAGCAGTAGGACCCACTATTCACAGAATTTCGAGAAAAAAGCATTTAAAGTTTCAGCAATCTTTAAATACAAGATATTTCGCAAGCGCGGCAGCGCCCCAGTGGCGTGAGCGTAAAGCACTGGTCTTCCACCCAGACAACATGGGTTCGAGACTACCTACGGAACTTTTCTTTTTCCTTCTTTATTTTTTTATGTAATTTAAACTTTTTATTTATTTTTAGTTTATTTTATAAATGAATTCAAAATTTGAAAAAATTATAAAAGACTATCTAATTTTTTTGAATATATTTTTTTTTTTTTTTTTTTTTTTTAATAACTTAAAAATACAATATTTTTTTATAACGTAAAAAATAAATTTTAATTTCACAAAACGCTAAATAACAAATATAAAGAAAAACAGATAAAAAATTTAAATAAATAAAAAATAAGCAGGCTGTAAAACAAAGTGAAAAAAATAGTTAGCAGGTGGAATTAAATATTGGTTTGAGCTTCCTGTTTTCCTTTTAATGTCTATAAATTACGTAAACCCTTTTAGCTTGTTAATAATAGAGAGCAGGTGAAGTGAAATATTTTATTTCTTCCACAGAAGGATGAAAAAAAATGTCGTTGTCGAAAGAAGAAAGTATGTTGGTTAATATTTAAAATCTACATTTAAGGATAACATGTCTTTGTCTGTAATAATTTAATAGTATCGTAATCCTATACTTTAATTTTTCAAGAAGTTGTATTGATTGGAGAAGTAATTATTTAATTTGGATAATAATTATATATGCAATTAAAATCATCATTTCTCTGTAATTTTTTTTTTTCTTTTTTGTAATTTAAAAACAAAATTTAATATTGTTTTGGATATACCAAAAATAAAATAAAATACTTAGAAAAATAATTAAAAAACATTTTCTTTAGTTTTACCTTTTTTTATAGATAAAACAAAACTAACATTTATTTTTTAAGTTATAGAAATTTATTGTATTTTTAAGTTATAAATATCAAAAATAGAAAAATGTATTTATTTTATATTCAAGAAAATTAAATAATCTTTTACTAAAATTTTCAAATTAATTATAAAATAAAGTAAAAATATATATAAAGTTTAAATTACATAAAAAATTAAAGAAGAAGAAAAAATTCCCGTAGGTAGCCTCGAACCCATGTCATCTGGGTGGAAGACCAGCGTTTTACGCTCATACCACTGGTACGCTGCCTCCCTTGTGAAATAACTTGTATTTAAAGATTACTGAAACTTTCGATGCTTTTTTCTCGAAATTTTGTGGATACTGGGTCCTAGTGCTTTAATATGTTATTACCTTCATAGTATACTACAATCCGGCACAATTTCGTCCCGAACTGAATTTTCCATGTCGTGACTTCTTGTAAGTTTGAAAATGTATATAACTTGTAAGTTTGAATATATATATATATATATATATGAAGTAAGTATATGAGTAGTATGAATATATATATGAATTATATATATATGAAGTAAGGAACTTGTAAGTTTGAATATATATATATATATATATATATATATACAGAGTGATTCCGATGTCATGAGACAGACTTATAAAGGAGGTAGAGGACATCATGAATTCAGAATTGCATAGGAACTCACGTACACAAACGTCATTTTAAACCTTTAAGAACCGGGGTATTTTTGAATGGATATAGGAAAAGTTCTACAATGTTACTTTCTTTTTAATTAAGTTTTTACATACTAAATAAATTTTGTTTTCATCCATGTATTTTCTCAGTGATTGCAATAATATGAGCATTGTATATGATTTTGCGAAATAATGAAGCATGCAAGAAATTAAAATTTACGCAGTAGGCAGAGGTAGTCGTGCATAGTAGCCCCAAAAAACAAGTTCTTAAAGGGTTTAAATGGCGCTTGTGGACATGGGTTCGCATAAAACTCTGAATCCCTGTTGTGTTATCTAACCTCCCCTCCAAGTTTTTTTTCCATGACCACTTAATCACCCTGTATATATATATATATATATATATATATATGAAATTATAGTATATGTTTTCAGTCATATAAAATTTGAAAATATGTAACAAAAATAACTAAAGAAAAACATACGAGAAAATTAATATATGTGAAAGAATTCGTAAGTAAAACCTACTGCTAAAACGTAAAATAAATGATTTAAACTGTCAAAAAATGCCCCGTATGACTTGGGACATACGTGTGGGGTTAAAACATGCTTTTAATTGATCAAAACTCTCCCCCTACGCTGACAGTTAAATAAAAAAGCACGTATATGGCTAAATTCAATATGGATAAAATAAAATGAATAAAATAATATGGAACAGACAAAGACTTATGCGGATTAGGCAGAAAATTGATCAAACATTTACACAATCAGCAGCATGTATTTCTTAAGATCTCCAGCGAAACAACTAACCAAAATACAAAACAATCAAAACTATATTACAACACCATCTATATTAAATTAAAGAAATTCAAACAATAAATAAAGTTATTATAGCTAAATTTAATCGAAAATTACGGAATATATAAAATAGAAAACTAAAATAATCATTTATATTTCAAATGTTTGAAATCTTTTTCTATAATATAACCATGCAAAAAATCTATAGGATAATCATTTTCAATAGCTCTATTAAAGAAATCCTGAATATCCTTAATTTTGTCATAATAATTAGAAATTAATCTTTTGTTACGATTAAGATAGTTTAAAATGATATTTCTGTAGATATGTTTACTAATGTTAGAGCTCCAATGAATCAATTTAATCACTTTAAATTAAAATTATTTCTTTTATGAAAAATAGTTGTAATCATTTCATTATCTACATTATTTATATCCAAGTCCAAGAAATTTGCTTTTAAAGGATTAAAATTAGTACTAATGAGTTTTAAATAAGAAGGATAAAAATTTGTTTTTATTTTAGTGTCATTATTAGTACTAGTAAAAGCGATCAGATCATCAATATATCTGTAAAGTATAATACCCACATTAGATTTAAAATTATTTTCATAAGTATGCAAATACATATTTGCTAATTTGTTGCTAGATACTGAGCCCTGAAGAATTCCAAGTATTTGAACATAAAATTTCCCATGATAATTAATATAATATTCTTTTAGAACCAAACTGTATAATTTTTTATATTTATTATAATCTATAATATATTTTATATTACTTTCATAATAGAAAATATCCAAAGAATATATATATATATATATATATATATATATATATATATATATATATATATCGGCGAATTAAATCGTGTGTTGAGAAAATTGTAATTAAAATTACTTCCATTTATTAAAAAAATCTGGAGTGACTCCACTCGACTTTCCGAACATTGAGAAACTAACAGTTTTGTAAATAAAATAAAGAAAGAGGAGTTGCTAAACAAACAAAAAAGAGAAAACCATAACAGAGCGTTTGAGTACTTTTCTCCATATATCACACGAGGTTTTATTTAACGCTACTGAACTTTGAGCCCTTAGATCATAAGGATAAAGAATTTTTCGTTGTGTCCCTGTAAAAATCTATAAATGCTAGGTTCACCAAAATGCTTATAGTTAGTGCAACGGTGATTTATAATATTCATACAAATTTTCAGCTCAATTGAATAAGGCGTTTAGATGCTATCGCTGGTCTCATAGGCCAAAAAGATAAAGAATTTTTCTTTGTGTCCCTGTAAAAAAACTGTAAGTGCTAGATTCACCAAAATCTATACAGTTGGTTCAAATGTGACCTATAACATGTGTACAAATTCTTTGCTGAGATTAATAAGGCGTTTAGACGCTAACACACTTTTAAAAATCTGGCAAAGAATTTTTCTTTGTGTCCCTGGAAAAAAACTATAAGTGCTAGATTCTCCAAAATCTATACAGATTGAGTATCTGTGACCTATAATATGTGTATAAAGTTTTTGCTCAATTGAATAAGGCGTTTAGATGCTATCGCACTTTTAAGATTTTGGTCCCTTGGCCATAGTGATAAAGAATTTCTCTTTGTGTCCCTGTAAAAAAACTATAAGTGCTAGATTCCCCAAAATCTATAGGGTTCGTACTATGGTGACTTACAATATACGTACCAACTTTCAGCTTATTCGAACAAAGCGTTTAGACGCTAGCGTGTTCACTCACAGACATACACACATACATACACACATACATACACACATACATACACACACACATACATACATCATCGTAAAAATAGTGAAAACGGACTCGTTGGACCTCGAAACGTATAGAAACGAATATCTCGAATTCGGATTTTTGATATGATTACAATACTTTCCTCACTATAGTGTTCGGAAAGTAAAAACAGAAATTTTAAAATTTTTTAAAGATGGGATTTCCAAATGTGTGAGAATTCATTATTTTTTTTTTTTTTTTTTTAGTATTTTATTTACTATATTTTACAGACGTATGAGCGGCATATCCTTGTGATAGTTACGTTAAAATAATTATTGGGATTTATTTTATTTTATTTTATGTATTTATTTATTGCTTACTAGTACAGTATATGTTGGTTAAAATTTTCAAGATGCACTAAAGAATTTCCTTCTGTTATTAGTTATTTCAACAAAATTATGGGAAAAAAAAACCCACATATATATCCGTACGTACAATAATGTTTTAATAGATACAAAGTTTTCAATCCCTACATAGTATAAATGTCATATATTTTTAAAATTTCAGTTTTAAAAAAAAGTATAATTGAAAAGGGAATGAAAATCATATTAGACAATAGAAAAATTATAAAACATTCCGAAAATTTAATTATTTTTAAATAATGGATTTCTAAAAGTTTGTGTAACATAATGAATGTCTTACATACCACATTTTATGAAAAATTCATAATAGATAATGTGTCAATAACTCTTATTTAACTGACAGAAAATAATTAAAACTTATTTGTTAACGACTCAGATTTAAAGTTTGCAAGGAAATTGAATTTAGTTACATGGATCGATATTCCGTTAGATTAAAATTTTAATGAATACTTGAGCATGCATTCTTTTGCAAATACTGGGGAAATCCATATTTCAAAACATTGTATATAAATAAGTGAAAAAACAAATAAAGAAAGAAAATAAAGAAGAAAAAAAAATCTCAGAAAATTTGGTGTTGAAATTAAAAGACAGCAACAATTGGAAATTTTTTGTTCAATCATTAGTTTTTATTTATGAAGTATAATCGAAGAAATGTAAAAAATATTTTCGGTTGTACAGATATTTCGTTTCAAAACATGTTCAATATTTGAAAATATATTAAGATCAAAACTTGAAATAAATTGTATCAAATTTTAATTTATGTACAATTCCCAATTCAATAATAATTCAAATTCAAATTTTATAATAAAGCTATTTTTTTCATTAAAACTTCCTTAAAATTCAAGCGAATACTAATTTTGCAAAAAATAAATTAATTAAATTTAAGTTTTATGAGATTTAATAACTATTTCTCATAAATGACTATTATGTAGGAAAAATCTTTTTCATATAAATAAAATTTAAATGATCACGAAAAAAATAAATGAATTTTTGTGAAAGTACTATTGTCTGACTGCGAAAAGTTGGCGTATGAATTTTGAAACATTTATTTTGAAGTAGATCGTTCAGATGATTTTTGGTGACAGTGGTTTTTGGAAAATTTATTCTTATGACTTACTCTCCAACTTGCCGTGTGTACGGTACGAGATATCGATTGTTGATAATTCAGAATCATCGTTGCTTTAAATATTGCTTATAAATTTGTGTTTAAAAGTTCTTTATTTCTAATATTTAAATTCAGCGAATCTTTACACTTTTTTCATTCAGCTTATAAAGTTTTTTGAAGTATACGTAAGCCAAATAAAGAAAGAAAGAATATATATATGTATTTATATATATGTATATAAATACATATTTCTCTCCAATGTGGGACAAAGATTATATAAGAACAAAATTATTCTACAAAATATCTGGTATGAAAAAGAGGCGGGAAGAACAATGCTCCTATATAAATAAGAAAAAGTTAGCAACTCTGATTTTAACAGGGAAAAAAAAGCATATTAAAGAAGAAAAATAGAAGTGTACATTATCTGGAGGATCTATATATTCAATCATCAATTTTTTGTAAACATTTAAAGTCATAATAAGAAAGCACCTCAGAACTGGTGTTTGAAAGTAATTATAACAAAATTTTGAATTTATTGCATTTTATAGTGTTTATTCAAAGCAGTGTTCCCAGATTGGGGACTTTTTTTATTCAATATCCACCAAAAAATTTTAATTGTAACTGTTGCCTAATCACTCCGAAGATTAATCGTCTCTTATATATATCAAATATCACTTCTCGAAATTATTAGTGGTAGTTGAACAAAAAGAGCCAATCTGGCACACTATTAAAGTCATAAATGTTTAATAAAATATTTTTTTTTAAATAATTAAACCTATATATGTGTATATATATAATAATTTAAAACCATAAATTTCTCATAACTGAATTTTTTATTTAAATTATCAGGTTCATCATCATCATCACGTTCTTAAGAAGTGCCTACGGCTGTCGAGACAGCCGCTTACCTTCACCAAAGGCAGAAAGAATACATATGGAGGGCTTGCATAATCAAGAGTGTCGGTACTAGTTCTGTGTGGGTTCCCAGAGAACCCCAGCGTAGTTAAATTTCTTCTTCTTCTTCTTTATTTATTTATTTATTTATTTATTTACTTTTATTACAGCTGTTAAAATTATTAATGATTATGTTGAATTAATTAATAACAAACTTATGTTCTTTATTTTAAAACCGTAATGGTATTAGATATGGTTTCTTTATTTTCATACAGCCTAAAAATAAACCGCTACATATGTATGTATACGTATATATGCATATATATATATATATATATATATATATATATATATATATATATATATATATATATACATATATATAAACTTTGTTTTTTAATTTTTTAAAATTTAATTGCATTATTTCTTTCATTCCAGCCTATCTTCCCTGCTTACGAGTATTGCATACCTGGTAATATTTATTATTTACTTCGGAATAATGTTATCCCCGCCCTTTTTGCATACCAGTATAAATTTAAAGTATTTTTAAAATTATTTCAATGTAATTACATATTGAAGAAAACTTTCTAAAATCAAACTGGTGTGTAAAAAGGGCTGGGCTAACAGTACTCCGAAATAAATTATAAATGTTAAAAGGTATGTGATTGTGCTTAGAAATGTTATTGAAAGATTTGTTTCAATTATTTTCTCGATGCAGTTAGTTTTTTTTTTTTTCTCAAATTCTTAAACTCAAATTTTCTTTAAAATTTTTTAGACCGCCGAAACTTAAAAGTTTAATTTTTAGCAATTAATCATTCTGTTAAGTTGGTCATCAGTTTCAAACTATAATTTATCACCAAAAACAGGCTAACAGTGCCAAATTAAGAAGCCATTCTTGGTGGTATTACAATAGAAACATTACTACTTACATTATTTTATGAATGGAATCTTCTGAAAGCACGTGAATCACACACCAACTAATCGTGGTCAATCCACATCTTACCAATTAGGGTGCATATGTCAGTAAATAATATAATTGGCAACTTTATTTGTATATCGGAAAACTTTAATAACACATTTCATGTTAAGTAATTACTAAAAACTGTTATATAGGGTTTCCACGGACGCGCCTTTTTATAAAGCACACAACCATCTCTGTAATCATACAATAAATTTGTTCTTAAGTGTACATTGCACATTTAAGAAGAAGGAAGTGGAAGTGTGCTTATAAACTCTGTGGCTGTGGGAACCCTGTTATGTGAAAAATATATTTATTAAAGTTTTTCAAAATCCAAAAGGGGCTAAAGTTGAAAATTATTATGTAAGTAATATTTAACAACATCATAATAGAATATCAAATTTTATTTGAATGATCTTTTAAATATTATAATTTGAATATTCTGTTAAAACTGATGTTTCGAAAGAAAATGACCTTCATAATTGTATGCATCACTCTTTTATAAAGTTATAAAAAATAATTGAAAACCATTAATTGTTAAAACATGCACATCAGATTTTTTAAAATATTTAATATTATAATTATTTTTACTGAAATATGGTCCTGAAGGATAAATATAATACCGTCTATTAAAAAAAAAATTGAAAAATAGAGAAAATATTTTTTTAAATTAAAATAAACGCTTTAAAAAATACAAAATATACAGAAATGATAACACTATTCCAGGGACAGAACACTGGTGTTTAATTCATGCCACTATTAAGGGAAAAAATACAGTTCTTAAACCAAAGATCTTATAAGTGGCGAATTGTTTTAAACAAATACCGATATGAGTTCGGCGACAAAGTTCTATCCTCTGTTATTTTTATAAATATAATCGGCTTTCCTTGTTTTATAAAGGAATGTTTGTTAAGACTGGTATCGTTGAAAGGAAAGCTAATAACATAGCATTTATTTCAATGTTACATTTATTTCAATGTCACATATATAAAAGTGTAAGAATCCGCTAAAATTCGTTGCGTGCGTTTGGTCAACGCACGCAACAGATCCTCTGTTGCACTTAGGATTTTTCAAGGAGAAAATTTTATTTTATTATTTTTTTTCTTCTCCTGGTGCTTCACTCAGGTAATAATAGCCCTGCTTCTGTGGGGTATATTCACCTGAGACTAAATTTCTAAAAGAAAAACCTTTTGGCTTTTTTATTTTATTTTATGTAACACTAACATGTTTTTGGCATTTTCGATGGAGGTAAGCATTGGTTGCGAGCACATGCAGCTACTCCGAAGCCCTCACGTTGACGTTCACGATATAGAGTGATCCAAATTATTCAGACATTTCTTTGATTTTCACTGGTCACCTTTTCCTCTTCAGAGGAAACATTTTGTTGAAATATATGAGTTGTAACATGTTCTTTGTACTCCCATATTTTCAGGATAATTCATACAGGATTTTTTAAGATATTTGACAAAGCGTTTAAATTCGAAAGTGTTCAAATACTTATTGGTAAATAGTGTATACGATTAATAGCTGGATGTTACTACTAGTCGATCGTCACCGGCACCAAGGTTACCAAATGAAAACTACAGTTTCATTTTTTAACACCACTAACGTTTCAGAGTATCATTCTATCGGTTCAATTAAACCCGATTTAATTTTTATATAAAGCGGTTGTTTTATATAAAATTAGTGGTGTTAAAAAATAAAACTGTCGTATTCATCTGGGAACTCTGACCAGCACGCATTTATATGATGGTTTGCGATAAAATTAGTCTGGAAATCTATTATTATTTTTCTATTTTATTAAGTATATATATATATATATATATATATATATATATATATATACTCTCTTCTATATTCGGTAGAAGAAAGTTTTTTTTTTTTTTTTTTTTTTTTTTTAATGTAATATTGAGAACAAAATTGACATTTTTTGGATATTTAGTGTTATATTACTTCTCTAATACGGAAATGGTCTGTATTATCATGGAAGATATATTTTTTAAATATTAATTTTAATATTTTTTTTTTTTTTACTGAGGGAATTTGTATAGAAAAATATAGAGGAAAGTCATGTGGTAGCACAACATACTAGTTTTCTTTTTGCCGTTGGAAAAAAATAGCCTTTACTAAACTTTAAGAAATTTAACACATTCTTTATGTCCCTGAGATTTCAAGAAAATTTTGCTGGAAATTTCATGAAGTTGTCTGACAAAACTTTCAATCAGACAATCTTGTTAAACTTCACAACTTGATAAGGGCGATTTTATAAGATCAAATCATTGGTCGGTCTGAAAAACACCTAAAAGAAACAAAGTCGCGTATAAGTAATGAAGAAGCTCTCCTAAATTCCAAGAATAAAACATTTGATCGGTAAATACAAAAAAATAATTTGTAATGCTCATTTTCTATGTAGGATGTAAAATTAAAATGGTAAGAAAGAGGGGATAAGGGAGGACTTACGTGATTTTTATTACCAGGTCACGCAACAATGCGTTATTAAATTTTCTACAATCCAAAGGAGTCAGGGAGAAGTACAGTAAGACCCCGCTTAACGCGGGGGATACGTTCCATCAAAGTAGAGCGTAATGCGAAACAGAGAGCGCGCAATTTCAGGGAATCCCCGTACTGCTGTGGGCAATTTCGGGGAATCCACAGGGGAAATACAAGAGGGCTAAACCGAAACAGCGCTAAATGAAACAGCGTTAAGCGGGGTCTTACTGTACTTTTGCAAATTTTATGAAACACTTTTTAAAATGCGACAAAGCGAAAGGAGTAGAGTTCTAAAAATTAAAAGGGAATGAATAAGAAGTAAGTTTTATTACTTTCTCTTACCCATAAGGACGAGAAAGTATTGTTTTAGGGTCAAATTTTCGAACGTGAGTTTTTGTAATATTTACATGTTCTGAGGTCCCCTGAATACGAAAATCATGTTTTTAAAGAATGGTCTGTGTGTCTGTGTACCTGTCTATGTGGATGGATGTCCGTGTGTCTGTTATCAGCATATCTCAAGAACAAATAGTAGCAGAAATTCCAAACTTGGTATTCTAAATGTGTATCATATAGGGATGCTATAGTAAGCTTTTCGTTGAGATGAAGCAAATGGTTCGCGAACAGGGACACTCAAAATTATTCAAATACATTACGTCTATGGGGAAAATTGCAGTTAAGTAGAGTTTAACATCTATAGACTGCACTAAAGCAAATGAAACGAATATATATTTTTTTGTAATAAAGATAGTCAAATGGGAAATGTTTTTTGGTGTATTTAGGAGGTCCTCCTCCCCCCCCTCCCCTGGGAGGGAAGTCCCCCTCGAGGGGAGTAAATTTTCATGATGGGTACCTTTCAAAAGAGCTCACCAATATCTTTAAAACGAATGGTTGAACCATCGATCTGCGATAATTTAAAATGAATTATAGCTTTTTTCATTTAAAAAAATGTAAAAAAAAATTAAAAAAATAAATAAATAAATAATATATATATATATATATATATATATATATATATATATATATATATATATATATATATATATATATTAAATGTAATATTGAGAATAACTTTTTTTTTAGTGTTATTATTTTTCTAATATGAAAATCTTCTGCATTATCATAAAATACTTTTTTTTTTATAATTTTTTAAAATTATTTTTTTAATAACCGAATTAAATTCTATATAAATGTAGGTGCATTAATGAAACGGGGGGTTGAGGGGGGCCCCCCTCACACAGAACAAAGTATCACATAAAACTTTCCCTAAGTCTAATTTGAATAATTTAACACAGGTTATTATAACAGTATTCGTTATCTTACCTCTTAATCTGCAACCTGTATTTGTAGTATTAAATTTCAGGTTAAGAGAAAGTCGTGTGAGTGACAAACCAGATTATTTTTTTACGATATTTCCAGCTGAATGTTTAAGCAAAAGACACATGAGCATTTCAAAAAATTTCCCTGCACCATTAATATCTGGTGACCATCAGTAAAAGAAAAGGATCAAAGAGTTACTGTCTCAAGAGAGGTCTTACTCACCACTATAATTTATCAAAAACTTCTATGACATTTTAACAGTAATTTTTTAAGATTATATACGGTAGAAATTATTGATAAAAATACTGGTTTAAGTGTTTCGTTTTGAGACGGAAATTCTTGCATCATTGGTAAAAGATGAATAATGATGTCAAAGATACATTTCTATACCTAAATAAAGCAGTAGTTTATGCTATATCATGTGGTATAATAGCTAATGACTGTTTTTCATTACAAAATAAGATGATTAGAATTTTATTAATTATGGAATATATGTGTTTTAAGAAACATGTGGAATACAAAAAGTTCCTTTTGCAGAAATATAATAAAACAGGGGGGAATTTAAATATTATATTAATCGATTTTAATTTAAATACTTTTGTGTGTAACCTTTTAATTATGTTACAGAATAAAAATTTAGTAATTCTAACTATTGAAATTTTATATTTTAAATTATCATAAATTTTATAATTTTGGTTTATTTAGATATTATTAAATATATGTAAAATTATCATCTAAAATATATACTACGTATTTGTTTAAATATCCGACAAAACGTCTGGATTCGTAAGTGTATGTATAAATTGGCCCTTTCAGTTTGTATATGCTGATAAGCTTTAGGTAAAGTAGTAACAGAACGCCTTAAAGCAGACACTGAATTCACAGCTGCCAATATCCTAATCGGCATTACGTAGTATATTTAGTATCCGCCCTTTTTTACACACAACTTAATTTTAGAGTAATTCTCTCCAAATATAATTACGATGAAATATGGATAGAAATATTCTAGGAATATCGTGGTGTGAAAAAAAAAAAAAAAAAAAAAAAAAAAAATGCATTAAATTGCTATGGGATATTAAGTATTACGTTGGCAGCTATGCGATTTTTTTTTTTTTTAATATTGTCTATTAATAGTTTTCTTGTATGTATAATCATAGCCTCCTAGACAAAATGCCTTCCGCACGGCTCGGAAACTTGGCAACAGTTGAAGTGGTAGACAGCGCCACTTGGTACAGATTGCGTGATTTTTTTATTCAACAGCCACCAAAAATTTTTTTAAGTGGGATTTGATATCCATGAAAGGTGAATAGAATCGAAGAAAAGTCGATTATATATATCGTATATCACTTCTTAAAATTATTGATGACAGTTGGATAAAAAGTTGTGCATTCCGTACCAGGTGGTGCTTTCTACCGCTTGAACATTTGCCAAGTTTATGAGCCACGTGCAAGGCATCTAGTTTAGGAGGCTATGGTAAAATAAAAATATGGCTTTCATATTTCTTTTCTTTTCTTTTCTTTTCTTTCTTTTTTTTTCTTTTTTTTTTTTTTTTTTCTTTTTTTTTTTTTTCTTTTTTTTTTTTTTTTTTCTTTTTTTTTTTTTTTTTTTTACAAATATTATAATACGTGTCTGGTTAAAATCAAAACAGTTTGTTAATTTCATGCATTGAATTTACTGATAAATGTGAAGGAAAATAGCCTTTTCAGATCATTTATTAAAATAAAATTATTTATAATACTAAATATTTCTAAAATTATCTAAAATATTTCTTTAAAATGCAATTCAGTGTAGTATAACCAAATAAGAAATAATAAAATGAAATTATATTTTAAACAAATTTTGCGATATATTCTATCATATCCGTTTAAAGAGCATCAGCATGTTAAATCCGATATCGACAAACCCATTTATCATTTTCTTTAATGCTAGGCCTATTTTATATACTCTTTTAAAATACTTTGAAATAAATTGAATTTCTATAAGAAATTTATAAATTTATTGACAAATACATCCTATTCTTTTTCACATATCTGCTGGACAGGTTTATACCTAAAATAGCAAATAAAGATTTTATTTAATTTCACAAATGCGTAAAATTTCAGCATTTAAAATTTATCTTTTTATTTTCCTCTTTTTATAGTATTTTATTAATTTCATGTGTTTATAATTTGATGTTTTTGTTTTTACAAACAAACATTTTTCTATCAAAAATATATGTAAAACCTTAATGTGAAACGAAATTGTTTTGCGGAAAAATAAATAAATATTCTATGGTATTATAGATTTATAATACGATAGATTTTTTTATTGTCTTAAACTTTTTCAGTATTGTATATTTATTGTATTAACTGTATATAATAAAATACTTTTTTTCGGACCTAATTTTCAAAATGGAGTTTATTCTATATATACACGTTTGAATATACCCTGAATCTAAAATTAGATTGAGAGTTTTCTGTTTGAATTTGAACAGTGAAAACTCGAAGACAAAAAACAGCAGAAAATTCGAACTTGATATTTCAATTCTGAGTTATATGGAGATATTATTTAAAAATCATTACTCGGAGAATTGTTGGAATTTATGGCAATACATTACATGAATTCGCGAAATTATTCGACTGTATAGTTTAACAAATATAGACCAAAATAGACCTGAGACATCTTAATTAATATTCTGTACATACAGTACACATCCTTTTTACACCAGTTATTTTTAGAGTAGTTTTCTGGTTATTTCATTGTAATTACATTTGGATAGCATTACTCTAAAAATTAAGTGGTGTAGAAAAGGGGCGGTTACTAAGAATACTACGGAATACTAATTAGAATATTGTGAGCTATGCAAAAGGTACAATTTGAAATCTACATTTTTTTTTTTTTTTAATGTCCAAAATATCAGACTTCCCATGAAAGCACATTTCATGCCACGTATTCTATTTTAAAGCAAAATTTAATGAGCAATTTGTTACGTCACAGGCAAGATAAAAAGTTACATAAAATAAGTCGAATAATTTTGAAAGATTAGTTTGAGCGATAATGATTTATATAATTTTAAATAAATAAATAAATAAATAAATGTGTGTGTGTGTGTGGGGGGGGGGGGGTTATTGCCAATCTAAGAGGTAGAAAATGAAGATTAATTTGAAAAAATAAAAATTTTACCAAAAAAATTTTAAAAAATTCATTAATCCCTTCTTGACAACTATGAATCTAATTTACTTGATGAGCTATCTGGTTAGCTATTTTTTGGTTGGTAATTAATTAATTACAAAATTAAAGTTTCAACGGAGCGGACATCACTGACCACGGAGTGGACTCTTATAAATATCGAAACATGAAAGTTACGTTGCAGCTGTATCTTTTCATACATATCGTTTTACTTGTGTTTTAGAAAATAATCAACAAATATTTTTACTTTAATTGTTTTGAAAAATGAAAATAACAAGAAAAGATTTGTTGGTTCTGCATATTCTTTCATTTTTTTTTATTTTATTTTTTTTTTTTTTATGTGATTGATCTGATACGTTGAAGATACTTGTATTTCCTTGTTATTTTTCCTGTAAAAACTTGGGAGATTTCTTCTTTGATTTTGCGCCTTTAAAACTTTCTTTTATTGGCTCTTTTATAACCTCGCCAAAAATAATACACTTCTCAATTTCTTTTGAATTTGCTTCTGTGATAATTTTTTTTTTCACTTTTCTGTTGGGTATTTCAGAATCAGTAGTATTATTTTTTGACTTCACATCCTTAGATCTTTGCACATGCTTTTTGTATTTTTCAAGCTTCCTAACCACTTTTTTATTTTCTTCACGAAGCCTTTCACTGTTCTTTCTCGACCTTTTTCTTCCACTTTCTAATCTGCTAGATGATGATACAGATGGTTTTGTTGTCAGAGATGTATTAATTTGCGGTAGTGTGATGTTTATGGCTGCTGAACGAGGTGTCTCAGGAGGTGTATCATCTCTGAGATGTTCTTCAAAGATTATGCAGTTTCTTCAATCTCTCCGTTTGATTTCTGTTTTGGTTCTTCAATTTTTTCCTAACACTTCTTTTCATTTGTTCAGACATTTTAACCACATTATTCTTCCTTCTGTGATATATTTATCTTTCTTCAGCTTTTCCTTCTTCATGTCTTGCGGTATCATTTTTTATGCCCCTATTATGCACAGAGATGTTTCACGCGACTTTCATTTCATCCAATTTTTGGAAGCTGTAAACAGAAAGAAGGTTACAATAGTCGAATAAAAAAATGTTCGAAAAACTGGTTTACACGGTGTACAGTACATGTCTAGGTACACCTGCTTATCTCTGTTTTAACAGGGACGACATGGGAGAGCGAAGAGAACAACGATGAATGAATTCCCGACGGCGCTGTCTTTTGTCGGCATATAAGGAGCTTTCTTCTCACTGGTTTATCACAGTCTGACTAGCCAGAAAAATATGTTTGTATTCCCAATTCCTATTACACTGGGCATTAACGTGATTTGAGCCAAATTTACAATTGTCTCAAAAGTTGTGAGAAAACTCGTTGTGTGTAATAGGAGCATTAGTCTTTCTCTTGCTCTCTGCATACTTTATCTTTTTTGTTCTTTACGTTTTTCTGTAGTTTGGCTGGGATGTTTCTTTTTCTTATTATTTTTCTTACTCTTTTGATTTTCAACTCCACCTAATTTTCTTTTTGACTGAGTTTGCTCTAAGGTTTGTGCTCATTTGTTTGTCCTGCATTGGGTTACATGTGAATTTTCATTTTTCTTGAACGGCATAATAAATTTCTGCAAAAAAAATAAATACATATTTTAAGTCTTGTTTTTATAAAAAAGTTATTCAATTAATAAAAATACAAAAGAATTTTAGTTTTGCTGTAAAACAAAAATATTTTTTTTTTCTCCTGAAACTAAATTCAATTTCATTTTTGCAATTATTTTTCTAAAGTGTTTGTCATCTTTTCTACATTTTACCTTTAAAACTTAAAAAAAAAATAAAAGACATATAGTATTATAATACATCATACCTTTTGTATTACTCTGTAAACAACACTCATAAAACTGTTCCTAAATTTATATTATACGAATTCTGTTCTTACATTTAAACCATGAAGAAAAATGCTTAAAAGTTCAGTAAAAAATAGCATATACTGTTTTAAAGAAGTTGAAATGACATTTTTAGAAAATCACGAATAAAAATATAAAAGTTAGGGGGGGGGGGGAAATATATTTTCATTGCAACTTAAGCAATCAGTAGGCTAACAACAACAACAAAAAAAAAAGATAAAATTTATTTATGAAATATATTTAAATTATTTTTCCAGTGTATCTATTTTTAAGATTAATTTTGAAAGTATCCACTCCGTGGAAAAAAGTGTCCACTCCGTGATCAAACGATGTTTAAGGAGTGGAAGTCCACGGAGTAGACAGAATGTCTGCTTTTGAATTTTAAGGAACAAAACAACAATGTCAGGAACAATTTAACTTTAGTGTCGAATTAAGCCTTATAATCATTAATTGTAATAATAATTAGATAATAAATAATCCTTATAATTACCTGTATACTTCTGACCACGGAGTTGACTGATGAGATAGCCAAAAAGAGGTATCACAGATGAAATCTATTTTAACAGAACGAAATAAAGCATTGAGTTCAGCACATGTAGGTGAAAACAAATATGACTTCCCCCTCTTTCTTCTCAGTTACACACTGGTGACAGGCAGTGCCATCTACTGAACTTTATGGGAAATTAAATAGTTGTCCACGGAGTGGATGCATTTCATTAGGGATATTTGTTATAAATTAATTTAAAAAAAACACGATTCATTTTATAACTCTAAAATTTATTAAATATATTTTTAAGGATAATTATGTCCTGCTTAAATCAAAATGTAAATAAAAAACATTAATACTAAGCTTGAAAATAATGCTATATTCTGCAGACTTCCCTTAGGGACAGTCTACGGAGTGGATATTCCAGGTTTTATCGATAGAGTTTAAGAAAAATAAATAACATATAAAACTTTTATAATAATATTGAACTAGAGAAAATCGTAAGAAATAGCCTAGCTGTAAATTTTTTTCTGATTGAAAATATTTTATATTTTTGAGGACTAAGGGACATGGTTTCTTCCCCTTGTGTTGGCAATGACCCATATATATATATATATATATATATATTAATTTAGTGACATGTAGATATAATATTCAAGCCGGAAGACAACCGAACAGCAATAAGGAAGTCTACCATCCATCTCAGAAATCTATGTCAAATAAAATATAATAATAAACTAATCTTAAAATCTAATAATATGTTGATGTTAATGTGGGGTAAAACGAAACTGTACGAGTGCAGAGATGGAACACGGGCGTAAAAATCATACCATTATCAACGAAAGAATAATTTCTAAATCGTAAATCAACGATATTGTAGGTAGAGAAATTTCTTAAATAGATTCCGGTATGAATTCTGAGCCCGTGTTCCATCCCTGTGAGTGTCAAAACCTGAAGCTTTAAATTTATTAAAGATGTAATAATATATATATATATATATATATATATGTATATTATTAATTTTATTAAAGAATCAAAATGATTAAGAATTTTTGATGAGATCTATTTGTTAAATCATAAATAGTGTGTTAATCTAATTCTTAGTTTGCCCTAACTACCTAAAGAGCTCTAAACAGTGCTAAAATTCAAGACAAAAGAAAAAAAAAAAAAAAAAAAAAAAACATTGAAAAATTGTAATTTTGTTTTAAATGTTCCTTTAAATAGTTTTAGTAATTGAATTTTACCAAGTATATTTTAATTTCTCTTTTTCAATAAAGCAAAGTCTTTGTTGTTGTTATTTATGTTGTTTTTATTTATTATTATTTTGTTTTATTTCGCAATAAATTTTAGCTCATTTACATTTATGCAATACGCTTTTAAAAAGCAGTAGTAAATCAGAAATAGAACTATTTGTTACATTTTTTTACAGTTTGTATTTTTGTACTAACTTAAAAAAGAGTTTTGGATCATACATTAAGGTCATTTAAATTTAATTTTTTTAGCGTAGAGCTTTTCATAAAGTTGTAGAAAAATAGTTTCTAGTTGTATAGGAAAATTTTTATATATATATATATATATATATATTAAAGCAGATACAAGGTGATTATTATTTCATTTACGATTTCAAAAGGCTATAATTTTAAAACTACTTATCAGAGTGATTTGTTGTTTTACCATAGCAATCATGAGGCAATGACATTTTGTTTGGACGAGGAAAAAAGTAGTTCCAACATGTTCCTACAGATGGCGATGTCAGAGTTATGTCAGGGGAAACGCCTAAATGAATTCATTAAACGCAGGAATATTGTTAGCAACACGATGGAATAGCAGGAAACAATAGGTATCAAAGGTTTACCACTTTTTTTTTTTTTTTTTTTTTTTTTTAGCAAAAAGACAAGAATACGTGCTTACAACGGAAACAGTCTTAGTGAAAAGAGAAAAACGGGAGCTTCATGAAACAACTATTTCACGGATAATTGACGGCACAGTTTTTTTTTTTTTTTTTTTTTTTTTTTTTTCAAACAAAATTCCATTGCCTCGCGATTGCTCTAGTAAAATATCAAATCGTTCTTATGGGTAGTTTTAAAATTATAGTGTTTTCCGTCTACATAATAAAATTGGCAGCAACTACATTTTTTTTTTAAATCTTTTTTTTTCAAATGGCATGCATCATTTTGAACTCATATTCAATTTTGTGAGATCTAGGCAGCTCTCAAAAGGTGCTTTTATTTAATTCTTGATGGAATTACAAGGGGAAAAACGTTTGGAGTCCGTCAAAGGAGTATATATATATATATATATATACTAGCTGACCCGACAAACGTTGTTTTGTCATATAAATTATTTCTAGAGAATATTTTGCTAGAAAAAAATAACTAACTTATTGTAAGTGTGTAAGGATGTGTTATATAAGTGAAACAGGTATGGAGCGCTGTGAACGGTGACTGTGAATTCCGATTATAACGTAAAAGACATAATTACCGAAATTTTCGCTACTTGCTTCTTGCTACTTGGTACTTTCTACTTGTTATTTAAAACCTCCGCTGAATGTCAAACAGCAAAAAATTTTATTTCATACGGCAAATATTTCAATTTATGAGAGAATCTCTGATAGCAACGAATTTCACATGAAAATTCCGTCTTTTTTGAATTAGCTGTAACAATCTGGACCGATTTGATGAAAATTTTTATCAAAAAGTTATTACAATGTCTAACATCATTACATGTTCATTTATCACAATTCAATCAATCGATGCATGCGAGTATGTGTATAGTATGAGCGAAGTGAAATGTAGAGTTCGTATCAAATAAAAACTTAAACTCGTTTTAATTAAAAGAGAAAAAGTTGAAACTCAATTTATTTTATAAGAGGTATATTTTTTTAATCTACAACAACTTAATTTATCGTAATGCCATTGGATGTACAATATTTTTGGTTAATCCTTGAGGAGTATACACAAACAAATTCGAAGGTTTTCCTACCCTGGAACACGCAATAAATAATTGGCCGTGAGAAAAGCACGTATTTTCTAAATCTAAGCCACAAATTGGGACCTCTTTGGTGACTTTAAATATTTTAAGCCATTTTTGCAATGAATTGAAATGGCTATCTCAATTGTGGAACTAAAGATCTTGGCGAGAAGCGTCCGAGATAATTCGGTGCCAAATTTCAAATTTTGCCAAAGAGATCCGATACTAAAGGTGTTCCATTCAAAAAATAAATAAATAAAATATAATAAATTAGCTACGCAAAAAAAAATTGTAGGTTAATGTGGTTGTTAATCAACGCGCGTGTAAATTTGATAGAAAATTATATAAAATACTCACTCCAATTCCGCACTAAATTTGCAAAATGTATAGTTTTTTATGCACACTTCAAAACTCTTCAAACACTAATTACATCTTGATGTAATATTTCAATTAGGACACAATTTTTGGTATAACAATAATAACACGAAGTTACAAAATATTTTCCTGAATTTAATCGCAGCACCAACTGTCGGGACAAACTGGAATTACAATAGAATATAAGCAAGCGAAGTGTGACGTCACTGACCGTCAGTGGATGCAAGAAAAAGATTTCCTATGTTAATCTCCCATTGGATTTTTTATAAAAAATTATTAAAAATCGAAGAAAATTATTTCTCGATTTGAATCCCCGTATTTGGGTATAGATATGTATTAGTTATCGTATGCATGTGTTAGATTGAGTTATTTTGCTCTCAAATTGACAAAATTTTCATTTTAAATTTCAAAACTCTGTCTTCCTTGGCGTTTTTTGTATTTGGCGATCAAAAACGTAATTCGAAAATATACATGGCAGATGTATATTTTCGTAATATATATTGTACGAAATTGTTTCATATTATTCATTACTCTCTTAATATAAGTTGTTGAAATAACCATTATTTTTGAAAGAAATTAAATATGTTCGCCAGATGATATGGCGATATTTTTTTTCCGCCAAGGATGACAGAGTTTTGAAATTAAAAATTCAAATTTTATCAATTTTAATCAATTTTATCAATTTTTTTGTAAATCTAAATCATTCTCGAATCCACCTGAAGACACACATTTAATTTCATTAAACTCGGTCCAGCCGTTTAGGAGGAGTTTAGTGACATACACACGCACAAAAGAAATATATATATAAAGATATATATATATTTAATATATATATATATTATACGTAAATATATATATAGATATATATATATATATAATGATTCCGCGTAGAATGTAAATTGTTAATCAAGATTCTGCGGAAAAAAATATAAAAAAATTAATAAAAAAATAATGAAATAAATAAATAAAAGAATAAGGAAAGAGAGAGAGAGAGATATTAGTAAAAATATTGTGTTTGAGCTTATTGAAATTACATATGGATTACTAACTATGAATATTTATATAAATTCCTAATTCTTCCTAATTCTCTAAATTTATGAAATGATGTATCATATTACTTCATTTTTTTGTAATTTTCCATAATAAATGATAAATTTCGGATATAAATAGTATTCACAGTTTACGCTACAACTGAAGTAGGTTTCATATAAATGCTTATTATTTCCATTTGATAATTATAAATTGAACTGTATTATGTTTTTTTTTTTTTTTTTTTAATAGATATTTAAAAGCAAATTATTATAGTTTTTGATATATTTTTTACACATTTTAAATCTTTAAATTGCATTTTGTCAGATTGCATAATTTCATAAACATATTTTTAAATTCTACAGATATTTATGAAAGTAATTTTTTTTTTTAATGTTTAAATGGTCATCTAATTAAAATAATTAGGAATGGGTTTTGAAATATATTAATTAGTTTTCGAAGAAAAAAGAAACTAGCGTGTTTAGACAGAAATTAGGAAATTAAACATGCTTTTTGTTATATTCTTGTATTTGATTTTTTTTTTTTTTTTTATGTTTTAACCCACCTTTTTTTTTTTTTTTTTTTTTTTTTTTTCAACTTAAAAAAAAAAAAAAAAAAAAAAAAAAGCATTTTGAAGATTATGACATTATTAAAAAAATGCAAATTCAGAAACGCAGTTTAAATGTTTTAAATCTAGAAAAAGTATACTAAAACACATAAAAATCGATGCCTGAATATATATTTTTTTGAACAAAATTAATACAGTTCAGTTTAAAAATATTAAATGGAAATATAAGCTTTTATATGAAACCTACTTGTCAAAGGTGCCGAGTCCCCTCCGACCCCCCACCCCCCAGAAAAAAATAAAAAATAAATAAATAAAAAGTTCTCTAAAACGTTACATTTAACTTGAGATGTACGAATACTACAGTTTAAAATACAAGTTTATACACAACAAATTTAAAAAAAAAAATCGGTGAAAAACTAGGAAAAGTCCCGCCTTTACGATTACTCACATCATAATAATAATAATAAAAAAAAAGATTTTTAATCTTCATGATTACGCATTTTTTTATTTTGTTTTAGAATCGATATGGTAAATTTCGTTGTCGTTTACGCATACAACGTGAGATACATTGTTGAATAAGAATACTGACACCCCCCCCCCTTATTAATACAGTTTCAGTCATACAGAACGAGGGGTTTGTTTTCTTTTGGAAATATTTCCCGGTCTCTCTCCTGTATTGCGTTAAATTTACATAAATAAGATAAATTGTGCTGTAAACATACTATCGTTAAATAGAAAACAATAAGAGTCATATAAAAATAAACTGAAACATTTTTACAGACATTTACTTATATATGATACAAATGATAACATCTAATATTCCCCTAAAGTCAATAAAAAAAGAAATATTACTCAAATTGGAAAATTAATGACAGAAATGAGCAGTTAATTTTAAAATCCATTTTTCTGATAAAATTGTTTGTATTCGTGAAAAAATTAATATAGATAATAATTCATTATGTTTTGGAATATGAATTTATTAATACTTTTCATAAATAAATATACAATTTTAAATCGAAAAAAATAATGTAATATAATTGGATAATTTGAAGGAATGGATAAGGAATCTGAATTTAACAAAATTTTAGGAAGATATGAATTAAAAGTCTGTCATATTCATTGAACAATAACATCCCCAGATTTTGAGAGATATCTCAATAAAAATTCAGAGAAATATATAAGCTATACCATTTTTATCCATCGTTTGATTCAAATAATTAATGTATATCTATATCTGTATCTCTCTCTCTCTCTCTCTTTGTCTGTCTGTATGTATGTATATACATATATACTATATATATATATATATATATATATATATATATATATATATATATATATATATATATATATATATATACTATCTGACCCGGCAGACTTCGTACTGCCTCAATCGATAAATAAAAGACCTAAACTTTTGTCCTTCAACTGGTGTTCCTTGTTTTCGACGCTGAAACGATTTCGATGATGCATTCCATATGTAATAGCGTGGCATGTCAGCATACAGCAAAGTGCGAGCAAAATCATCAGTTTGACAGACTGTGAAGAAACTTGTTAATGTTGTCGATGGTGGACGTGCCGCTCTGTCTCCCGCGTTCGATTCATTAAAATAAACTCGTTGACCATTTTCTAAATGGACCGCCAAATGGACTACTGTAGGGTATCTTTCATGGATCGCAAATGAAAATATACGCCAAATTGCTTCGTTGCTACTTACATAGCGCCCCATCTGGTACTGTGATATTTCATCATTTGCATTGGTTACAGCGAAGACAGCCATATCGCTGCCTTTGTTAACATATTTACATATGTACTTTATCGACTTTACAGAGTTACAATATTCCACATTGATGTGAGTCTCAAAAGCTTTGGACAATATTGGCGAGTATGGCACAATCCAACGATTGTCTACATCAACATTTTGTCCTCTTACCTTCACAACTACCGATTGCCCATTGTCCGCAACTGATCGCCGACGATACAATGGGTATCCATCATTTCCCGTTATGGTTTCAGCAAGCAGGTCTCTTGGGTATCGCTTGGAACACTTGCCGTCGACCATACAGGGTGAATTGTAGTTGTAATGTCCGCAAGGTCCATGTATCATGTGTTTGGTAACTACTGCATGCAATTTTGGGTCAACTGTTTCATCTGGAATTTCAGCTGAAATTATGGAATCAATCTCATCTGGCCTTATTTTGTCCACTAACCAGAGTAAATTGTGCGCATGTGGCAATCCACGCTTTTGCCATTCTACAGAGTACATCCAACAACGGACTCGGCCATACACACAATGCTTTATTAAGAAATTCATCAGAGATTTTAATTTTTGTTTAAAAACTCTGGCAATTATGTCATGTCTAACAACTGGTGTTTGGCTATGTAGCAATTCCCTCTTGATTTCGGACCAATTTGGGTTACATGTGAATGTAACAAATAAGTCTGGGCGGCCATAATGCCTAACATATGACATAGCATCCTGAGCATATTCGTGCATGTGGCGTGGGCTTCCTATATAAGTGGCTGGCAAAATTGTCATTCTTCCTACATTATTCACATTGCCATCGGCATTTATAGCGTCGCGGAGATGAATGTATTCCTCTGATCGTAGCTGTCGTTGGTTCAAACGGATGTATGTTAATCGTTTAGTCTCAATTTTGACATACATGTCAACTGCAAACTGATGAAAAAGTCGTTGACACATCAAAATATGATTTATTTCACCTTGACGGATCATGAGTCTATATGAATAGAAATTCATAGCACTAATTTTTTTGTTGGTTTCAGCACCTGCAATCAAAAATGATAAATGTTACTTAGATGAATTGAATTTAAAAATATTATTTAATCCTGCTCAATTTATTTACCTGTTACTTGATTTACCATTTTGATATTAAAATGGTATCCATCTTCTCCCTGCCAGAAGATCAAAGGATATTGTAATCCATCATAGCTCCTGTGTGTTTCAGATACACGTTTTAAATCACTATTCCGACGATGAAGCACAATATCTCTAGATTGTAAATTTTCTCCCACAATGACAACAGCCACTTCATCAATGGTAGGTGAATTAAACCTCCTTGTGTGTTCACCGGCAGGTGTTTTGTCAGCTCGAATGATAATATTATGGCTATCAGATGGCATCCGATCCAATGCTATTTTGAACATGTTTACTAAATTGTTATTCTGATGAAGAAACATTTGTAATTCTTGGAGAATGCTTCTCTTCACTGTTGGATTGTGAGCACAACGATTATCAACTTCCGCATTTGAATTGCCCATAAAATAAATTTGTAAAAATTGATGATCTGCATCAGGTAGTGGTAACAGTGCCCCCAGTAAGTGATAAATTTGTCCTTGTATCTGTAATATTTTAAATTTTGTCCATTAATTATTTCATATATACAGCGTGTAACGGAAGGGAGGTATCAACCCTGAAGGAGGTGAATGTGCTCATGAAACTCAACAACTTTCCCCAAAGAACATAGGTCGAAATATAAAAAAAAAATTGGCTCCTTCAGGGTTGATACCCCCTTCCGTTATATATTTTAGTACAAACTTGAATATTATAAAAAAATATTCTGGTATAATACCTTGAAAGTGGGCATGAAATTGTCCTGTATAATATGTGTAGCGCCAAATGATGTCATCTGGAAACAGTTGTTATATTTCTGAATGTTGGCCAAGAAGTGCTTAGAATCATTTCCAATCCCAGAAACTAAAGAGCGTAAAGGATCTGGTGGTGGGACCAATTGTGGCAATTTTACTTTGCCTCCAGCACAACATAATCCAGTAGATTCACCAGTGTATTTTAACGCCTTACAATATTTACAAATTATTTTCATTTCCCCAATTGTTACCGATTTGTCGGCACAATAATCAATTGCCGGATCATAGTGGAATGCAGCTCGTTCAAGAATCACAGGAGCACTGCGTCTGCGGATTCGCTCAATTTCATTATGTCGTGCTCGCTGTTGTTGTGTTTGATGTGCACGAACTCGTTGCATGCTAAGCCTATCCACTTCATTGTCACTCACTAAATAACGCAATTCTGACATAGCAATACGACTATTTTCTTGATCTGTCTATCTCTGGTCATCAGTGCGGTTAGCACGTGAGGTAGCTCTTCGCACATTTGTTTGACTGCGACGACCTAAGTCAGGTCGTCTTCTCCTCGGCATCGTAACGTAATTAATCGAAGTGAGAAAATTTCTCGCTCACTTAACAGTAATTTAACAGTAAAGTGTCACTATCACAAAATATCAACAAAAAAAGAGCACACTACTTGGAATGTCACTATCACAAAGGATCACAAAAGTAAAGAAAGTTCTCGCGCACGTAGCGGTAATCGTCACTCACAAAGATAGAAGGATGCACTCATAGAATATCGTAACCATGATCGTAACACAAGATCGTCAATCGTAATACTTTTTTCCGTGTTCTGATTTTTTTATTTATTTTTTTGGAGTTTACCTTTAAGCCATAAATCTCCGTGATCTGAAGTGCGACAGAATGATTGACATATTAGTTGGTTGTCAAATCTAATGTCAAATATTATGGTTGTGTTCAGAAACTTAATTTGTGACAAAAAGCATGAAATAAATAATAATAAATTGAAAAGTGTGAAATAAATAATCTGATACAGAGTTAGCTAAAATACATTTTTTGTCGCGTTCGCGATTCACTTTTGTTTATTTTCGGAACGCGACATTAGATCCTCCAAAGCGCACGCGAAGACTATTTTCATAGATATGATTGAATTTGAACTTTATGCAGCGGTAATAAATTGCAAATTGACTCTTTGACGTTAGGAACACACCTAATCTTTATTGAATAGCAATAAAGTTCAAATTGACTCTAGAAAACGTTTGTATGGGAAATAGAAAAGGGCTGTTTTTTGGGTTTTCCCGGAAATTATTCGATTTTTTCTCGCCTTTTAAACCTTCCCTAGACCTCCACGAACATTTCAAGACTAAGATAAGATAAATCCGTTCAGCCGTTCTCGAGTTTTAGTGAGACTAACGAACAGCAATTCATTTATATATATATATATATATATATATATAGGGTGATTCCGAGGTCATGGAACAAACTTGGTGGGGAGTCAGAGAACATCACAAGGATTTATAATTGTATAGGAAGCCATGTCTCCAAGCGTCTTTTTAACCCTTTAAGAACCGGGTGATTTTAAATAAATATGGGCGTGGTTCTTCAATGCTACCATTTTTTAAAAAACAGCCTTTTTTTTTTTTTTTTTTTTTTTTACATGCTAATTTTTCATTAGTAAATAAATTCTGTTTCTGTAGATCATCGCAATGATTGCAATAATACCAACATTGCGTATGATTTTGCGTAATAAAGAAGTATGCAATATTTTAAAAATTTACACTATAGGCGAAGTTAGTAGTACACAGCAGACCAAAACATCTGGATCTTTAAGGGTTAAAACATAGATGCCAATACTTTAATTTATTCCGGAGTATTTTTGCCCGGCCTTTATTTCGCATCACTTTATTTATAGAAAAATTTTCTTCTATATACAATTTCAAAAAGATCATAAAAAATTATCTTTAAAAAAAGTGGTATGAATAAAAGACGGAGCTAAAATTACTCCGGATAAAATTAAAATGTTGGTATCAATGGTAAAAATGACGTTTATAGACTTGGTTTCCTATAAAATTTTGAATCTTTGCGATGTTCTCTATCTTCCCCTCCAAGTTTGCCCCATGACATCGGAATTACCCACGTATACATACTTGTCAACTTACTAATTAATATCCTGATGAGTGTCAGCATCCGCCCTTTTTTATCAAACTAAAAAAATTTTTTTTTTTTTTTTATCGGAATTACATTTGAAGAAATTTCCTCTGAAAATAAAATGGTGTAGTAAAAGTGGCGGGTTCAAAAATTCCTCCGGAATATTAATTCGTAAGTTGGCAGGCATGTGCATATATATATATACAGACGAAAACTTGTTGTTATCATTGATAAAAATGACGTTGATGCCAATTTGTAGACAACTCCCTAAGCAAATTGTAAATATAACTTTATAAACTAGACATATTACAAATCGATCAGCACCAGGTGCATAATATTCGTACTATAACTTTTGGAGAAATTAGTCGAGGGGGGGGGAGGGGTTATTTTATAACTGCACTTTTAAAGTACGTGTGCGAATTCAGAAATCGGTATATAATTGTAAATATATAATATACTATAAATTGTAGAGTGGAAGAGCATATGACCAAATGCCGAACGTAGCCATAAGAGCCACAGTAGATATAGCCAGATAAAGTTTAAAAAAAATGAAATTGGAAATAATTTACGATACGCTCTTTAAAATGCACCAAATTTCATAATCGCCGGTAAGGAACAGAATAAAAAATATAACTGATATTAAAAATAAATGTCAAACCATACAGAAACCTTTAGTATTAAATACTGAACAGTGATAAATTTTATTAACACATTGCCGTTCTTATTTTATTTCCCTCCACTGGTCAGTGTTGTCAAATTTGTGGACATTTTTGTATTCAATATCCACCGCTAAATAACTGTAACAGATGCCTAATCACTTCGAAGGTTAATCATCTGTTATATACCGTGAGTCCCATAAGTCTGTAGAAAGCTTAAGGATTTATAAAAATTAAAGGAATTGGAAGAACTGAATGCGGTTTTCGAAAAAGCTGTTCTCGTCAAAGTGTATTGTTTTAGTGAAAGAAAATAAAATAAAGTTAAAATTTTTGTCAATGGAGCACACTGTACGTGAACAAATCGTACATTTCACTAATGAATTATATTTATTTGCATGCAAATGTTTATAGGATTAGAAAACCTATTCTATTTGCCGATCATAACCTTAAATTGCAGTTTGCAAATGTGTTACTTTACAACACCGTTAACTGCAGCTCCAGTCAGCGGTTCTTACCTGGGGGAAATTATCTTCAGCAATAACGCTTTATTCATCAATTCAGCGTCGTAATTAATACCTCATGCATGCGGATATAGGAGGTAAAAAAAAAAAGAAAATAATAATAATAATAAGCTGTGTTAATCGTAAAACTGTGGAATTTGTAGGACTTTGAATTGCATATTTCTCGTTGCGCATCCGTGCAGCGCATTCTATCGATGGAAAATTTAATTAAAAAAAAAAAAAGTCACCCTACAGGATAATAACTTTTTCCTAAACTGCATTGAATTCTTTCAATTCCTTTATTTTTTTATACACTTTTTTAAATTGACTACTTGTTTATGGTATACACGGTATTTCCAATATCACTTCCCAAAATTATTGGTAACAGTTTAATAAAAGAATCCATGAATTCGACAAACTGTTTTTAGGGTTATGGTCAGCACAGGTACATCGTATAGAATAAACTAAGAGCTTGCATCCGAATGCTTAAGATACTGCTAAAAAAATTAAGCCTACCAGATAGACCTGCGATTGAATTTTTTGCTCAAATCGTAAACGATTATTTTTTCCTAGTTTCGTCTGTTCAGTCACGTGATTTAAGCGTATAAATCTATATAAATAAAGAGAAGTGTCTGTGTGTGTGTGTGTGTCTCTGTGTGTGTCTGTGTATCTGCGCTCTGGTGCTCACACTACTGATCGCAGAGCCTCCAAATTTGGCATACAGGTACCTGGGACCCTGCAGGTGTGCCCCTCATCGAGATTTTTTCGAATTTCGAATTTGAATTTTTTTAATTAATCTTTTTTTCGAATTTAAATATTAACTTCAATGTTTCATTTTTCAGAAATTTCTTTCGTTTCAAAAGTCTGCGTATCTTAGCAACGGCTATTAAACTATTTTTTTATTTAAATTTATTTGAGGAAGAAATCTTTTTTATTATATTTATTGAAATCAAATAGTTATACACATACAGTAGAAAAATTAAGCATATTAAATATTTAGATTTTAGGATATAGGTACCTGGGACCCTGCAGGTTTTCACCTCATCAAGATTTTTTCGAATTTGAATTTTTTAAATTAATGTTTTTCCGATTTTAAATATTGGCTTCTTTGTTTCATTTTTCATAGATTTATTATTTTGCTTCGATCGTCTGCGTATCATAGCAACGGCTATTACTCAACTTATTTTTATTTAATACATACATTTGAAGGCGATTTTTTTTTTTTTTAATTTGATGTATTTATTGAAAATAAAATGGTAATGCAGTAGAAAAAATTAAGTATAATTAGTTTTAAATTTTAAAACGTATTTATAACAGTTATGTTTAATTTTTTATAGTAGAACAACTTCTTATTTTTCATTTTTTAATTAATTCCTTTAAAAGAAAAAAACTTTTATTCATCATTTTTTTTTATTATCATTTACAGTATTTATCGGGAAAAATGGTAGTATATGCATACCATAAAAAGGATTAAAATGATTAACATTTATATATATATATATATATATATTAAATCTACATTTTATTTTATTTTATTACATTGATCGGAATTAAATCGTAATATAGTGTAAATAGCATGGGCTATAAAATACATGTTTCAAAACTGAAATATTCAATAGATGCTGAGATACAGTCATCTTTAAAATCGTAGTTCTTAAATAGTAGCAGATCCCCCCTGTCATCGAAAAATATCCAGATTGAAGAGTTTCGGGAAAGATCTTTCTGCAGGCATGGGAAACCTAGATCTGATGCAGTGCGGGTGGGAAAAGAGCTGCCGTTGACAGCGGGTACCCGAAGCGAGTTTTGGGTCAATGTCAGTTTCTTTTCTTTCTTTTTTTTTAAGCTTTTGTCTATAATGTGATGTAAAAAATAAATATTAATTCAATTCTTTCAAAAATTCATTTAAATATAGTGACCAGCGAAGCGGGCGTAGCCTGCTAGTAAACAATAAATACATTACTTTTGGTTTTTCATGCAATAATCTCGATCATACTAAATTCTGGTGAGAGGTTTAATCTTTAGGGCACATTTTTGCTGCCGGTTTTCGCGCTATGTATTTTAGACGCTGAAGCAACAAAAGGCTTAAAAAAAAGAAAAAAGAAACTCTTAAGTTCGAAGAAATACCTTCTCTGTGACTATACATTTCTACAGAGACCAAAGTTATCTCTTGGAATGCACTCTTAACGTTAACTGATCATTGATCGTAAAGCGAATATATTTTTTATGCAAATATGCAAATATCACTTATAATAGTAATAATAATCTTCTACTATTAAGTGAGCAATATTTGTATATTTCACTGTTCTCGAAAACGGTAGCTCGGACAGTCACGAGATTTAACACAAAGGTGCCCCCCGAAGGGTCACTGTGCACATCGAAGTCAGATTTTCGAATATTTTATTAGTTTTTTTCTTAATTAATTAAAATGTGAAAATAATAACCTTCTAATTTCTGATAAATAGGCCATTTAACATTTTAACATTTTATCCATAATTTAATTGTTGCCAATTTTTGTTTCGACAAAATAACAATAATTAAAAAAAAAAAAAAAAAAAAAAAAAAACGTACATTTATTTAAAATGAGGAAAATAAATCAGAAAGATTAGAAAATAAATTAGAAATATCAGTCGCATCGTTACAAATAAGATACCAAATGAAATGGATTAATTTTGTAAATCCGATGCATTAAACAGCTTATCAATCGGATGATTAGTTTTTTCTTAATTAAAATGTGGAAATAATAACCTTATAATTTCTGATAAATAAGCCATTTAAATTTTAAAATTTTATCCATAATTTAATTGTTGCCATTTTTTTTTTCGACAAAATAATAATAATAATAATAATAATAATAATAATAATAACGTATATTTATTTAAAATGAGGAAAATAAATCAGAAAGATTAGAAAATAAATCAGAAATATCAGTCGCATCGTTACAAATAAGATAGCAAATGAAAGGGAAAATTTTTGTAAATCCGATGCATTAAACAGCTTATCAATCGGACAATTAGATTTTTTAAAATTAACTAAAGTATGAATTGTAGGTGGCAACAGCAGACGATTGTATGGAAACCGTTCAACGAGATATATAAATTAAAGTGTTGATTCAATGGATGAAGGATTAGCTATAAGTGGTTCAAGATGAATCACGTGACATGCTCCAATAGGTTGCTGTGTTTGGCCCGTTATCGCTATTTTGGCATTTAAAATATCAGTTCGACAAATTATCATTATTATTAGGCAACATGACAGTCCTATGACCGAATTAAATTGTTTTTAAAATAATTTTACACATATTACACATTTTAATAAATAATAAAATACCTTTTTTTTCATCGTTTCGCAACAAAGTTTAAAAGTGTTTATAAAAGAAAATTTAAACTTTTAAAGAGCTAAATTTAACAACAAATAACATTTTTTCAATTATTTTTTAGCATTTTGTCGGATAAAGTTCAACGACACGAAATAAAAAAGAAGTTAAATCAAAATCAAAAGGATTTAGAACAAAAGAATATTAAACTACGTAAGTAAACAGAAACATTCGCGGTTATGGCTTATGCGAAGAACAATCTCCAAACCGTTGCCATAGAAATTTACTGAAAATAAGCTGTTACCAAGGGAACCACCGAATACGTAGGTGCAAGGAGAGCATGTCACATGACTCATCTTGGACCTTCTCAAGGGTTACCATTTATCACTCTACTTTATATATCTCGTTGAAACCGTTAGGAGAAAAAAAAATGAAAAACACATTAAGTCCCATGATTTTTAAGTGGGATTAAAAATTGCAGTTTTCAAATTCTTTTAAAATTTCTCTTACGAACTCAAAAATATAATATACAGCTTGTACCCCACAAGACCAAATTGCATTTCAAGTTTCATCAATTATTTTGGTTAATAAACAAAAGTTATTATTATTATTATTTTTTAAATTTAGTTTTATTCTATCTTCGAAAAGATTTATGTGATCATAGATATAATAATATATATAGATCTATCATCCCCATATTATCGTGCAAAGATTTTTGATGCCAAAAAAAAGCTTTGGAATCAGCCATTAAGTGGTATTGAAGGAAAAAAGGGAAAAAAAAAGAAGAATGAATTTGTAACTATATCTGGAGCTTTTCATTCACCTTTAGTAAATAAATTATTTATGAATTTTATTTGCTAAAACATTCGTGTGTATTCCCGTGTGTATTCACTCGGGGAAAGACTGCCATATTTTGGTAAAATCGCCGTCTTTTCCCGAGTGAAAAGGAATCACTTTTTTTCTCCACAATGATCAATCTATATATTATTACTATATCTATGTATGTGACACGATACATTAATTTGGGTTTTAAAAGTTTTTCTTTTTTTTTTTTTTTTTTTAAATAGATTATTTAAACTCTATGAACCATATTTTTATTTTATCAGTTTCGTTAACAGATCCTGCTGGGCGATTTTTTAAATTTTGGTGTTGAAGTACACCGAACGTTTTTCGACAAGAAGTTTAATATAGCAACAGCTATTTTAATCTAAGAAGCGCATCAAATATATAAAAACATAAATGATTTATTTTTACACAAAATTTACAGAATAAATGCAGTTTTAAAGATAGGAAATTTATTTTAACAAGCACTATTTTAAACCTAAAAACCATTAAAAATATAAGCAGAATATAAAGGATTCTTATGTATAAACAAAAAAGAGTCTGATAAAATAATTAGCAAAACAGTCTTCCCCTTTTCATACAAAAAAAAAAAAAAAAAAAAAAAAAAAAAAACTGCTGTCGAACAGAAATATTTGAAAAATTCAAATTAATATTTAAATAAATAAATAAAAATATGTTTAATGGGAAATATATATAACCATAAAAAGATTAGTTGTCTAAAATACGGCAGAAATTGCGCTCATAGCATATTGTTACAAGGGAATAAGTCTTATCGTTACAATGAATTAAGTCTAAAATGGTGACAAAAATTTAAAAGTCGCCAAAGAGAAATATATTAAGGCTGTACTATCAGGCTTACAACCCATGAATTATATATAAAAACAAAAAATTAATTGTCTCATGCGACAGACGTAGCCGGTCACAGCATATTGTAATATTTGGCGTGAAATTGCTATCATTAAATGGTTGATTGGATAAACAAAATAAACATATGAAATAACGTAGAAGCAAATATTATGTTGCCTAAACCCAGTTACATTTGAGTCCAGTCCGAGTTACATGTGAAAAACGCGTATAGTGTTGTTCACATGTAACTGGGATTCAAATATATAAGGGAAACTCCAATTTTTTCGATATTATCTATTTCGAAACTGTTATAAAATAAGCACCTAAATGGAAGCTCATTTGTAAACTATTGTCGCAGGTAATAGGGACAAGCGTCGGAGTTGCAGTGGATGACCAAATCGTTTTTGAATGCAGCAGGGACCTGGAGCGAGCTTTTGAACAATTTCAGTAATTTATTTTATTTTATTTTTATTTCCTTTAAATTTAGTGGCCAGCGAAGCGGGCAAAGCCTTCTAGTAATAATAATAATAATAATAATAATAATGAATGCAACTTTCTAATGAATCACTAATTTTTTTTTTTTTTTTTTTTTTTTTTTTTTAATTATGTTTTTGGTGTTAAGAGTCTAAACGAATTTGCCGTTTAAATGAGTTTTTTTTTTTTTTTTTTTTTTTTTTTTTTTTTAATATATATAGAAAATGTATCATGTGCTTTGACGACAAATACTATAATTGATAATAATAAACAATTCATACGATGGTATTTAAAAACTGTTATAGACAGCAAATTTAATGATGAATAGGTATATGAATATACAATTGTTTGCAAGAACATGATCTTCACTTTATGATCACGATGGATACCGAAATGCGTAAAAATATATGAAATACGTATAGAATGAGAGAAATAAGTTAGAGATAAAATTATTCATAACTGAAAATGTTGATTATGATCTGATGACACTTTTAAAATTATGTTTAATTACTTTCTATTAGGTTCGAATTTTAATTTTCAATGTAAATATTGATAAGAACCTTTTTATTTGCATCAATGAAGTTAACTAATGATTATTTTCGTAGATTCATTTTACGCTTTTGAAAAAATGCATTTAGGGACTTTTTACCATTTAATATGAATAAAATGCGTTGAAAGTTTAATAAATAATTTATTTAAATATGCGCAAAAGTATGCCAATATTGATGTTAATTTTCGTTCTTTGATGCTCATTTCCCCTCCATTAATTTTTCAAATATGCATACTCTTTAAAATATGTGCATAATAAAAATTTATCAAAGTTATGATTGAATCATTTAAACGTTCTCAAGTAAGAACTCGTTTATGAAATTTTTATTATTTACATAGTATTAATATATCACACAGAAATAATATTTTTTAAATACGTACTTTAAAAATAATTTATAGATACTACTTAGTGATATATGCCATTTAAATAATCCTATTTAATTTTTATTCAAACTTATATTTATTTCATTTTTTTTTTTATATATAAATATATCCATTTATATACTCATACCTGATAACACATATAATTTAATCCGGAGACACGCTTTTCTCAAAACAGTGTATTAAAAAAAAAAAAAAAAAAAAAAAAAAAAAAAAAAAAATTCATCGTAATTGCATAGTGCTGGCACATCGCGCGACTTTTTAATTCAACTGTCACCAATAATTTTGAGAAGTGATATTTAATGTACATAATCAACGATTAATCATCTATTATGCATACCAAACTCCACTTCTTAAAGTTATTGATGACTATTACATACTTGCCAACCATCTTATTATGAACCGTGCAATTTTTAGTACCTGGAATTTTTTTTTTTTTTTTTTCACACCAGTCATTTTTTAGAATAATTTTATTATTATTTAATCGTAACGACATTTGTAGAGAATTACTCTAAAAATAAAATGGTGTGAAAAATGGGGCGTTTTTTCAAGGGGCGTTAACAACTGTATGGTTATTAATGAGATGGTTGGCAAGCATGCTATTAAATGAAAAATTCTCGAAATCTGGCAACACTGCAATTACATATTGGAGAAAATTTCTCTAAAATCAATATAGTGTGAAAAAAGTATGGGACTACCAATTTTCCGGAAAAAAATATTAGTATTACCAAGTATAATATGCGGCGTAATTTGTAATACACTGACATTGAAATGTTTTTTACATCTAACATATATACAGGGTGATTATAATTAAAGTAACGATTTCAAAAGGCTATAATTTTAAACCTACGCATGAAAGCGATTTGATATTTTTTATTTAGGGGAGGAAAATGTAGTTCCAATATCTTTCTATAGATGACGTTGTCGGGGTAATGTCAGGGGAAATGCCTAAATGGACTTATTAAACACAGGAATGTTGTTAGCAACACAATGGAATAGCAGGAAACAGTAGACTTCAAGGTTTTTCTACTTTTTTTTTTTTTTTTTTTTTTTTTTTTTCAAAGAAAATATCATTGTCTCATGATTACTCTGGTAAAATATCAAATCGCTCTGATAGGTAATTCAAAATTATAGCTTATTGAAATCGAAACTTTAATTATAATCACCCTGTATATGTGTATTTTGTAACGATGTAATATATATATATATATATATATATATATATGTATCTATTATGCATAAATTCATTTAAATAGGAAATTAAAATAATAATAATAATAAAGTGTGCAGTTTTAGATCTGTTGGTAATATTACACCATAATATTTATTTAGGTTAAATATCTATAAACAAATAGAATAATATAAATAGTGGTACAGTATAAATCAACATTAAGTTTTGGCGAAAAGGTAATTTCAGAAACTTTTTTAATCATTTCACTACTTTTTTATCTCGAATTAAAAAAAAAAAAAAAAAAAAAAAAAAACTCTATTAAATAGAATGTATGCATTCGAAGTAACTTGCATATCAAATTTAAATTTGAAATTCATAGCTACAGTTTTACTATTGATATCATACAAAAATATAATTATCGGGAGAGCATGCGCGATGTTTTTTTTTTTTTTTTTTTTTTTTTTTTTTCTCATCGATTCCTTTTGCGAATGCGCTAGAAATTCCAAACACCTGTAGTACTTCCTCCACAGGGACTGTGTAAAAATTTGCTAAAATCAAATTAGTGGCGTGAGAGATGATAAAAGATATACTCACGCATCCAATTGCAATGACATTTATTTATATTAAGATTCGGTCAAAGTGAAATTTTTCTGGTGTCTGCCCTCAATTTTATTATATGCCGTAATATGGTTACTGCTATTTTAAATTTTCATTTATTTGGCTGTGCTGAATACAAGGAAACTTTACAGCACGTAATGAGCTGTAAGTTAATAGAAAGACGTTTGCGGGTTCCTGTTTGTCGGTCCTCAGCTGTTCGGAAATTTCTGTGGCTTTCTCTGAAACATGAACCCAGGACTAGAATATTTAAGATTAGTGTCCCATACAAAGACAACCATGCAGATATCTGATCTATGATTACAGGCATCTAGCGCGTAAAACTGTTTTTAATTCATAGCCAAAATACGTCTGCCTGTAAATACTATTATTATCTAGAATATGTTCTGTAAACTACGAGTGACTAAAAATATTTTGAAGTTTTATTAATTTTTTTTTTTTGTAAATTTGCAAAGAATTCCGGATGGAATTAAAAAAAAAACACTAAAGTTAAATATTTTAAATAAATTTTACACACACAAAATATGAATATAATTTAACTAAAATTCTAATTAAATTGAAAAAATAAAAATATATATATTGCAATTTATATTTAGTAAAATATGCAACTTTAAAAAATATGTTTTCACATTGGATATAATTTTAAATTCAAAAGTATTTGGATAGAAATTGTCAAAAGCTAATGATTTACAGGCAGAACGTAATTATAATTCCTTGTAAAAAAGAGTTTTCTTTTTTAAAATTCATAACATAAATTGAAATTTAGAGTTATCGATCAGTGTAAGAATGACATTAAAGGAATTCCATAAATGAGATCGTATACGTAATGAAAATTTGACAATATTTAAAATCAAATAATCTATTAAATTACAACAAAATGATAAGCATTATATATTTTATATAAAAATATATTTCTTTATAGAATTTATAATGTTAATTATTAAATTTTCGTAAAATTTCTTTTACCATCAGACGCTATTTACAAACACACAGAATGAGTATCAAAATGCTTGATTCGAAACTATCAATTAAAAACTCCAAACTTCTCACGCTATGTACTCAATAGGATACACTATTATGTTTGTAATTGTGACTAGAGATATTCAAATAAGACAACAAAACTGCACTAACTACCTGTCGATATGTACCTAAACTGATTTAACACAATTTACAATAATAGCCATACAAAATATCAAAATTTCTGCTATTGAACATATAGAGGCTATGAAATAACCCTTATGTAAATCGGAAAAAAAATAGAATATCAGCAATATCTGTCGATATAAAGCTCCGACGTTTATCACAATGGCCATACTGCATATGACATCATATGACATTTAATACACTTATAAACCAGAGAAATGGCAGTAGGGCATTCTTCTATGTGCCATAGTCCCTACTCTTTTTTTTTTTTCATGACTCTTTCAGGATATTCGCCTTTTTTGCAATCACCAATTTTATGCAGATATAGTTATTGAAATTTTATGGTAATATCTCGTGATTAAATAAAGTAGAAATTATTACATAAAAATAGTGGTAGCACAAAATGCGGAAATGTTTCATCCCTGAAAGTCAGAAAGGCAGTGAGTATGACTCCTATTTCTTGTGAATCAACTTAGGAATTGCGCCTGTTGGAACATCCATTCAAATTTAAGCATAACTAGTTTTCATAATAATTAATTCACATATGATGTTTTGTAGACTAAGACACACAACAAATTCAGTCGTTTATTATTCTTAAACACAATAGAAGTTAATCTAAACAATTCCAGTGAAAAGGGAAAATCGCAATGTAACTATGGCACCTGCCTGCCCATGTACCTTTAAATTAAATCAGAATAGTTTTCAGTAATAGCTATCTGATATGTAAATCTAGGTGCACTTCAACACTATGGAAACTAAGGCATAGCATTTCTGCAAGTAGGAGAAATTCGATCTTAACAAACACATTCGATGTGAGATGCATGCAGAAATTTAGCCAACACCAGTTTCATGAAAAGTATAATCAAGTAAATGAGGAACTGTAGAATTCCGTGCATATTTTCGTGTGGTACAACAGGAAAAAATTTTGTAAGAAAGTTAGAAAATGTCGCAAGTTTTGCATTAAAAACACCAATAAGATATGCAATCCCACTCAATCTTCACAAACGCTGTAAAAGCAAACGTATAGACTGTTATTGAAACATGACGCATCTTTTCTCTTGTTAATACTTCATACTGAATTAAAGTTAATCTGTGTATCATCTATCAAACTTGCTTACCTGGAGCGTTGTTCTTCAGTAAGAAGAATATATAGAGCACTTATCAGGTATTTTTTAAAAATCCATTATTGCCATATTACTGAAAAGAAATCGACCGATTAAGAAATAAGAGTTAAGTCCTGACAAAGCAGATTACAAGAAAACAAGCTCTGTTTTCTATCGTATTTGTTATAGAACAAATGCAGTGTGAACCCTACGTTGTTCAATATTTTTGAAAATTTAATTAAAAATATTAGTGAATGGTCTGAGTCGAGTTAGTCAAAATATTCGAATTCTGGGATATATTATTACTTACGGAAATATTGTTAAAGAGTAATGCAGTGGTAACTGGATATTTCCCTATGACATCTGTTTCTTCAGGGAAATTTTAAAAAATTACTCTCATGAAAAAGGAGTATGACAGTTGCCGTATGCGAATGCTGGTTGAGTAATGGATGTTCGGAATCGTTCGGAATCCACTTTAAATCGTAGATCACTTTCTTAAAGTGACTAATATCCGTTATATTTATATAAATAAAAACAGACTTTTGTCTGTGAATTACTCAGAATAAAAAAAATAGCGATACCTCTACGTTTTAGACACAAGGGATTCAAAAATGCCATCACAATATTTTCTGCGTGTATTTATATATATTTATCCATATATTTGGCCGGGAAGAAAACGGGTGACGGAATTCACTGATATTCTGCCGGGATTTATACCTATACCAAACTTTAAATTATATCCATCGAGCATTTCAAAGTTATAATATATTTTAAACTATAAAATTTTAGAGACTATGGGAAAAAAAAAAAAAAAAAAGTTTTCGCAGGAGCAATATTTGTCATAGAGCGCTCGCCCCTTACAACTATTCTTCACAGATTCAAAGGAGCGCATTCAGTCCGGTTAGTATCATCCATCATCTTTATTGGAGTCTTAACTGTTACGATAGGAAGCAATACATCAAACAGATATGGACTGAAAATAAGGATTACGAAACTTTCATACTCATCAGATCAGTCAAGACTTTGTCAGTATCGAAGCCGATCGCCTCAGTTCCCGGCAGTTCCCCATCTTGGTAGTCAGAAATAGAAGTAATTCCGAGGATGCTGAAGACACCCATTCAGCCGTTCTCCCAACGGCTTTTACTACAATAGCCGAATTACGCATGCTACGTTGACTTGGAATGTGTACACTCACTTCACATTTATGTATGTTAGATTTTTTTCAGCCATATATCAGACCCTACTCAAGACATAGGATACGCTCTTGATTTCCGGGCTGCCAGACAATTTTTGGAAACTCAATTCATCGGTGAACAACAAATAAACAAATATCCAAGTCATGTGCCACCAAATGACTTACGCCCAACGAATTATCGTATTCTCTAAGCAAGGATTTTGAGTCAACTACTGAGAAATAAACAAACGAGAGGGCAGGGTAAGGATCTATTTGTACTCAGGAAACATATACTTTAGACAGTCAGAACGGAAGCAATAACTCCCTGCTTTTGAGACGATCCTCAAAAAGACCTAGATGGACTGTGAAGGCTCTTCAATAATTCTGGATCCCTCATGATGTGAGTTCGGTGTCCAGCAAAGAATATCCGACATAATAACCGCTATCTCCTTCCTATAGTAGTAGTACAGACAAATCTACCACCATGTTTGATGAAGGAAGTTCGACGAAAACTCTCTTTTTTAGCGGACCGCCTTCGGGATCACTCGGGCCTCACGTGTCTTATTGAGCTCACGCTGGGTCCGCATATAAATGCAATATTCTTCTTAAAGAAGTGGTTCTGGAAGGTACCGAATGAGTCATGTCCAATTATGATCTAGTTCATGATGAAATGTTCTTGAAATGTTCATATATATACTTGCGGGAACAACTCATATGAGAATCTGTTCGAAGTAGAATCCTCCCAACAAATTTTTCAGTTATCCAGTGTTATTTACTTATCTTTACTCTTTACGTATCTTGGGCATAGTTTAACTGATATATCTATTTTATCTCTCACAGCCCCTATTTTAGCGGTATTGTCCACTAACTCGTTAAAGTGATGAACTACTCGGGCTTTGATCCAAATCGGAGTTACCTTCATGCCACTACGTCTTACCAGATCTAAAATCTCAGCTACAGTTATGTGCCTTTGCATTACACCATAAAGCGCTTGAAACGATTGATGAATTAGACTCGAAATATCCATTTTACAGAATAGATATCCATTTTCACTTCTTTAATCGCATAGATCACGGCCGCAGAAACAATGATGTGATCAGTTAAACGGAACTATAAATCTTCTACGACATACAATCCAAAGACTCTGGGGAAGGCACAGCCCACTCTGATATCATGCATTATTGAACCGTTAGTGTAGTAACAACTCGACGATTCTGTCTTCACATCTGTTGACCAAGGCACTCAGAGACTCCACAGTTCTTCTACCGAGGTTAAATTCTTAATCTCTACTTTTTTAGGACTGAGCTTTGTGCTTTCAACACAATTTCACGACCTTAGGATACCAAAAGCCTTCTTATAGTTCGAACAAAGAAACAGGAGTTGAACCCATGCCAAGTTCTTAAACGCGTTCGTTGAAACCATGAGATAATATTTTGTTATAGATAGGAAGAGAACCTGCTGTATGCTTCATAACCTGCTTTGGAGATTAATTTGATATCTGCATCGCCCAGATGCCGCATGCAGTAATATGATCTCATCTGTAAACAAGTAGGCTTTCTTCCTGACATTGGACTTCACATACCAGTTAGCACCAGCCTAGCCGCTCAGTCTGTATTAAATCCTTATCACCTTCTCCTTGATAAGGTCCAGGAGAGGCATCGGACTTTGATCCATTTCAAACATGACTCCAATCTATCAAATTTTCGTACAAGACGCCACTTTGTAAATATTAATCGTAATAAGTTAAGGAAACGCATTTTTTTTTTTTTTTAATGAGGCGGGTACAACAAGGCACTGACATTTACGAGAGTTGAATTTCAGGTTAAACTCCATCCACCATTCATGAATCGCAAAACAGGCTGGCTAAACTACGTCTCGCAATCTGTACATTTTTATAACGTAACTTGTAATACTGCCCATGCCTCAGAAGGCTGGTATATGATAAAACGTCCGTTTCTAAGTACCAGCTAAAGGATAGGGCCTAGATACGAGTCTTGTAGGACTCTCACATTGCATCTGTGTTCCCCTGTACTCGATATTAACGATCGAACGAATCGATCTTTAGGAACGAATAGACAAAGGAATGAATCGATGAAACGTAGAAGCTCTGTCGGGGCATCGTACTCACTCAGGAGCCGGAGGATATCCGTTCGTGTATCACTTTTAAATGTATTCTTAATATCTAGGGTGAGGAAGGAAGAGTTCCAACCACTGCTCTTCGACTCGGATATGTATTCAGTCACTTTATTTAATACGTCTAAGGTTCTCAGATTTCGACGAAAATCAGATTGTTTTCGTCCAAAAATTCATGTAACTCCAGATGGGTCAACAAGCTATGATAACTGCACACAATTCAGAAGGCATTTGTCTTTCTTTCGTTTATGAAATAGACAACCATCGCTTGTTTCAATTATCGCGAAAAAGAAGCGATGCAATGATTATAGAAGGAGGGCAACCTCTGGGAATGGTACTCGAGAAGCTTATGGATGATGTCTAAATTGAATGCCTAATTAGATGCCAGTGAATCCGTTCAAAATAAGACACACTGCTCGGTTCACCGGTTCTAATGACCGCGACCTGCAATACTACGTCAACCTCGCAAAAGTGGTAATCTCCTGGAAATCATTCCAGGTTGATATTAACGCCCGAATTTTGAGGACCTGTTTACCTCGTGCCTTTTTACTCTGTTTTTCACGCACCACCTCGCATACTTGGCCTAATCTATTGGTGTAAAACACCTGAGATAGAAATCTCCGAAATGATAGATTTTTTGCATGTAAAATCACCTTCTTGTTTTCAGCTCGCTTCTCAGCACTAAAAGCCTTTCTCTGTGAGTCGGCATTCGTGTTCGCTGATAGTGTCCTATCAGCGCACGCAGCCTCTACCTTTTAAATTTCAATTTGATTTTCCACCAACTTTTATTCCTGTCCTTGTCAGGAATACTTCTGTGAATTCTACATTATCTTGTCAAGTATAGGAAACAGTGATCATAGTTAGCCAAATCTGTAGCTCGCAGGTCGCAGAAGAAAGCCTCCTAGATCAAACCTCGTCTTTGAATGACGGTTATTACCTAAATGGGGCTCTATGGTATGTCTGTACAAAATAACCCAAAGTAGCTGAATTGGGATCACTCTACGTCTCCATACTACCCAGAGACTATCCAGTCAGCGATTTCTACTGCGCAGCTACAGACCATTTAGAAATCGATCCAGCTTACACCAAGACTACCTACGAAAGTAAGTTCGTTATTTGTCAGAAAAATACGTAGAATCTAAAACTTTTAACAATAATTTTACGTTTCAGTCATCAAGAAAGCTAAAAGTACCTGAGGATTTTTTTCTAAGTGCTTGTGGGAAGGGATGGGCCTCAAGAACGCTTTATTTTTTCCAAGAAACACATGAAATAGGTTGGATGGAATTTAATGACACATGTCAGGGTTTGAGGCCTGTAACAAACTTAAAAATATACCAATCGAACAATTAAAATAATAATAATAATAATAAATAATTAAATTTAGAGATTTTGGCAAAAAATCTTGAGCATGCGTGATAAAGCTTTGTTCAGCAAAACTCATAGCATGGGGAAAAAAAGTTTGTGATATATCTATGTTTCATGAAAACAGTCAAAAACGCCTTTACAATATTTTTTCTCTGAGTGCGAGGAATAGAGTGACCATTTTTTTTTTTTTTTTTTTTTTGGCCGAAAAGAACTTTAAAATGATTTGTCTGATTTTAATGACATTTACCAGTGATTTATGTGGTTAAATAAAAAGTGTCAGAAACGTGTTTCTTTTTTTTTTTTTTTTGTTTTTGTTTTTGTCCAGTTATTATACAGGATTGTTCCATGGACTAGAGTCACAATTACAAGAGGTTTTGGAATATATCCATCCTAAAATTATAATTACTGAACATTTCAAAACCTTTATTAGATTTATATATACGGTGGAAAAAAGCTAGCGCATAAGGAATACACACACACACACACATATATATATATGTGTGTGTGTGTGTAGGAATAGATTATCAATGAATAAAATAAATATAGGAATAGAGTATCAATGAATAAAATCAAATAAAACCTCAAAAAACACTGAAGTCTTCATCAGGGTGGCCCCTCAGTGTAGGGGTGAAAGAGAAGTTTCTGAAAGGACAGTAGCAATTGGCTAATAACTGTCCTTAGCCCCCAACTTCTCACCAAACAGAAAACCACCATTAACTGAGATGAAAGTCTCTTTTTTTTGTTTTTCTTATCATTAAACACATAAATTTGTTACAATAGTTATATATATATATATATATATATATACAGGGTGATTAGAAAAAACTACCCCGATATATGAGACCATAGCTGACATAACGTTCCGAGAAACTGAGTAAAAATTTGGTGGAAGGTATTTTGAGGTATGCACTCAAGAATTATATAAAAAACAACAGTTAAATTCTAACAGTTACAGTAACAGAGACAAAATTTCGAAAATTTCAAATGGCAAGACCTGCATTTTTTTTTTTTTTTTAATGGAATCTCCATAGCAAAAAACCATAAATAGCGTTGGAACGGTACCTCTACCACAAAAATCGTCAGCGCTAGCAGGCTACCAAAAAAAGAAAAAAAAACGACTGTTATGCGCCTGCCTTTCATTTTTTTAATGACGTCACATTTCACACTGAGTCTTTGGTTCAGACTAAAATCTACTGATTCTGCTTCGACACGAAAAGAAGAGACCAAGGTATCCTTAATTTCGTGTAAGGCTACTTAATAAAGGCTTTAATTTCGTTGTTAGCCGTAAGATCCTGTCATGATGACGTCATCACAGTACGTGAAAAACAAGGCATTGTAAATGACAATCAAAACCGATTTTGATGATGATAATGATGTTTCCCAGTAAGCGGCATATTGTTCAGAGAGCAAGAAAGCAAGATATGCATCACGCATTTCACAATGCTTTATTTTTCACTTAGTGTGATGACGTCACTCATGACTGTGTCTTACAACTAATAACGAAATTAAAACCCTTATTCAGCAGACCTACATGGAATTAAGGATACCGTGGTCTATTCTTCTTGTTTCTAAGTAGAATCAGTAGACTTTAGTGAGAGCCGAATACTCTGTGTGAAATGTGACTTCATTAAGAAAATGTAAGTCGTGCTCTGGTGGGCACATCACAGCTGTTTTCTCTTTTTTTCTTAGTATGCCTAGCGTTGATGATTTTCATGCTAGAGGTACCGTTCCAACGCTATTTATGTTTTTTTGCTATGGAGATTGCATTTCAATAAAAAAAGTAGGTGTTGCCATTTGAAATTTTCGAAATTTTGACACTGTAACCGTAACTGTTAGAGTTTAACTGTTGTATTTTATATACTTCTTGAGTGTATTCCTCAAAATACCTTCCACCAAATTTTTATTCAGTTACTCGGAACGGTATGGTAGCTATGGTCTCATATATCGTAGTGTTTTTTTCTAATCACACTGTATATATATACACTGATGGAAAAAAAAATCCCAACACCAGGAAGGAGCTGTGCTAGATAAACGAAATTTGGTAGGCGTGTTTATACATCTGAAAGATGACATCGATTCAAATTTCGAGCTACGCGCATAAGTGTGGCGCTCGTAGCGACACTATGAACATGCAAATGAGGTTTGCTTTAAATAAGCGCTGTAAGGTTCGTGATCGTTATTTAGAGTTGAGATTTGACGTAGTGGGTTAATGTTAGTCAAGGATGCATCTAAGAAGACGAAGAAGCCATTATCAACAGCTCACTGAGTTTGAACTAGGTCGTGTAGTAGGGCTACGACAAGGTGGGTTTTCTTTCCGCGATATTGCAGAAAGACTTGGCAGGAATGTATCCACTGTGCATGAGTGTTGGCAGCAGTAGTCAAGGGAAGGTACTGCCTCAAGAAGACCGGGTTCTGGGCGGTCACGTGGCACTACAGAGAGGGAAGACCGCTATGTTCGGCGTATGGCTGTGGCTAATCGCACTGCGTCTGCACCTGAAATTCGAGCTGCAGTTGGCACCACAGTGACACAACGAACTGTTACTAATCGGTTACTTCAAGGACAGCTCCGAGCCAGACGCCCTGTAGCGTGCATTCCACTGACTCCAAACCGCTGCCGTTTGCGACGTAAGTGGTGTCAAGCTAGAGCTCATTGGAGGACGGAGTGGAGATCTGTTGTGTTTTCTGATGAAAGCCGGTTCTGCCTTGGTCGCAGTGATAGCCGTGTGTTGGCTAGAAGGAGGCCTGGTGAACGCCTGCTAGCGTCCTGTCTGCGGCCTAGACACACAGGGCTTACTCCTGAAGTTATGGCTTGGGGAGCAATTTCGTATGACAGCAGGAGCACTCTCGTGGTTATCCCCCGCACCCTGACTGCAAATTTGTACGTCAGTCTCGTGATACAACCTATTGTGCTGCCATTCATGAACAACATTCAAGGGGGTATTTTCCAACAGGATAACGCTCTCCCTCATACAGCTGTTGTAACCCAACATGCTCTACAGAGTATCGACATGTTGCCTTGGCCTGCTAGATCACCAGATCTTTCTCCAATCGAGCACGTATGGGACATCATTGGACGACAACTCCAGCGTCATCCACAACCAGCATTAACCGTCCCTGCATTGACCGCCCAAGTGCAACAGGCATGGAACTCCATCCCACAAACTGATATCCGACACCTGTACGACACAATGCGTGCACGTTTGCATGCTTGCATTCAAAATTCTGGCGGTTACACCGGTTACCAATGTACCAACATTTCACATTTGAAATGGCTCTTCTTGCCAATGGCTCAACCTGTGATCTTGAAACTTTAATCAATTAAATATGTTACCTAGACAAATGTATTGCTGAAATTTCATTACTGTACAATAATTTTTTCTTGTTGTTGGGATTTTTTTTTCCCATCAGTGTATATATATATATACATAAATACATATATATAAGCCCTGAACATGACATCAAACCCACTCCTGAAGACGAAAATTGAAGATTTATTAGAAACAGTTTTGATAAAATTCACAAGTTTCAAAGTCTTGTCACATCTTGAAAATAACTTGACAGAACATGAACCTTTAAAATTTCAAACTTTTTCACTAATGTAGAAGAGTACTATTGTCCTTTACTACTTTGTGTACTATGGCTGTAGCGATGAACTGGCATTAACGTTTCACTAATTTGCTCCATCTTGTATACGAGAGATATTATTATTCACACGCAGTATCTGAAGAAGCTGCTTATCTCAATCGGATATAAGAAAGATTACAGGTAGATTTTCTCATCGAAAGAAGAAATATTTATACCAGTCATTAACTTGTAAAAATGAGTAAATATAGATTTTAAAAAATACTGTACTAAAATAAATGTTAATTTTTTCCAAATTTTATAATATGTTTCAAAAAGCTTACATTTGCCATCATAATGATTTTACTATAATGATAGTTCATCCTGAATAATTCACAAAGTGCCGAAAGAACATTACTTTGACAGACATAAATTCAAGCTCAGGTATACAAATCGTTACTACTTCTCTTCGATGCTTGTAGTAAGGCCTGTGCGTGTGCATATTTTTTCTCATGAATTAAGACCTTAGCATAACATACAAGGCAAAATCACGCGGATGAAGAATTGATAAAGAAAGACACAAATTACATGCAAAGATTTCTGTTATAAAATACAATAAACAAGTCAACAAAATTATTTTTTATTACGTTATGATTATTTTTATCGTTTGAAAGTTTAAAATTACGACACATTTTAAATCTGCTATTATTGTTTGGTGATGTTACCTACATTGAAGAGCAAATTATAAACGTTTAAATTTTAATTGTTTTACAGAGGCTGTTCGCACATTTTTTAGACGATTTTCATGGAGTGTACTGAAGCAATTTCCCTCATATTTCGTGTTTTATTTGTTCAGTTTGATAGCCCTTCTTAACTAACATTCTACATCATAATTTCTATGATAATAATGCTTTTTATAATATCGGAAGAGGTATATTTTTCTACTCCTCTAGAACGGCTTTCCAAAGTCCACAAAGCGTTGTAGGGGCGTGTTTGGATAATGTTGATTTTAAGAGTCGAAAAACACAAAAATCCAACAGTGATACATCAGAAGATTTAACAGGAATGTCAGTGAAGGGTATGGTTTTAATTCCCGATTTTTGTTCCATTTTTTTCTAGAAAAGCAATTGCGGATTGCGATGTGTAGCTGCTTGTTTTGTCTTGATGCAGTTCAACGGATTGATAGCATTGTGGATAAAGATCTGAATTTTCATTTTTTTTTTTTTTAAATTGGTATTAAAATATGTTCTTGAGAGTATTTAGAGTTGATTTTGACATTTTTGTCACATTTTTTTGCTTTTATCTTGCGCTTGTATGAAAAAACGAGTGGCAATCATAAATCCTTTAGAAAAACTCTCTTTTGATGCTTTGAGCCATGTAGCAAATTTTTTTCTCCACTTTTGTGATAATAAATAGATCTTTTTTTATTGCAACCGCTTAAATAGACCCAAGATTTATCTGTTGTTGCAACATTTTTCCATTTTTCTCCTGATAAATGCTTTTCATAAAGATTTCACTAAAAACTATCTTTGGAAAGAGTGGAAACCTATCCTTCCATCCACTGCCATTTTAAAAGCGCATTTTTGCATCAAACAAAAATTATAAATATCAGAAGATAAATAAAACTTCCAAAAATATAAATGTTGTGAAAATAAAATTCTCCATGCAAACGATTTTTTCTTACTGCGAAATAAAATCGTCTAAAAAATGTCCGAACAGCCTGTATTTATTGATTTTTATATTTATTTATTTGACTCACTATATTTAAAAAAATGCGTTTGATTTTGCTTCTAGGGATTTATTAATATAGAAAATAATCTAAATAGAAAATGTTTATAAAAATATGAACGTTAAATGTTATTTATTTGGGAATAGGTAAACATAAAATGTATTTTTACGTTAATAATTAATTTCTAATAAAAAATTATATTATGTTTTACAGAATATTTCAAGTCTTAGAATGGAGAACATAGTTTTGATTAGTTTAGTAAAAAAAGAAAGAAAAAAAAAGTAAAACGTAAAATATTTTTATACTTTATAATTTTATAATGCATTAAAAATTTTCTGATGAAACATGCCAAATTATGGATTTCTGATTTTATATATTAAATATATATATATATATATCTCATAAATTTAAATATTTATAAATTTTTTAATTTATCAGAGAATCTAGTCTTTAATAAATGTATATTAGAGAAAGTTACTTGAATTATTAAGTTTATTATAGAAAGGATAATAGTCAACTGAGCTTGAATTGTATGTGTGAAAATACGTTTATCTCAAGCCGTGTGTTTGATTACACCAAAGTAATCAGGTAAAGGTCTGCGCTACAACGATAACTGTCAAACATGACATGTGATTTAATAGGATAATCAGTATCTAGAATGCTGCCATTAAATTCTGAGACGAACACTAATTTGAACTCGAGGTTTGTTGGATCACAGTAATTTTGTAAATCTTTGATAGCAAAATAGTTGCGCAGTCAAGTTATATGTTATTTTCTTGTTTTGATAATTTGTTTTCGTTTTATTTTATTTTAAGGAAGAAACTGAATTAGGATTGTAATTTAGAATTTAAAGGTAATTTTAAAATTGTGTAATTTCAACATGCATAAATAATAATGTTAAAGGTAAATTAAAATAAAAATTTTTCGTTAAGTAAGTTAACGAATTTTATATACTCAAACAAAAAATTACATTTTTTATATTCTTTTTATACGCTTCCTAAGTATTTTATGCGTTTTTAAATTGATTTCCTGCAATAAATGATAACATACCTAATACAGCAGAAATACTTTATTAAATAAATCATTTATTCCATTACTGATGATAAATCTTTTGAAATGTTGGACTTTTAAAACTTATTATTTCTATAAATATGTGTTTCATTATCTGGAAAAAAGATTGATTAAATAGAAATTTTAAAGCTCAAAGATATGTTATTCAATTTCGCATTTTTATTGATCTCCTGACTGTCTTAATTAATTGAAAGAGAAAAATAATTTCATTTCTTATTATTTTGGATTCAGTTTAATTCACTTGAGGGAATGTTCAAAATTACTGATTCATATGAAGGAATTTTACAATTGAATACTTTTTAAATTAAGTAGAGATGATTCTACTTTTATTTATATTAGGAATAGCAAGACTCGATTTTAATGGTATATAAAAACTTTATTAAATGAAAATTTTACATTTTTCAGTAAAGTGCTTCACAACGTGGATAAATAATTGTAAATAAATAACATTTCACTCAACGAGAACAATATTTGTTATTTTTTATATAAAATTGTTCAAAAAATAACGATTTTAAATTCATGTCATCGCGTGTATTGCTTACTTCTACTCGAATTAGAAATATATAATCTTTGATTTTCCTGCAAATATTTAACTACACACTTTTACTTATGAAATATAATTAGAGAATATCGTTACACCTGAAATATCATTAGAAGATTAAAGGAAGTGTTTACAATTAAACTAATTTTACTTATTATGCAATGTAAATTAAGCGTTTTTTATAAACAATACTTTTTCCTCAAGAAATTTTAAAATTTTGATTAAAAGAATTTTCGTACGAAACAAATGTATTCTTTTTATAATTTTTAAATAATAAATTTCATTGTGTGTACAAAATCATAGTTGTCTATCTTTTTTTGTTTTCCGGGAAAATGTAATACCGCTTATTGTTAGCAGAAATATTAAGTAAGAATTTCCTAAATATTAGCTACATTAATTGCATTTGAAAATATTATCATAAAACAGTGGTGGTTTGTTATTCAATGAAAAGCAGCCTAAAACATGAAAATCATGCAAAATTCATGCTTTAAAAAGTAAATTTCAATGTAAGAGGAAAATGATATTTCTTTGAAAAGATAATGGAACGTAATCACGATAAACTTCCGACTATCAGCGAGCGGATTATCCGCGAATACAGGAAAAGCGTAACATCTAGAGGACTTGTCTTCTCAACAAGGAACAGAACCAAATGCTTACATTAAAATTAAATAAATAAATAAAATAAAATAAAAATAAAATGTGAATGTAAAGAATTAGGCTAATTTTGTTCTATTTTTGGTACAATACTATACAAGTAATGTAAATGTTTTAATTTATTCTAGAGCATTGTTAGTACCCGCCATTAATTCATACCATTTTCTTTAAAGGGATTTTTTTTTCCTTACTTAATCGGGATTTTCAATTGGCAAAATTTACTGTACAAGGAAAGTGGTGAAAAAAAAAAAAAAAAAAAAAAAAAATAGTGCGGGTATTAATAATGCTTCGGGGCAAATTAAAATGTTGGTACTTTTTATTTAACCACGTGAATTAGCTCGTATATTGTATGATTTTTTGTTTAGTCTTTATAGATCTTTTAATATATAAAATACTTTTTTTTTTACTATATTGTGATTACTTTCACTGCTTGTATTACGCTATATATATATATATATATATATATATTAAAAAATATATATATTTTTTTTCTTTCAGCTGGAATATTTTCATCTCGTTTATACCTCATTTCCAGCTTCTTTGCGATTTATCCGCATTTTGCATTAACCACGGAACCCGTGCCAATCGATTTTTTTTTTAACAACCAGGAATATACTGAACATTTATATATGCCTTTTCTAATACATTTCTTTTCATGCATTTAAATTTAAGCCTTTCGATGAAACATTTATGAAGATGAACTGCAAATCACAATTATTAGCAGTATATTAAATGCTATTGTAAGTCTTACGAAAAACATTTTATTTTATTTTTTTATTTTTTTTTTATTAACGACGTTCATTTTCTTTAACTCAAATTTTACGAATATGTATTTAAAGTTATTTGCATTATTTAAATGGTACCTCAAGGATAAAAATATCTGAAACGGCTGTTTAAGATATTGAAAGCATTTAAGATTCGAAAAATAATAGTTAAAATAATGTTTATGCACTGAAATATAAATTAAAATGTTTAGATGTGTGCACATTTAAAAATAAATAAATTAATAAACGCTTAAACATATTTTTTTATGAGATTAAAACATCATGTATTAAATTTGTGGGATAAAAAATAAATAAATAAATACAGATATTGAATAATTTTCGTATAAAATTCCCGAAATTGGACAATATTAGAATAGAAAACGTTATTCTAGCATACCAGCAGTAAAGGTCAATTTAATTGGGATATTTGTAGTAGAAAGTTATATAATATGATTTATAAAAATGTCTCTCTTTAAACGGAATGCCTTGGCATTTTTTGAGGTGTCTTTGTACACAAACAAGTTGTACAGGGCCTATTAATGTCAATAGAGAACATTCCTTTGAGATCTTGAATAACATACATATATCATTTTGAAGACATTAAAAAAAAAAAAAAAAAAAAAAAAAAAAAAAAATGGACGCTGAAGGCGGCCAGACGGACAGATAAACAGGCGGACAGTCAGATAGAAAGATAGACTATTTTAAATTTTATTCACACTTAAACATAGTTAGAAAGTGTAAAAATCGTTAATAAAAATGGAATTGCAATTCAGATATTTCCTTCTATAATTTTTAATATATCTAAATATTTTTGTGCGGCCCTGTTAATCTTAACGCTAATTTTACTATATACTATAGAATCCATATGCATATGCTCATTAATGCATATGAAAAACATGTTTCAATTTTATTAATATTTGTGTAAAGTTATAATAAAAATGTTTATAGATATATTTCTCATAGAGCGCATTGCTTTGGAGTATCTTCGGGTGTCCTTGTTCACAAAGTAATTGTACTATTTATTTCATTTTCAATAGGGAACATCCAATAGTGAACTTCAATAACATAATTAAATTTCATTAAGATTTGTGCAAAGTATTGGTATTAAAATATGGTTTATAGCAATACCTCTCATAGAGCGCAGTGCCTTGAAATATTTTCGGGTATTCCTGTATACAAACAATTAAAAGTATTTACTTTATTTTCAGAAGAGATGATCAGATAGTGAACTTGAATAATATGTATCAATTTCGAGAAGTTCCATTAATATTTACAGGAGCTAGAGAACGGACAGACAGACAAACCGAAGTCATATACACTTTTCAACCTTATTGGAAATTGTTAAATATATGTAAAATATATTTTTTAATTTACCCGACAGTTGTCGCGTCATTTTTTGATCGCGTCTCGGTCTATTCCTCGACGGACGTAGTCTTGGGGGGAAAGCCTAAGGCTGTTATTCACCAATAACTTCAACTCCCGGTTGAACATGAAAATTTGAAAAGCGTATAAAGGCAGGGTGCAAATTTTGCCGATTTGTTTCTGCCATCTAGCGGTATAGTTATTTTCAGATTTTTTAGGTGAAAATAACCAATCAAAGATTATATGAAATCCTGTACGCTAGATGGCAGAAAGAACATGCGAAATTTTGCTGGGAAGCTGTACATTGCTTTTAAACGCTTTTTAAGTTTTTGCGTTGAACCGGGAGTTGAAGTTAATGTAAAATACGGTCATTTAAAAAGCCAGTAGAGAAAATGCAGATCTTTCCCGCTAAGCTTTTCGTTAAAAACACTAACCTGTCTGAAAAACCGGAAGATGGGAGAAAAATGAGTCAACGTTACTCGTCGCGTCGTGGTCAAATAGACCGATTTTAGAAGTAAAGTGTTATTAACTGCTCCAAAAAAAGTAGGGATATTGAAAACTTACTATGTTAGAGGACCCCACCTAAGGTCATTTACACAGAGTTACCCCACTTTACTTTAAAGGGTAATCCGTAGGATGAGTTAATAAGTGATGGTCGGGGAAACAACCAATACGCGACTACTAACGGGTTATAGGATTCTAATTAATCTAATTTTTCTTTTTACAGCACAAAAAAATATGATGATTTTAATGCATGTTATAGCCTAGAGCACCATGTTTAATTTAAAGTGAATTCTTTGAAACAGCATTGCATTTTTCTGAAAGATATTGTGCTGTGTTTAATGTTATTCGACATATATATTCAAATATTTTCAAAATGAGCTCCTGAATATTTTGTGATTTTATTTTCAAATTAGCAGGCTTTGCCCGCTTCGCTGGACATTAAACTTAAATGAGTTGTCAAAATCCCATATCTTTATTAATAACCTAAGTTCTCGCTGTGATTGGTAGAGGTTTTCTCGCTCGCAAAGTGAGGAGTCTGGGTCTCCACTGTCTTCGGCACAGCTTACCCACTCCTTACTTCCCCTTCCTCAGCGGGTGAGTTCGAAGTTTTACAAAAGCACACTAATGTACATAATGCGTACACTTAATCAATATCCAGTCTGGGTCCCCACTGCATTCGGCACAACTTACCCACTTTTTACTTCCCCTTCCTCAGCGGGTGAGTTCGAAGTTTAAAAAAATCCCACTAATGCACATAATGCGAACACTTAATCAATATCCGCCATTCTAAGATAATTCAAAGCGAATTCAAACGGAAAGTCATGTTTTTACACATGGTTATTGGGAACAACTTCAGTTTTATCCCACAAGGATATTTGGCGATTTTTTGTTGGCAATTTTTTGTTGGCGATTATGGTTAAATCATAAATCTAAAAATCATAAATCATATATGATAAATGATAAAATCATAATCTAAATCATAAAACATAAAACATAAAATCATAAATCCAAAATAAACAACATATTAGGCTGCCATATTATATCGCAAACAGTCCAGAACGACATTGTTATCCTTCAAAACGGCGCCAAGGAAAAATCGCCAAATTCAGCTGTTGGGTTATACTGAAGTTATACCGTTTATTGCCCTCCGACTCCGAGAAGTTGGAGGGGATTTCGAATTTTGTGAAATCCAGTTACAATATGTGCCGGATGCAAAAAAACATTTTACGAACCAAATTTCGTGACCATAGAAGTCTTTAATAGAAAATATTATAGATAAATAAATACAAAACGCACAGCTTTAGTATGGGAACCCTTTGGTGACTTTAAATATTTTAAGCCATTTTTGCGATGAACTGAATTGGCTATCTCAATTGTGCAATTAAAGATCTTGGCGAGAAACGTCCGAGCTACGTCGGTTCCGAATTTCAAATTTTGCCAAAGGGATCCAATACTAAAGCTGTTCCATACACAAAATAAATAAATAAATAAAATAAAATAAAATTATAAAATAAAATAAAAAATATTTTCTGATATTTACAAAATAAAAATAAAAAATCTTAATAAAATCTAAATTATAATCATTTACAATTAATGGGAGAACATAAAAAAACACTCATAAGGTACATAATAACAACAAAAAATTTTGTTTTACTGCAGGAAAGAAATGTACTGCTTAATTAAAACTACTTCCAAATATCTCTATGAAAATATTTATCGACGTGCAAATTCCTCATTAAAAAAAAAAAAAAATCACCAACGTTTGTAGGCATTTTTTTCTCTAATTTTTATTATTATTCACGTGAAATTAAAAATATTTCATTTTATTTCTCGAAAAAAAAAAATATATATATATATATATATATATATATATATATATAAATGCATATTTATAAATATAAAACCTTTTACCGAATCCGCGTTGAATACGGAAAAAGGGTAAAATAAATTAGAAATATCAGACCTATATTTATAAATTTGATACCAAATGAAAGGGGTGATTTTTCTGAATTCAGGGGTGCAAACAGTTTTTCGATGCGACAATTAGACTTTTAAAAAATAGCTAAAGTATGAAATTTAAGTGGGAACGGAAAAACGGAAAAAGGGGAAAATAAATTAGAAGTATCAGACCTATCGTTACAAATTTAATACCAAATGAAAGAGGTGATTTTTCTGAATCCTGGGGTGCAAACAGGTTTTCGATACGACAAGTAGATGTTTTAAAATTAACTAAAGTATGAAACTCAGATGGCAAAACTTCATTTCAATCTTTTCATAATTTGTAGTGCGAATCACGCGAATAAAAAAGTCTTTATCTTAAAAATTTCTTTTTGCATTTTATTTTTCCATTCAAAGCGTTTTAGTGAAAAAATATTTATGGCGCAAGCGCAGGCGTTTTTTACCCACAATTTAAACACAAATCAGAATTTTGAAAATTTCTATAGATATAATTTTAAGATGGATGAAAACCTAAGTTTCTGTCAAGCGCCGTTGAATTCCGTCCAGCCGTTCTCGAGTGATGCCCAGACAAACGTGTTTTAGTCTTTTACCCCCCAGGGGGGAACGGGGGGGAATTTTTTTCTAAAAAGTTGATAGATATAATTTTAAGTTGGGTGAAGACCTAAATCCCTGCCAAGCGCCGTTGAATTCCGTCCTGCCGTTCTCAAGTGATGCCCGGACAAAAAAAAACGGCATACGGACACGATGACACACACACACACACACACAGGCAAAATTTCTGAAGTCATATTCGGCTTACATGGGGTGTGAAATGTGAAGATATCGCAAAATTTTTCGATTCCGAGAAATTTACAGACAAAAGTCTGATTTTATTAATAAAGATTGACATTAAAAAAAATAATAATAAATAAAAATAAAATTAACTGCCGAGTAACAATGGAATTATCATGTTCCTAGAAATTTATAATTAAAACAGAAATTTTGGAGTAATATACTTTTTTTTTTTCTAAACATTTATTATAATACTTAAAATAATAATAATAATAATAATAATAATAATAATAATAATAATAATAATAATAATAATAATAACATTTAACATTTATTTATACATGGGTTATTGCCTCGAGATGTAATTTTAAAATTCCAAAATTTTATTTTAAACAGTGAAAGCAATATTTTATAAATTCGCTCTCATTTTCAAACATTTTATTAAAAAGTTCTTTTAAAATAGGAATGAACGAATTAATATGTGCATTTAAATCAGATTCCTTATCCCCTGCGCTTTGACGACGGTTGCTTGCACTGCATTATTCTTGCGATAATATGTTCAATTTGAAGTATTTGCATAATAATAGTGAAAGTTTGTGCATTAATCATATTCATCATAAGATTTACCTGCAGTTATTTATCTACAAATGTTTAATACAATTTGTTTTATAAAAATGAGATTCAATAAATTTATTACAATTTTGTAAACTTTTGGAGCTCTAGAATTATATATATAAATGATAAATGCATATCTAAATAGGTTTGAAAATTGAATATATTTTAAACTCAAAAATTGGTAGAGATATTCAAATTCTTATTTTCTTGTAGAAGAAATACAAAATGATCATTAATATATATAATGATCCTCATCTGTCATGAACGAATCCGGTTAGTACCGCTTCAAAACAGAAACTTTTGGCAGCCATTTTTTTTCCGTTTATTTAATTCAACTTAGGAAACATACATATCATTTTCATACATGTTTTGTATCGCACATATTCTTATTTCCTATAAAACCTTGAAAAACTATTCAATTGTAATGTTTAAATCTCTAAATTAAGTATAACGGATCACTGGCTATTATAAACATGAACCTATAAATAGAATTATGTAACTTCATGATTATAAACAAAGCAAGACCAAATAAAAACAAACCATAACTGTTGCCATTCAGAAAATACAAATTCCAAATGGACAACTTTTTAATTCCGAATGAACGACTCTTTGACTGTTTCATTAAAAAAACGCTTAAAATATTTCTAAAACATATTAAAGCCTTAAAAATCTATATATATAAAAATGAATTGCTGTTCGTTAGTCTCACTAAAACTCGAGAACGGCTGAACGGATTTATCTTATCTTAGTCTTGAAATGTTCGTGGAGGTCTAGGGAAGGTTTAAAAGGCGAGAAAAAATCGAATAATTTCCGGGAAAACCCTAAAAACAGCCCTTTTCTTTTTCCCATACAAACGTTTTCTAGAGTCAATTTGAACTTTATTGCTATTCGCGTGCGCTTTGGAGGATCTAATGTCGCGTTCCGAAAATAAACAAAAGTGAATCGCGAACGCGACAAAAAATGTATTTTAGCTAACTTCAGTTGTAACTGTATCAGATTATTTATTTCACACTTTTCAATCTATATATATAAAAATGAATGTTTGTCTCTATGTCCTTTATAAAATCGTAAACGGCTTGACCGATTTCGATCAGTCTTTTTTTGTTTTTTTCCTTATAGGTTAGGGATGGTTTAGGAAAAAAAAAATTGAAAAAATCTTTAAAATTAATTAAAATATGAAAATAATAAACTTATTGACTTATATTGACTTAATATAAGCCATTTAAATTTTTAATTGTTGCCAAAAAAAGTTTACGAGATGTATTTATTTATTGTTTTCAGCATAAAATGAAATATGCTTTCACGCGAAAAATTAGAAATTAATAAATGTTAAATTGGTCGATGAGAAAATGAAACTTTATAATTTTAAAATAAAATAGTAATATTACAAATCTAACATATTTCTTCTGAATTTTATTTCACAGCATTTTTTTATATTCCTCAACTTCAGATTTTTTTTTCTTTCTTTTTTTTTTTTTTTTTTTTTAGTATGGCGGATGAAACACGCTTGGCATAAACGCTAATTCAGCAATATATTAAAGGTATTTTCTTATTGATAATTCTTGACAATTTTTTATAATTTTGATGCTGAAGTAGATCGGACATTTTTCGCCAAGGAAAAGATAGAAAAAAATACGCAAGCGAAGTGATGACGTCACTGGCCGTTCGTGGATGCAAGAAAAATATTTCCTATGTTAAACGCCCATTGGATTTTTTGTAAAAAATTATTAAAAATCGAGGAAAAATATTTCCCGATTTTAATCCCCGTATTTAGGTATAGATATGTATTAGTTATCATGTCCATGCATTAGATTAAGTTATTTTTGTTGTAAAATTGACAAAATTTGAATTTTTAATTTCAAAACTCTAGAAAGAAAAAATGCCAAACTTCCATATTCGATTGAAAACACAAACATTTCATTTCAAAGGATGATATTTACACAATGTCCAACTAATATTATACTGATTAAAAGGGAAATGATAAATATTCTATCATAATTTGAAGTCAAATTTGTTTTCAAATGTCTAAATAAAGTATCTAATATAAGATACTAATGTGTTGTAGCGGAATAGATTTGATATCGGTCATCCTTGGTAGAAAAATAAAATATCGCCAAATTATTTGGCGAACATAATTTAATTCCTTTCAAAAATCATGTTTATTTTAACAACTTATTTTAAGACAGTAATGAATAATATGAAACAATATTTCGCACAATGCATATTACGAAAATATACATCTGGCATGTATATTTTCGTATTACGTTTTTGATCACCAAATACAATAAGCGCCAAGAACGACAGAGTTTTGAAATTTAAAATTAAAATTTTGTCAATTTGACAGCAAAATAACTCAATCTAACACATGCACATGATAACTAATATATATATGTACCCAAATATGGGGATTAAAATCGGGAAATAATTTTCTTCGATTTTTAATCATTTTTTACAAAAAATCCAATGGGCGATTAACATAGGAAATCATTTTCTTGCATCCACGGACGGTCAGTGACGTCACACTTCGCTTGCGTATAGGAACAATATTCGCATAAATTATATTTTGGTCAAAAACGGGAACAAAAATTTAAAAGTCGCCAAGGGCATTAAGGCTGTACCATGATCAAGTTTACATATTAATTTATTTATTTTTCTATATACCAACTACTATTAACTAAGCATGAAGTATATATAATCACAAAATAATAATAATTGTCTCATGCGATAGAAGTAGCCGATCATAGCATATTGTAATATTATATTTGGCTTGAAATTGCTGTCATTCTATGGTTGATCGATTAAATCAAATAAATATAGAGAATAACTTGAAATCAAATATTATGTACATCACGTATAATGTTGCTCATATACAACTAGGATTCAAATATAAAGGGCTACTTCAAAATTTTCGATACTGTCCGTATCGAAATTGTCATATATGATAAGCACCTAAATGGAAGCCCACGGGTAAGTCATTGTCGCAGGCAATAGGGACAGGTATCGCAGACTCAGAGGACGAACAAGGCGCTGCCGAAGGTAGCGGGAACCCAAAGCGAACTTTTGAGCGATTTCAGTATTATTATTTTCTCTTTTTTCATAAAACTATATAGAAAAGAGTTTCCTTTAAATATAGTGACCAGCGAAGCGGGCAAAGCCTGCTAGTCTTAAAATATTTGTAAAAACGCATTAAAGCCTTTAAATATTTTTATCAAACTTTATTGTTTGTTTACATTGTAAGGTATGATTGGCGCCAAGTTTAGTACGTAAATGCCGCCAGTTGATTTTAGTTTTGAAATTAGTGTAAAATGATAGTTGGGATAGAATGTTTGGTTGGGCAAGTAAAAGTCACCAGTTGAAATGAGTATTGAAATTAGTGTAGTCTAATGTCATAATTTCGAGTCAAGGTAAAATGTTCGGTTGAGAATGAGAAAGTCCCTAGCTGGATCCTGGATATTTTGGCGATGTTGAGGGTGAGATAGCTGGTTGGAGGTATCGAGTAGAGGTGAATTTGGGTTAGCATGGAGTGTCTGTAGTTATTGGATAGTTAATTAGAAAATTTGAAAACAGGATCTACGATAGTCTTAAAAAAAAGTATTTTGGTAAAATGAAGTGAATCGTTTTTTCTTATTATGAGGACTTTAAATAGGCAAGCGAAGTGATGACGTCACTGGCAGGTTCGTGGATACAAGAAAAATATTTCCTATATTAAACGCCCAATGGATTTTTCGTAAAAAGTTATTAAAAATCGAGGGAAATTATTTCCCGAATTTAATCCCCATATTTAGGTTTAGATATTTATTAGTTATCATGTGCATGCGTTAGATTAAGTTGTTTTTGTTCTAAAATTGATAAAATTTGAATTTTAAATTTCAAAACTTTAAATTTCAAAAAACTTCCACATTCCATTGAAAACATAAACATTTCATTTCAAAGGATGATATTACACAATAAATATCCAACTAATATACTAATTAAAAGGAAAATGATAAATATTCTATCATAATTTGAAGTGAAATTTGTTTTCAAATGTCTAAATAAAGTATCTGATATAAGATACTAATATGCTGCAGCGGAATAGATTTGATATCGGTCATCCTTGGCAGAAAAAAAAAAAAATATATATATATCGCCAAATTATCTGGCGAATATAATTTAATTCCTTTCAAAAATCATGGTTATTTTAAAAATTTATATTAAGAGAGTAAGGAATAATATGAAACAATATTTCGCACAACACAAATTACGAAAATATACATCTGGCATGTATATTTTCGTAGTACGTTTTTGATCGCCAAATACAAAAACGCCAAGGACAACAGAGTTTTGAAATTTAAAATTAAAATTTTGTCAATTTGGCAGCAAAATAACTCAATCTAACATATGCACATGATAACTAATACATATATATACCCAAATATGGGGATTAAAATCGGGAAATAATTTTCCTCGATTTTTAATAATTTTTTACGAAAAATCCAATGGGCGATTAACATAGGAAATCATTTTCTTACATACATGGACAGTCAGTGACGTCACACTTCGCTTGCGTATAGAGCACTTAATGGAACACTGGGATGTGTTGTTGCTGTTGTGTTGTCGGGCCTATATTTTTTGTCAACCAGCAGTTTTTTTATTGTCATTCATATTTGTTGATCGGGTAAAATTTTTGAAGTGAAAACTTCTTTAGGCGCGTTGAACACTTTTGGGTGAATAAAAATCATTGAACTCCCATCATCGTCAGCTAACGCTTTCCATTTGAAGTGAAAACTTTTGGGTGAAGAAAAATCATTGAATTCGCGTCATCGTCAGCAAACGCTTTCCATCCTTGTATGATACAAATAATGTATCACACAATTAACTTGCTAATGTGATGTGTTAATAATTATACACTGTATATTGTTTTAAAATCTGGTGCGGCGTTACACGACTTCTCTCATCTCCGGGCACTGTCTCTATTGCAGTTAGACCTCACAAAACAGTGAGAAAGCCCAAAGCTGCCATTTTTCTCACGTTTTTACAATCTGGTGCGGCTCTACACGACTTCTCTCATCTCCGGACACTGTCTCTTAAAGATTGCAGCCGGAAACGTTGCAGTTAGGCCTCACAGAACCGTGAGAAGGACCAAAGCCTCCATTTTTCTCACGTTTTTACAATCTGGTGCGGCTCTACACGACTTCTCTCATCTCCGGACACTGTCTCTATTACAGTTAGACCTCACAAAACCGTGAGGAAGGCCAAAGCAGCCATTTTTCTCACGTTTTTACAATCTGGTGCGGCTCAACACGACTTCACTTAACTCCGGACACTGTCTCTTAACGATTGCATCCGGAATCGTTGCAATTAGACTTCACAGAACCATGAGAAAGACCAAAGCCGCCATTTTTCTCACGTTTTTAAAATCTGGTGCGGTTCTACACGACTTCTCCAGAGCTTCCAACCTAATCCGGCAAATTGTTAGTACCGCCCATTTTTCTTCACCACTTAATTTTTAGAGTATTTTTCTTCTTAATTCATTGTAGATACATTTGAAGAGAATTTCTCTAAAAATTAAGTGGTGTAGAAAAAGAGGCGGTACTAACAATTTGCCGGATTAGGTTGGCAGCTCTGCTTCTCTCATCTCCGGACACTGTCTCTTAAAGATTGCAGCCGGAAACGTTGCAATTAGACCTCAAAGAACCGTGATAAAGGCCAAAGCCTCCATTTTTCTCACGTTTTTACAATCTGGTGCGGCTCAACACGACTTCACTTAACTCCGGACACTGTCTCTTAACGATTGCATCCGGAATCGTTGCAGTTAGACTTCACAGAACCATGAGAAAGACCAAAGCCGCCATTTTTCTCTCGTTTTTAAAATCTGGTGCGGTTCTACACGACTTCTCCAGAGCTTCCAACCTAATCCGGCAAATTGTTAGTACAGCCCCTTTTTCTTCACCACTTAATTTTTAGAGTATTTTTCTTCTTAATTCATTGTAGATACATTTGAAGAGAATTTCTCTAAAAATTAAGTGGTGTAGAAAAAGAGGCGGTACTAACAATTTGCCGGATTAGGTTGGCAGCTCTGCTTCTCTCATCTCCGGACACTGTCTCTTAAAGATTGAAGCCGGAAACGTTGCAATTAGACCTCACAGAACCGTGATAAAGGCCAAAGCCTCCATTTTTCTCACGTTTTTACAATCTGGTGCAGCTCTACACGACTTCTCTCATCTCCGGACACTGTCTCTTAAAGATTGCAGCCGGAAACGTTCCAGTTAGACCTCACAAAACCATGATAAAGGCCAAAGTTGCAATTTTTCTCACGTGTTTGCGATCTGGTGTGGCTTTACACGACTTCTCTCATCTCCGGACACTGTCTCTATTACAGTTAGACCTCACAAAGAACGAAAATTATAAAATATCGAAACACATTCGATTTATAAACAAAAATTGAAAATACATTTAAATGATCACGTGGTAACCATCATGATCTAAACATTGTTTTGAAGATTTATCGTTCACATTCCGTCATTTTTGACGGGTTATATACTAGTTAATAAATATTTATGCTCATATTTAAAATAATTTGTAAAATAAGGTTTAAAAAGAATTATATATATATATATGTATATAGATATATATAACTATTTTTCTTAATTTTTTCTCAATATCGATTTTGCTTAGAGTTTACATAAGTGTCTATAATCCAAGCATTCTCAGTAGTCTACTTAAACAGAGGCAATCTCCAGGCGCATATGCCTGTAATAAATCTTGCATTTTTATTTATTTATTTATTTATTTTTAATGCATCTCCATCCATCCGATTTTACTCAAACTTTAGATATAAGTCATTGTCATTATAATCATAACTGCCAATATTCTGCTTAATATTTTGTAGCCTTGTTAGTACCAACCCCTCTTTCTCCACCATTTTATTTTTAGAGTCAGTTTCTCGAAATGTTATCACAATGGGCTCTTCTCACCGTCGTCTGCTCAACCACGTGATAGAGGAAAACGAATAATCGAATTCTGAGAATCGAATTCAATTAAATATTGTTCTTAAGAACAAAAGTGTTAATATTTAATATAAAATAAAAGTAATATTGTGCATTTGTAAACAGTAGAATTATTGTATTTGTAAATTTAATAATTTTTACAAAACACTTTATGTGTTTATTTATTTTCACCTTAAGAATCGATTTTTGTATGTTTTTGTGTAACTGTTACATTAACTGATCTAGCAATAAATAATAGCTTGTCCTGTGGAATGTTTATGGATTATAATTTGAAGTTTTAAAATGTTTTCATTTAATTTAATTGCATAAAGGTGTTACAACAAGTTAATTAACTTACATACTGGTCTAAATGGATTTCCGTAGTACGATATTGCACTGTTACTGATTTAAGTACCAAAAATCAGAGTATTTAAACATGGTCTTCATGAACATCAATAACAGGTATAAACTAAATGATGATTGTAAATGTATACAGCAAACAAAATATGATGAATAATGATATAAAATGGATTAAAAATGATGATGTAAAAAAAATAACACAATTAAATACGATTGATCAAAAATAAGAATAGAAAATATGTTATTTCAGCAATCGCTATAGGTAAACAAGACTTCGTCTGCTATTTGTTTTTCCTCTATCATGTGACCTCTGACGTCAGGTGGGAAGAGTCCATTAAGAAAGAAGGAAAAGACTCTAAATAAAGACTCGTGTAAAAAAAGCGGGCACTAATACTACTACGAAATATTAGTTAGAATTTTGGCAAGTACAATTAAAATATGGAAGAGCTTTTAGGAATCTGTCTGGCCAGATGCAGGTATTAAGGGGTAGGAAGTCTATCTCTATGTCAAATCTAGCAATTAACCTTTAAAAATGCATTTCTTCTGAACATGTTTTACTTAAATTTTAAACGAAAGCCGATGATTTTACCATACCCAAGTATTTTTACTTTATGAGTAATATAGAGTATTTATAAGTAATATAGAGAAAGTATTGGATTCGTGAAAATTTTCGACCTTCGTTTTTTGATGGATGTACATGTTTTGGGATGTCCAGAACACGAATTAATAGTTTTTAGAAAATCTCTGTCTGTCTGTCTGTATCACTTTTTTGTGGACGCTGTATCTCACGAACCAATGAATGAAATTTAACCAAACTTGGTATTTAGTTGCACCCTGACATAAACTGGTGCTGATTAGATTTGGGGATCAATAGCTCAACAGGTAGCGCTGTGATCGCATTTCATGCAAACTTTTAACATGGCAGTATAGGACAAAATTTCGTATAAATGTGCATAATAAGAGTTATTTTAAACTTGTGATTGTAAAATTAATATGAATTATTGATAATAGTAATAGTTCACTAGGGAAAAAAAAATTGTGCATGTGGGGGCATCGGACTCCTCCCCCCCCCCCCCCGGGAAGCAAAATTTCAAGATGGATATCTTTCGAAAGGTCTCCTCAATACCTTTAAAACGAATGGTTGAACCATATATCTGTGATAATTTAAAACAAATTTATCGATTTTTTTTTACTTTTAACGAAAAAAAAACTTAGATTTTTTTTTTTTTTTTTTTTTAAGAAATTTAACCAAACTTGGTATTTAGTTGGTCACTGACATAAATTGGTGCTGATTACATTTGGGGATCAATCGCTCAACAGGTGGCGCTGTGATCTCATGTTTTCTAAATTTTTAACATGACAGTATAGGACAAAATTTCGTATAAATGTACATAATGAGAGTTATTTTTAAATTGTGAATTGTAAAATTAATATGAGTTATTGATAATAGTAGTAGTTAACTAGGAAAAAAAAATCTGTGCATGTGGGAGCATCGCTTCCTCCCCGGGGGGGATAAACTTTGAAGATGGGTATCTTCCGAAAGATCTCGTCAACACCTTTAAAACGAATCGTTATTAACCTATATGATCAAGTTCCAGAGTCGAAAATTTGTTTGTCTGTCAAATATCCTGATTCTTTTTTAATACACTTATATATCAAACCAGTCTTACTCAAATATTAGACATGAGCCTAATATTTCAAAATATCAGTAATACACTTCTGCCGAACGGGACAGGAGTCCATTATCGATGAGAAATACGGAAATATTTTCAAATTACTATCTTCTCTGGGAGAAATTTTAGCATTCATGCCTGTCTGCCTGTGTCGAATCTGGAGCTCATATTTAAATTCTCTGAGTCGGAGTTTTTAATACATCTTAGTATAAAAGCGTTTTTATTTATTTCATTTTATTTGTATTGATTTACTAATGATATGCTTCGTTGGTGGGAGACATTATATTTTCAATAATTGACTTAAGAAAGAAAAGCATAAAAGTCAATTGTCACTTTCCCATATAAAAGGAGAGAATGTTTCATAATATCGTTTTTGTTATATTTACACTTTTACAGATTTCCAGACTTCTAAAATAAGTGTTTTAGCCGTTTGCCTTCGTGTCAGTTTGCGTGTAATATGCATAACTCGAAAACAGTCATTAATAAGAAGTTAAAACTCGGGATACAAACAGGGGGGATACAGGGGGATCATACAGGGATGCTATTTCACACTAATTTATTAAAATTAGGAAACCGGTTCATGTGTAGAGAAGCATTTAAGAAACTGAAATATATTACTTGTATGGGCGAAATTTCTTGTAAATACATATTATACAGTAAATACTACAAAAAAAAAAAAAAAAAAAAAAAAGGAATGTATTTTCTATTTGCGTAAAAGCATGCGTAATTGCATGATTTATGTAGAAACTTATATGGAATGTATTCACCGCACGTTTACAGGGCCAAACGAAAGGACTTCAATGTATTAAGACCAAACTTGGAAATTGATAGAAAAGGATTTTAAGTTGTACTTTTCATATCGTTTTAAATTTAAATATGCTATGTTATGGCTATATATACTACTAATAATAATAATAAAAAAAAAAGCATTGGGCTACCAAATATCTACTGCAGAAAACTTCTTAGGAATGGCAATTGCTTTTCATATCCATACAATGTTAAAACTGAAGGCCACATATCGGTGCCATTTGGAAATACGGTACCATTTGACACATTAGGGCTTGGAAATGTGTTTGGGTTGACAACTGGCCTACCACTGGGTCATTGGTGCTTAGTAGGGTAACATGCAATACGTATATTGTGAAATGAGGCAACCTGCAGAGTGATCAGCCGGATCACTAAAGTTTAATGGCGGTGTACATTAAGATACAAGCTTAGAAGTTCACAATAAGAAATTTCTTCTTGCAATGCATGGTAAGTTCACTAATGATTAGTCCAAGTATGTTCAGAAATGATTATTGTTTATTTTACTGTTATTCCTATTATAATGTATTTCTTTTATACAAAAATTTAATACAGAACTATTTATAAATAGTTTACCTAAGACTAAACTTTTTACTTCCGATACAAAATTTAAGTAATGTATGTTAAATAACTGAATGAAATCAAGTTAGTAATTTTATTAAGATATTTAGTAAATTAAACAAAGTAATTATGATATTTCAAATATTATACGAACGAAATTAGATTCTAATTTTGATTATTTGTTTATTATTTATCTATTTGTTTTTATTGATAATAATGTTATTCGCAAACCTAATGCCTTAAAATAATTTTTATACATGCAAATCTTTTTTACTGCCTCAAAATCATGATATATTTTTACACAACGGTATTTGCTTATGTTAGTTAAGCATTTTTAAGGGGTTTTGTACAGCTAAATTAAATTAAATGAGTTTCTTGTGGTTTATAAGCCATTCAGTTTATGAAAATTATTACCACTGAAACAGCCTCTTCCCATCTTTTTTTTTTTTTTTTTTTTTTTTCTGTATTAATAATTTTACATTATTTTACACTTTCATTTTGTAAGATAGTAAGCAAATTAATTCATGTGTACAGTGAGGAAGGAGGGTGAAGAGTTGTTTGTTTGTGTGGGTTGAGGCTAATTTACTATGCTAGAATCTTAAGTATAGGGTGGAATATACTCCATGGGGTTCGTTCTAAGGGGTCCGAGCCTGTATTTGTTCGAATTTTGGACAAAATCGCGTGAAACGCCGAACGGCGAGGTTGACGAGATAGGTTTGAGATCGAACCTGGTACTTAACGTCAAAAAGCTTTGAGCGCAGTACTGCTCCGCCATTGGTGGGGCATACTCAAAATAAGTAGTTTTAAGGTTACTAAGGAGCGTTTTTAGCGTTTTTATATATTAATCTCAGCAAATGACGAGGGTGAAGAGTAGATCACTCAAGGTACAGTCGGTAACAAAAGTCTCCGAGCACTAGCGAAAATTCCTATGTAAAAACAGTACACTTAATACAGTTTTGTTAAATAATTCCTTGTAGAATCCTGTTTTTACACTGACTAAGAACAGGATTTGACAAGGATTTATTTAACAAAACTGTATTAACTGTACATTTTTTATATAGGAATTTTTGCTAGTGTTCGGAGACTTTTGTTACACACTGTAAATTCAAAGAGAGTAAATTCAAGGTGAATAGAGTGTGTTTAAAGTTTTTAGTCTGTATTTCAGCAAGTGAGGGGTGAATAGCACTTCACTCAAAGTAAGTTCTTAGTAAGCAAGTTGAATGTAAGTTCACGAATGAGAAATTAATTTAAATTATTCTAAATATTACACAAACGAAATTTGATTCTAATTTAAATTCTTTGTTTTTTTTCTTTATTTTCTTTCTTTCTTTCTTTTTTATTAATAAAATGTTTTAGCTTTAATTTTAAGCATAAAAATTCTTCTACCTACCTATAAATCATGATATATTTTTACATCACATATTTTTTATTTTACAAAGCATGTTTAAGAGATTTTATGAAACTAAATTAAAGTAAGTGGCTTTTAATCCGTTCTGATTATAAAAATTCTGATTTCAAAACAGTCCCTTCTTTTTCCCTGTAATAATAATATTATATTCATTCACACTTTTATTTTGTAAGATTATAAGTAAACTAATTCATCTATGCAGCAACAGGGACTCCTTAATAAAATTGTAAAGACCTTTTTAATGTTTTTAAAGCTATATGTAAAATTAGTAAATATGAAAAGGTAATCTTCGTTTTCATAAAAATGATACTTCTTACTACGAACTCATTGTATATGTTTGTAAGAGTGTATTTATAAAACTATTTGAGCATTTTTATGAAAATTTATATAACTAAAGTAATTTTTTAAAAGTTTATTTGGATTTTAAATCGTTTAGTTAAAGAAAGTTAAGACATAAAGTTTCATTTTTAAATGTGTTATAATGTTTTATTCGTGAATAGCTTTATTTTACAAGCAAAATACTGGATAGACAAGTATATTACAAATCTATTACTTATCTAAGAAACTCTTATTAAAAGAAACTTAGGTGGCGTATTTAATAACTTTAAATAATTTTTATAGCCTAAGACATTTTGCAAGCAATAAAGAGAGCAAAAATGGCCGCACATATATTTTTTTTTTCTAGTTACTGAATGACAAGCTGAAGACGAGCCATTAGGAATTTCTGAGTCAACCTAATAGTTTCTAATCATGAAGAAGAACAGACTTTCACAGCTTGTACAAAAACAGAAGATTTTCATACTGATCATACTGATTTGAATCCTGATTAACAACAAATGATTTAAAAATAATGGTAATGATGCTTTCTCTTTCAGATTGCTTTTTAATTGGAACATGGATAATGTTCATCATTTACATTTGGAATAAAAAAAAATAAAAAAAAAAAAAAACATGAAAGAAAGATAAGAAATTAAAACAATATTCAAGATAATTTAAAAGAAATTAGCCATTTAATCATACATATATATATATTAAAGATTTTATGTAAGGAAATTTTTATCAATGTATATAACTTAATTTTTTACATAAAGGTTTTCAAAAAATGTTACTGTACATCACAGTTTACATCCACGAAGAATCAAATCTGTGTTTAATGTTATATAATAAATTCAATGTTTCTTTCTTAAAAAAAAACAAAATAAGGCTTTGTGAAATATGTGATAAGTATCTTGCTTTCTCGCTCTGTGAACAATATGCTGCTTACAGGGAAACAACGTTAGGAAATTGTAAGAATTTATTATCTGAACGGACAAAATGCCGCAGAGACATTGCGTGTTTGGGTGTGTATCGCAGACACCATGTACAACGCTGACGCCCGTGTACTGTACCGGACATGATACGTAAATTTCAAGAAATTAGTTGCACATGCGATCGATCTCGGTCTGAATGTCATTCAGTTCAGTTGAGACTGTTGCAGAAGTCCATCAGACGATAAGCGAACTCACTCGTTCAAATGCACGCAATGTTTCACACTGTCTGAAGCTGCCAAATTCTACACTGTAAAAAAATAACTATTACCAGATGCAAGAAACTCTCTGAGATTGGATAAAATAATTACTTTCTCCAATCACAGAGAGTTTCTTGCAGCTGGTAATAGTTATTTTTTTACAGTGTACGATACGAAAGATTCTGCGCTCTGTTTTCCAAATGTTTCAGTATCGGTTCCAACGTGTCTAAAAGTTGCAAGCGGGTGATAACCAACTACGGATAGATTTTGCGAACGAGTTTCTTATCCGGTGTATGACGAGAATAACCGTTGGCCTTCATGCAGTCTGTGGACGGACGAGGCTCACTTTTCGTTAACTGGAAACTTGAATTCGAAATTAAGTATACCTTTGTCTCTTCTTCTCGTTTCGAAGCAGAAGCAACAAGTTTTAGTCAGAGCCAAAGACTCAGTGTGAAATCTGACGTGATTAAAAATGAAAGTCGTTCTCTGGTAGGCGCATCACACTTGTTTTCTCTTTTCTTCCTGTTGAGCCTAACGCTGGGGATTTCCGTACTACATGTACCGTTCCAACGCTATTTATGTGTTTTTGCAATGCAGAACCTATTCAAAAAAAAAAAAAAAAAAAAAAAGGTAGATGTTGCTATTTGAAATTTTTGATATTTTGTCACTGTAACCGTAACTGTTGTTTTTTATATGATTCTTGAGCGCATGCCTCAAAATACCTTGCACCAAACTTTTATTCAATTTATGTGAACGGTATGATAGCTACGGTCTCATATATATGGATATATATATATATATATATATATATATATATAATCACCGCGTATACAGGAGTATGAGTTTTACATAATCTGCCAAACAAAAGAAGGTGATAGAACAACCCATGGGGAGCATAAAACACCAGAGAAACTCTGTCCTATCTCTAACCGTTTCCGAGTTTAGTAGATAGAAAAAAAAATCTAATTTTTTCCATCCCGTCTGAAAAAACCCACATTTGTGAGCTTTCTGAAAGCTTTACACGCAAAATAAGCACATATTTGGAAAGAGCAGAAAAACCCTATCGGATGATACCATTTACATCAAGATACCTTAATTTGACGGCGAGCTACAAGCGCTAAAACTTTGGCGAAGTTTAAAATCGAGTTGTCACCAAATTCTTTAACCGGCAATTCTGCAAACACTGATCAAGCTACAATCGGTCAAATTTACCAAACATTTCTCCATTCCACAAGCTTTAGAACAAGGCCACAAAAAACAATATCTGTGTTCTAGTTCAGGAGAAATTTAGCCTTTTGTTTGAAATACATCACTGAAAACGGCGTTCGTCGAACTTCGGCAAACGAAACGATGGCGAGTAAATGGAACGTATGGAAATTCGTGACTATCTGCATATGGACACTTAGTGATATGCAGTTGTATTCCAACCTTCCTGCGCGCGCATCCCACTCGCGGGTACAAAGGACGAGTCAATCTGTACGATCTCATTAGCTCGCCAGCTTCTTTTACATTTTATGCTGCTTCTTGCTTTAGAATTTTCTGGACTTTGTCTGGCCGATTCTTTTCACGCTGCTCTCACGTCTACTTTCTCTCTTTTAGTTCATACTTAGTATGTTTTCCTACATTGGTACGAATTAACCAAGTTGGTTCTTATTCCGTAGATCTTTTTTTCTTCTAATTTTGTAAATTAATATTGAATATTTATCATTTTTTGTTTACCCTTCTGAGTTTTATTTTCAATTGAAGTCATCACGATACTCTGGACAGATGAGTCACTTTTTACTCGGGATGGCATGATAAATTTACATAACTGGCATCATTACGCTCAACAAAATTCAATTGTAACACGAAACTCATCGTTCCAGATGCGATTCAGCTTAAATGTTTGACTTGGAGTGGTTGGCGATCGTTTGATAGGTCCTCATGTGTTCAAAGGTCATCTGACACGTTATACATATTTTGAGTTTCTGGAACATCATCTTCCAGTATTACTTGATGTCATTCCTGTACCCCAACGAGCGGAAATCATTTTCCAACACGATGGGGCACCTGCACATTCTTTCAATGTCATTTGGGACTTCTTGACTCAGCAGTATCCGCGATGGATTGGTCGTAATAGACCAATTCTTGGTTACCTAGATCGCCAGATCTTACTCCATTGCACTTCTAGGTGTTGGGTTTCCTGAAGCAAGAAGTTCACCGCACAGAAGTTGCCAGTTTGCAAGATTTAAGCAGCCGGTTCGATGGTGCAAAATTAAAACTGAGGGAGGAGACGTGAGATGCGTCATTCTTTTTTTTTGTTTGGATATCCCTTTGTTAAAAACGTGAGAAACGTCATACATCTTTTGTTACCATTACATTGCGTTTGTAAACTTAATACAACTGCTACTTTTCTTGTTTGTCTTTAGAACATTTTTCTTGCATCTGACAAAACAGCAGGCTGAAGGCGGACATGGAATCTAGAACAACCATGGCACCCCGTGAGTCTCCTTCTCGACGAACGTCGAGTTCATTGATGAATGTATTTCAAACAAAAGGCTAAATTTCTCCTGAACTATAACAGCGATATGGTTTATTCTGGGCTCTTTATAAAGCTTGTGGAATGGAGAAATTTTTGGTAAATTTGACCGATTCTAGCTTGATCGGTGTTTTCAGAATTGCCAGTTAAAGAATTTGGTGACAACTCGATTTTAAACTTCGCCAATGTTTTAGCGCTTGTTGCTCGCCGTCAAATTAAGGTATATTGATGTAAATGGTGTCACCCGATAGGATGTATTCTGCTCTTTCCAAATATGCATTTATTTTGCGTGTAAGTGATCAGAAAGCTCACAAATTTGGGGGTTTTCAGACGGGATGGAAAAAAAAAAAGATTTTTCTTCTATCTACCATAACTGGGAAAGATTAGAGATAGGACAGTGTTTCTACGGTGTTTTATGCTCCCCATTTGCTGTTTTATCACCTGCTTTCCTTTGACAGATTACGTCAAACTCACCCTGTATATAAATTTATGTTCCAGGAGATGCTACTTTAATAGAAAGTGAACCAATTAAATTTACTTATTTATTTACTTATTTATTTTTATTTTTATTTTTTTAGTTCATTTTATTTTTGTACTTGACTGCAGAAACGGGCTATAAACAGTTTATTCCATAAATTTTAAAGCGGTTGTCTACGAACAGCTAATGAATATACTAAAACTATATCAAATTTATTTTTTGTGGCGTATGTTAAAAAAAAAAAAAGTGAATGTTTTGTTGTGTTTATTTTATTTTATTTAACGTTTTGAATACGTTTTTCAAAAACACGTGAATTACTTTATGATTCTTATAAGCATCTTTATGTTTGAACGAAATTCGACAAGAGTTTCAATAAACAAATAGATTTGTATTAATCTAAGTTATAGATGAAACCAAATTAAAAGCATTGTGCATTACCGTAATTTTCTGCATGTAATCCACAGTTAAGATAAATTATTTTACACCTTTTCTTAGATAACAATTTATTATTTATCACATGGGAATGCGATCAAAACAAAATTGCAGCTTTCATGTAAAAACAAATTATTATAATATTTTCAAATATGAAAATTTGAATTATATATGATATTTAATAATTTAATCCAGTCGATCACAATTATATTCTTTTAAACTTCACGTTTAGAAACTGTATTTGTGTTAAGATATAGGTAAGACTAAAAAATAGCCATTACTAATGATTTCGTGAAGCGTCAGCTAATATCTGGCTATTTCTGAGACCCGAGCATTTTACTTCCCACTCAAGTCTTTTTCCTTTCTCGAATATTATTAATGTAATTATTTATTGTTTTGCTTATTACATATTTTATTTGTTTATTTAATTTTAAATATAGTTTGCCGACGTTAATATTTATGTTTGCCATTTCACATATTTAAGCTACTGCCTTGTTAAACCTATTATGTTTCTAATATAGAATAACAAAGATGTCAATAAAAATTAATCTTTATAAACAATGGCATATTTGTGAAAATATTTTCACTCATATATTAAAAAAAAAATCTTATAAATAAAATTTAAATATGAGATAAAATATTTTTATTTGGTTGAAAACGGAAAAATCTATATTAATCTGAAAAATTCAGAAATAGTAATATTTGAATATATATTTTTTTCTGCATATAATTTTTTTCTATATGCATCGATATATATCTAAATATATTTCTAACTTTTTTTTTTCTGCAAACTGAAGAATAAAATATACATGGAGATAAAAATACTATCGACAGACTAATTTATCATTTCCTTGTGACGTCGCATGGGCCTGAGTAAAGAAAAAATAATTTGAAAACTTTAAGTGAGAATATTTTGGAAAAGGGGGACTTCAGTACTTAAAATAGATCGTGAAAATTTTCTTTTATTTGCAGTTTGGAAATGTACTACTTACTGATAAGAAAGCGATTAAAAAAGAAAAATGATACGTTATTTTTGATATAAGAAAATAATTCGCTAGTAAAATGACACCTGATTCATTTTAACGCGACAATCGCGGAATGTACAAAATGTATGACACTTTCCTTTTTTCTTTTGTATTTGAATTAATAATATTAAAAGCATTAAATTTTCCAGATAATTTCTTAAATGTTAAGTATTTTTTTTATCAGTTAATAATCTTAATACTTATAATAATTTTAATTTTCAGTTTCTTTTTCTTGACAATATTTCGTGTATAATCTTACACTTGAGACAGTGAAATTTTTTTCTATGTTATTATTCAGTATTTTCATGTTGAGATAAATACTCAGGTTTGTCATTTCACATACATGTAAGTTCCTGTATAGATAAAAGTCATATCATTTTTCTATAGAGACCAGAAAAAATTTAAAACTACATAAACCAGTGGTATTATTTATTACATTTGCAAAAAAATAGTATACTGTTTAAAATTGGAATAACATTTATATGTTTCAAGTGAACCCATGCATTTTTACAGGAGTTAGAGTGCGGACGGAAAGAAAAAGCAAAGACATACACTAAGCGACCATACTTTTCTTTTCCCTTTTTGCAACTGCCAATTTTATCATTTAAAAAGCAAACTTTTGAACAGATTTTATTACGTCAATCTCCTCGTACACTTTAGGATTGAGTCCAGTGTTAAAAATAAAATGCATCTGACAGGAAAATTATAATTTTATAAAGTATTTCAGAAATGGCAAGTATAAGGCATTTAACGATGCCACAAAAAGCATTAATTTTAGAATGAAAGTCAAAAAATATTTTAATACGTGAGATGGCAAATTAATTAAATGTTAACGAAATATTTTTGAGATGTTTTTTAGGAAAATATAAATTTTTTTGGCTGTTTAAACGGAAAATATGTCTTTAGGCGGCATTGTTGCCAATCCAAGCAAGATGATGGCAAGTTAAGAAACAAAAGTTTCAAAAAATCGATTTGTACATGCTCGTAACTTGAAAAGAGATTTAAAAAAAAAGCGCATAGCAAAGTAATTTCTTTAAAAACAGTGCGGGAACAATTAAACAAAGTATGCTAAAAACCAGAGGATCTGTAAAAAAAAAGTCATTACTCAGGAAAAGAATTAAAAAAAAAAAAAAAAAAAAAAGACTTCAGTTGACCAAAAATTAAAAAAAATATATCAGTTAAGTATTAGGCCGAACTGGTTTTCTCGGAAGAGTGAAGTTTATTTTATTTTGGGCTGATTAACAAAAAAAAAAAAAAAAAAAAAAAAAAAAAAAAACTAGTAAAATGGTAAATATGTGACAGAATTATTAAAAATTGCATTCATAAAACAGTGACACATTCTCCGTACATTATGGTACGGAGGTGCATAAATTTTCAATGAGTCGGGGAAATTTTCATGCTCAAGGGATTAATTAACTCGAAATAAAAGGCGGTCATTATAAAAACGGCACCTAACCGACTATTTTGAAGGTATCTCAGACTTTCCCGCAAATAGATTTTAAGATGATATTGCACCATACTAAAGGGCGCCTTCGGTGCATTTATTCGATTCAAATTGTTAAAACTACCTATGCTATCCCATAAGCCCCAATAATTTTGTAAGCAACCATATCCTTTTTAACTTTAAGTTAAATCCCACAAAAAATATCGTAGAATATCTTTTTCATCAGAACTTGGAAATAGCCCTAATCTCAATCAGCTCGAAAATGTTTAGTCAAAAAAAAGCGTCGAAAAGGGTTGAGGATTAAACAATTGCAGCCTATAACTCTGCAAGGACAAGAAAAAAAATATTTATATTTGGAAAAGAGATTTTTTTTTTAATTTACATTAAAACATTGCATAATACTATGCCATTGCGCATTAAAGCAGTAATTCCATAAAAAGGTGGAATAAATCAATGCAGAATACATGTTTTTATTAAAAATTGCTTAGATCTAACAAACAAATAGTTATATTTCATGTATTAAAATATAACTTGTTTATATCATATAAAAAATGATAACACAGTACAAAGTATATTTTTATTATATTAAGTTTAAAAAGAATGTTTTATGTAGATTTTTAATAATTACTTCGTAGAGCGTAATAAAGTGAATTATTAAATTAAAAATGTCCATATGTATCATTTCATCTCTTTGATATTATGTAAGCATGACAGTTTTATTTGTTTCAACCATTAGTTTTAGTTTTGAAGTTATTACAAATAAAAAAGGTATAAGTCAATTTTTCCGCAGTGCGGCTTTTTTTTTTTTTTTTTTTTTTTTTTTTTTTTTTCGCTTAGTGTAAGTACAGTAAACGACAAAAAAAGAAAAAAAAAAAAAAAAAAAAAAGCCGCACTGCGGAAAAAATGACTTATACCTTTTTCATTTCTAATAACTTTAAAATTAAGGGATGAAACAAATAAAACTGTCTTGTTTGCACAATACCAAAGGGATGAAATGATACTTATGCACATTTTCGATATAATGGTTCGCTTTATTACACTCATCGAAGTACTTTATAAGAATTTGCATAAAACTTTCACTTTAAACATAATGCAATAACCATACACTTTGCATTCTATTATGATTTATTATATAAAATAAACAAGTTATGTTTTAATATATGAAATAAAACTATTTATTTGTTAGATCTAAGCAATTTTTTATTAAAAATATGCATTCTGTATTGGGTTAATTCCACCTTTATATGGAATTACTGCTTTAATGCACAATGGCATAGTCTTATACAGTGTTTTAATATAAATCTCAGAAATTTCAATGTGCCAAATATCACAAATAATTTTTTCTAGCTCTGGCAGAATTGTAGGCTGCAAATTCCGAATCCTCTCCCCTCTCTCCTTCTTTTTTATAGACGAAACATTTTCGAGTGGATTGCGATTAGGACTATTTCATGTCTGGTAAAGAAGGAATTCTACTATATCTTTTGTGGGATTTAACTTAAAGTGAAAAAAGATATGATTGCTTACAGAATTATAGGTTATCAAGGGAATGGATAGGAAATTTTAACAATTTGAAGTGAATAAACGTATCACAGACGCCGTGTTAGTAAGGTGCATTATCATCATGAAATGCTGTTTGAAGAAATGTCCAAGATATTTCTAAAATGGTCGGTCAGGCACCACTTTTATACACACAGAAAAATGGAAAATCGAAACTTGTCAAGAAACGTGTTATCTTTGTCATAGTACTCGTTTTCCTAGTATATTGACAAATTTGCACAAAATTACGCAACATTTTAAACAATCAAACCACTACCTGACAATCCCATTTAGTCATGAGACACAAAATTCGTTTTATTTTACCATGTATCTTTAATATGTTTCGTCTGATGATCCGTTTTGCCTCTAAAACTTGTCAGATGACTAATTTCCCAGGTACAGTTTTCATTTTCCTCAAATTTGACCGGTTAGTCAGATGAGAGAATAAAAATAAATTGTTCCTGTTTTGTCAATTGACTAAGAAAAATTTGTTTGGCTAGTCCAAAAGCTCAGCATTATTATTTTTTTATTTTTTATTTTTTTGTTTATTTTGTTTTATTTTTTTTTGTCTCCTTCTGACAACTTGAGTTAGTCAACCGAAATCGAATAATTTAACCTATCAAATTTCGCGGGATAATGCAATCGCAGAATTCGAAATCCAAATACTTAGAAGTCTGAAATCGTGGATCCGTTGATGTTTTTTCGGTTCCATTTCCATATTTGTGATAATTTTCATTTTAGAAATAGACCGAGAGATTTTAATTATCTGCGAATCGAGTTTACGGTCAAAAGTAAGTGCTAAATACTTTATTTATTGTGTGTATATATATATATATTTATCGTAAAGCTTTGTTAGAATAGTAAATTGTAAAATTGTAAAATTCTAAGCTTTAGCAATCTTCTAACAATATCAATGGTATTTAGAATTTGTTTTAATTTATAAAGTTGTTTAAAACGTATAAATTTTAAAATACGTTATTATAAATCTTAGTTTTGCGTATCGTTGTATTATAAAAATAAGTATTTTAATTTGTCTGAACTATAGTTTTTTACATATATTTTTAACATTAAGCTCATATTTATATCTTTTATACACAGAATAGTAACGCTTTATTTTCCCTTAAAGGTGGTTCAGAAGGTATTTGGATTCCAAGAGATAAAAATTCAAAAAAGATATGGAAAAATGCTATTTATAAGGATTTTGAATAACTCCGAATTCTAAGGTATGTTTTTAAATTATCTTTTGCTGCATTTTATCTATCTTATCTCCGAACAAGAATAATATTCATACTTTTTTATATTTAAAATTTTTAATGAGATGAATTAAAAAAATTAAAAGGTTCCTCGTTTATCTGTTATTTGTTCTATTTTTTATTTATTTATTTATTTATTTTTTCCAGTTCTAAATAAATAAATATATCTTTATAATTTAAATATTTTTGGGAAATGGTTGATAATTGCATGTAATAAAAAATGTCTTCATTTATTATTAAATGTTTGATAACAATTTTTTCAGAACAAATTTGAGCAAAAATGATATGAATTTAATATCACATACTATATTCTTTTCTCAATTTTTAAATTTTTCTTGTGTACAATATTAATTATTAGCGATAAATAATAGATGTCTTAGTTAAAATTAAATAGATTTAACTTCATGTTACTTGTTTCATTCAAATGATTGATGATTGTTTTTTAAAGGTTGATATTTTTAGTTATTAAAATTTTGATATCATATATATATATTTTTTTCTTTAGAATAAATTTAATCAAAAATAATATGAGTTTAAATTATTAGATACTATTAAGTATTCGTTATAAACAAAGGTATCTTGTTAAAAATATGTACTTAATTTCATGTTATTTGTTTCACTGAACAAACTGAAAAAATATAAGTTATATGCTATAAAAATGAGACAAATTACTATAAAGATACAAAATGATTTTAACCTTCGACAAAACGAGTCATATAGTCTGAGAAAATAGTGCTCAAAAGCTGAATGACAGAATCAGCAGCTATCAGACATTTGTTGATATGTATCATTACAAAAAAAAAAAAAAAAAAAAAAAAAAAAAGTATAAGAGTTTCAAGCCTGCCTTTTTTCTCCCGGGGAGAAAAAAAGAAGAAAAAAAAAAAATGTCATGTTGATGCCACCACAAAACTAACTTTCTTCTACCTTTTCCTATATAAAATCATGCAATGGAAATTATTTTTTATTTTTATTTTTATCTATTATTAATGCAGACGATTTTCATATCACAGAGGTAGTCTAAAGGTTCAACGGAAGTAAATTTTTACCGTACAGATGATCACGGGGAAAATTTCAGTATAACAGCGCCACATATCGCCTATATACACCCAATTTAATAAACATTACGTCTCTTAATGGCCTTTTTATACATTAAATATTGTTCAATTATACGCATTAGAACCTGAGATATAACCCTTAAATTGTAAAAATAGCTGTATAGCAGCTTCACCTGTTGAGCGATTAGCACTAAAAGTTGACATAAACTAATAATTTATGTTAAGGTGCATCTACATATAATTTTATATGCAATTTTGTGCAGTAGTTCCTGAGATAGAGCCTTCCCTGAAATTGCAGAAATCGATGTATAACAATGCCACCTGTCGTGCAATTGGCACCAGAAGTTGGTAGACACTAACTTATGACAAGGCGCATCTGCGTATAAATTAATATGCAATTTCGTGCATTAGTTTCTAAGAGATAGCCTTTTCTGAAATTGCTGTAGAGCAGCGTCATCTGTTGAGCGATTGGCACCAAAAGTTGATAGACACTAATTTATGTCAAGGTGCATCCGTATATTAATTTATATGCAATTCTGTGCAGTAGTTCCTGAGATACAGTCGCCACAAAACTTTTTGTCACATACAAACATTTTCTATTGTCAAAACATGTTCTCGAGCTCTCAAAACGCGTAAATCCATCAAAAACCGAAAATCGAAAATGTTTACGAATCCAATGCTTTCTTCTATTGAATACAAAAAAAAAAAAAAAAAAAAAAAAACCTAAAGAATAGTATGTGTCTAACTGTAATGCAAAATAATTTTAAATTGAAAAAATAATATAAAAAAGATTAAGCATAAGTTTAGATTAATAACAATTAATATGAAATGATTGGGCTTCTATAAACATCCATAAAAGAACAACAGAAGTTTTAACTAAGTGTTAAAATTCTTATGTGAAAACTAAAATTTAAGACACAAAAAGAACCAACTCATTCAAAAATTTATGTTTTATCACTCACAGCTAACTGCTCAAGTGCTTTTTCTTTCTTTCTTCTGTTTTATTTATTATTCTTAATATTATTATTATTTTGTGTGTGTACGCACGGAATTTGGTTGCGAGGAAGGGGGGGGGGGGCGGGGCAATTGATTGCACAATCGAAACTGAATCAGACTCAAAACTATGAAAAAAAAAAAAAAAATGTTTTTCCTATTTCTATTTTTCTTCCCTTCTCCCCCCCCCTTTCTTATCGGCTAAAGTAAACAAATACGTAATTTTTCCCATCCGCGGTCATTAAAGTGTTTGTTTATTTATGTGAACTGGATTATTATTCTTGTAGCATTTTAGTCAATTAAAAAAAAAAAAAAGTGAGTTGGAGATTTGGTATTTTCTCTAGCTTGAATGAATCACTAAATATATATCACCGAACTTCAAATACTTAACTTTAGGGGGGGGGGAGGGGGGGCAGGGGATGTAAGTAATAGGTATTTAAAAAAAAATACACTTGTAACAGAAGAAAACAGCTGCCAATTTGTTGTTTAATATTAGAAATTTTGTTTTTTCAGTATATTTTTACTCCATTACCCGACTGCCGTAGGTAATGGAAGTATTGTATTCGGTCCAAAAAATCGATATCAAGATTTCACCTGATTTACATGCTTTAAGGTCCCCTGAGTCCAAAAATGTGTTTTTTGGCGATGTCCTCTGACTATGATATCTCCTAAACTAATAAAAATAGAATCACGAAACTTCAGAATTGAGACAGGTCTGGTGAACATATGAATTTTTTAAGTTTTGGTGAAAATTAGAAAAATAGGAAGTGGGATATCCGAAACCGGAAGTGAGTTCGTAAACCCGTATCTCAAAAACGGCTCCAACGATTTTCTTCAAAGTTACTGTATAAACACTCTATTAGATGTCCTTTCAAATGATATAGTTGGTTAGTTCAGGACAATTGATAGGCGTCCTGTATGAATAGCTCAATTTCAGGTTTCGCAAGTGCGTTCCTTCCAAAACGACTGTATGTATTTTTTTCAAAGTTGCAATATTAACCCTCTTTTAAATATACTTTTGTATGTAATTGTTGTTTTCCGGTCAACAATTGAACATGCCAAGTCACTATCTCAAAAATGGCTCTAACGATTTTCTTGATAATTGTTACATAAACCCATTTTAGGTATTCTTTCTCATGCTTTACGTGGTTATTATAGGACAATTAATAGTCATCCTGATCAGTTAGATCTGTTTTAGATCTTGGAAACTGGTGTTTCAAAAAGTAAAATAATAATTAAAAAAAACTACCCCCCACCTTTTTTCTTCTTCTTTTTTTAAACTCGCTATGTAAACTCTGTTTTATATGTCTTTATGCTGTATTAACTTTCTCTTACTGGAAAATTTTTAGTTGTCTATTTCATTAGATCAATTCTATGTCTTCTGATCACATTAACTCCAAAAAGTGCATATAACACGTGTAATAGTGGATAATGGAAGTCGTGTGGTTGTTCCACACCAAATTTTTTTTATTTCCGTTTTCATTTTTATTTTAAGAAAATAAATATTCAAAATTTCCCCCGAACATCGTTCGCGCGTTCGGACATATTCTGCACCCCTGGAAATATGTTAAAAGGCACTTTAAAGAAATTCCTTCCGTAGACTGTACTGTATTGGACGTTTCGTATTTGTTTGAACATACATAAATTATATAAATAGCATTTATAATACGGTTGTCAGCTTCCAAATATGTTTAACAATAGTGTACTAACAGCAATATATTCATTTTAAAAAAAAATCTATAAAACCAGATCGATTAAAAAAAAAAAAAAGCTTGTGCGTGCGTAATCAAGTAGTAAGTAATCATACGAATACGAATCATACCCAAAGTAATCATACGAATTATAAAGTAAGTGAAATATGACAATATATATATGTATCATCATTATCAATTTCAGCCTTTATCAATCCACTGCAGGATGAAGGCCTCTCCTAGGTGATTCCAAAGTGCCCTGTTTTCACATAAAAATTTATAAACGAGTATATAATAATTTATGCATAGATTAAGAAAGGTTTTGATATATGCAACTTCCTAACTAAATGCAACCTATGCAATGAGGTGAAATTTACACCTCATATAACGTACTTCTTAGCGACATCCTAATGACCTTTTTTTTTTTTTTTTTTCATTTTAAGGTTTGCGAGCTCCATTTTAAACCTGGTGAAATTATACAAACAGTAACATATTTTAATGAAAAAGAAGAAAAGTTATATCAAGTTCCAAGAAATAAACCAATTGTTAAAGATGGTGCTATTCCTACGATTTTCAGTGATTTGCCATCATATCTATCAAAGCCAAGTACATGAAGACAAAGTCCTGTGGAAATATTTCGTTTTTGTTTAAGAGCTATTTAGATTTGTAAATAATTAAGTTGGAAAAATTAACCAAATAATGACTAAAAAAATTTGAGAAGTATTGCAAAAGCCAAGGCAAAAAAATTACGTTTTATTACCTAATGATATTTGTGCTTTTATATTATTATTATGATTAATTTTTATGCAAATGATAGAAAAATCTTCTTTATGTACATGAAACATATTTATAATTTTCAATAAAATTATTTTTTTCTTGATTTTTGTCTTTTATGTCTTATTTTAATTACTTAGTTTCTTATTTAAATAAGCAAATAAATCTATTTAAAATCTTGAGATTTAAAATCTTATTTAAAATGTTGGTATAAAGAATGTTGAAAGTATGTTATCAGGTAAGTGAGAGTTATTTTGGATGATCAAATACTTGTAAATTATTGCTATATATTAAAATTTATCTGTGCATAAAATTTACAGAGATGATTAAAGGGAAAAAAAAAATTCTTATTATATACGGTAAAAGGTGTTTTTAATGCAAATTCTATGTCCACCCTCACCTTAAAAAAAAAAAAAAAAAAAAAAAAAAAAAAGGTGTATCATTAATATTTATGATTTTAAAACTTTAAATAACCGGAAATTTGGAGTTTGATGTTATTTATAATTTAGTACATTGTAACTTCTATACCTTATATATCGTTAATATTGTCTATATCAATACATTGTATCGTCGTACCTGTTTATAATTTTAATTTGGTGAAAAAATCCATTATTTAAAAAATATATGCATATATTCAGGTGGCTTAACCCTTTGTATCCCACGGGGTCTTTAAGGTCCTACCAAAAAAATTCCTCAATATAGCCTAAATTTAATACAGGCTTTCATTGGAACTTCAAAGTCCCTATAATTTAAACTTTCTCTATTGTTAAGCAAAAGTAAGCTAAATTTAATATGAGATGTTTCTCTTTCAGAAAAGAAATATAATAAAAAAGTTTCAAACTATTTTTCCAAAAATAAGGTGATTTGGTATGTAAAGGGTTAAGTAAATTAAGTGTTTGAAACATATTTTATTTTTCAATGTTTATAATTTGTATTTTAACTAATTACAACATGTATGTTTCCCAAAATTTTCATATTTTTATTTATTGAATAGTTGTGATTATTAATGTCATCAGTGGTTATATTAAACATAAATAAACACCGCTCAGTTGCTTTATTAGCTATATTAATTCGTACTCTGCTATTACTCCTATTTAATATGTATATATATATATATATATATATATATATATATATATATATATATTACCTTTGAAATAAATTTATGACTAAATATAAGATTTATTGTTTTATGGAGGGAAAAAATTGGGAATGAAATGGGTAATATTAAAAAAAGGAACTTAAAAAAAAAAAGGTTTATATTTATTTTTGTAACCACAGCGTATAAAACGAAAGCACCGAGGAGAAAAAAAAATAAATTCTAAATATAATAAATTCTAAAATAAATTCTAAATCCATATATGAGGATGTGCATAAAAAATGGACTAAATCATGTGGCGCCACAATCCATTTGAAAGGTCTTGATAAGAAGGTGTTGGATAAATGCTTGCGTTAATAATAAATAAATGTAGGGAAGAATGTTTAAACTAGCGAATTCTTTGTTTCAGTGGTTTGTTAAATTTCCAGTATTCATAGCTGCTAACTTTTTTAATTGATTCCGGAATGTTGTTAGTAATGCCCTTTTTTCAAATCATATTCTTTGAGGAGTAATTTTCTTCATATTTAATTGTAATTACATGCTAAAGAAGATTATTCTAGAAAGAATATGGTATGAAGAAAAGGGTGAATGTTAACAACATTCCGGAATAATTTGAAGAAGTTGGCAGCTATGAGTATTTTTTTTTTTTTTTAATTGATAGACAAGTAATATTTTCCAAAAAAGTTCTTTAAATGTATTTTCAAGGTTGAACACCTTAAAGGGGAGAAAAGATTAAACAATTACAAAAGTAAAGAGGTTAAGACTAATAACAATGCTTTTACAAAAACCCCTGCAAACAAGCACGAATCTCTTATTCTTCATAAAATATGAAGGATTTTAACCAATTAAAATTTTGATTAATCTGCTTACTTGCCAACTCCACTGTTTTTACCAGTAGACTACCGTTTTTTTTAGCTATTTCTACTGTTCTGCTGTTTTTAGGAACTTACAAGAAAAATTGTAAAATTGAGCAATTTTACTGGAAAATATATAGAGGAAAATATACAGAGAATACATATAATAATGAAATGAGGCTTATTAAATGTATGTGTAAAAATTACAATATTGATTTTAATTAACTCAAAACAAACTTAAATTTTTGGATTTTTTACTTCCATCACCCTACTACCGTAAGTAATAGAAGTACAGAGCTGACAACCTAATCCGGCAAATTGTTAGTACCGCCCCTTTTTCTACACCAGTCATTTCTTAGAGTATTTTCTTCTTAATTCATCGTAAATACATTTGAAGAAAATTGCTTTAAAAATTAAGTGGTGTAGAAAAAGGGGCGGTACTAACAATTTGCCGGATTAGGTTGGCAGGTCTGGAAGTATTGTATTCGGTCCAAAAATTCGATATCGAGATTTCACCTGATTTACACGTTTTAAGGTCCCCTGAGTCCAAAAAAAGTCGTTTTGGCAATTGGTAAGTGTGTGTGTGTGTGTGTGTGGAATCTCCAGGCTATCATATCTCCGAAACTAATAAAGATAGAACTACAAAACTTCAGAATTAAGACAGGTCTGGTGTACAGATGCATTTTCCAAATGTTGATAAAAATTGAAAAACTCAATTTTCTCAAAAAAAAAAAAAAAGTCTGGTGTGAAACAACCACACGGCTTCCATTGCCCACTATTACACGTATTATATGCATTTTTTAGAAATAATGTGGTCAGCGAACACGTAAAATTGACCTAACGAAGTAGACACCAAACAAATTTCCTATAATAAAAGCTAATATATATATGTGTGCGTGTATGTGTGTGTGCATGCATGTATATATATATATATATATATGTATACATATGTAAACATGTAAAACAGAATTTATATAGCGAGTTAAAAAATAAGGGGGGGGGGAATGAGTTATTTTTTCAAACATCAATTTCCGAGATCTAAAACTGACCTACCTAATCAGGATGACTCTTATTTTTCCTGTAACAACCACTTAATACATGAGAAAGGATATCTAAAATGGATTTATGCTACAATTTTCAAGAAAATCGTTAGAGCCATTTTTGAGATACCAACTTTTACCAAAACTTGGTGTACTCAATTATTGAACGGAAAACAATAATTACATACAAAAGCATATTTAAAAGTGAGTTACTATAGCGAGTTAGAAAATAATCCGTACAGCCGTTTTTAAAGGCACGACTTGCGAGACCTGAAATTAAGCTATTTATACAGGGCGCCTGTACACCAGAATTTCATCTGTACATCAGACCTGCCTCAATGCTGAAGTTTCGTAGTTTTATCTCTATTAGTTTAGGAGATGTCATAACCAGAAGATTTCGTTCGTACATACATACATACACACACATACACACTATTGCCAAAAACTACTGATTTGGACTCAGGAGACCTTAAAACGTGTAAATCAAGCGAAAACTCGACATTGAATTTTTGGACCGAATACAATACTTCCATTACCTACGGTAGTGGGGTAATGAAAGTAAAAATGCATATAATTCGTGAAATAGTGGGTAATGGAAGTCGTGTGGTTTTTCACACCAGATTTGTAAATAATGCTTTGTAATTAAATAGTATATTTACATAGTCATTATGAGTGTATTTTCAGTCAGATAAGATAATTAAAAACTGAATTTTGATCCTCATTATCTTATAAAAATCTGGAGAACATTTTAATTTCTAAATGCAGTGAAAATTTAGTTTCCAATTTAGTTAACAATTCTATGAATAACAATTTAATTGTTATTTTCTTAATGAAGCAAAATCTGCTATAAATGTAAAAATTTGTGTTTAAGTAAATATCATAGACAATATTTTTTTTTCCTAATTTTTAGGATTTGAAATTAATTCTTTAATACACATAATCTCAATATTTTATTTGTTTTCGTTTGAAAGATGAGTGATTTTTATTTAAAGAAAATTTTTATTTATGGAAAATATTTTGTAAATATTCATATATTTTTCTTTTTGTCTACTATATATTTATATAAATTCAGTCTCTATCGTTAAAAATGTCAATTTACAAAATCTCTACTGTTTTTTTTTTTTTTTTTTTTTTTTTTTTTTTTCCCGATAAAATCTACTGATTTTTAAAACTGATATGTTGGCAAGTATGAATCTATCTCAAATATTATGAGACATTCTAGTCATTGTTTTTTTTTTTTTTTTTCCTAACTAATCTTCCTCCACAAATATTATGAGGCAGCTTAATCAAATAGAGACTCGTTTTCCTCTTCAGATATTACCAGACAGGTTAGTCAGGCAAATAATCTTGACTATCCTGCCTCTTCAAATATTCTTTGAAAATTGACTACCTTTCTTAGTCAGATACCTGAGATCTGTTGACTAACTTTCTTAATCAAGTGTAGATTCTGACTAACATGCCTTGTCTTTGAAACTGCGGTTGTTGACTAACCTTCCTGGTCAGATAATTATGATTGTCGACTAGCCTTCTTTGTCTGATAATATTAACCTTCCTAGTCTGGAGTAGTGTTTTGGTGACTAGTTCAGCAAGTACACTTTTTAGTTTTGGAGACTAGTTCAGCAAGTACACTTTTCAGTTTTGGTGACTAGTTCAGCAAGTACACTTTTCAGTTTTGGAGACTAGTTCAGCAAGTACACTTTTTGGCTAGTCAGCTATTTTGGTTAGTCAATTCTGTATTGTCAGTTGAGCATTTTGCCAGGTCACTGTGACCAATTTATTTTTCTGTGTGTAAAGACTGTGTTTTATTTCAATTTAACTGATACCTAGAGCATAAAAAATGCCCAACTCTTTGAAAAGTTATGCACCTCCGTACCATAAGTCACGGAGAATGTGTCACTATTATAAAAGTGCTATTTTCATTAAGTCGTTGATATTTTCGTTGTCAGATCTGCTTGTTTCCTTTAGCTTGAAATAAGTTAAACTTGACTCATCAGATAGAACAAGTTCAACGCAATAATTAACTAATCATTTATTTTATTTTTTTTTATCCATCCGAGGTCTTGCTTTCCTATTTCTCTTTACTAAGAATGGAATTTTTTTCAAATTTTATGTTTTTTAAACTCCTTTGTTTATAGGAAACAGATAAATTAACAGTGCGTAAAACTTTGGCAATAGATTCAGAAATATTTTTATAGTAAGGAATAGTAATATTTCTGAATCTATTGCCAAAGTTTTACGCACTGTTAATTTATCTGTTTCCTATAAACCTGAATTTCTAATTCGTAATTTCCTTTCTAATTTTAAAACTGTTATCCCCCCTTTTTCCCGTACAGGTGTTATTCATAATATCCCTTGTAAATCTTGTAGTTCAGTTTATATTGGTCAAACTGGCCGTTCTCTTCATACTCGAATTAAGGAACATAAAACAAATTTCAAAAACCGTGATATACGTTCAAAAATAGTACAGCATGCCATAGAAACTGACCATTTACCTGATTTTAACAGTACTAAAATAATCATATCTAATTGTTTAAATTATCACTCAAGAATTTTCCTGGAGGTCTGGTGCACAAATCAACATTTCTCGCCACTTAATGAGGCATGCGCAGTTCCTGATGAATACGTTGTACTCACATAATGAAAGTCTGTTGTTCATCTCATCATTTACATTTGATGTTTTTTACTGATGAGGAGCCTGTAAATGGCTCGAAACGTTTAAATTTATGTTTTTGTGTTTTTAATATTTTAAAATGTATATTTTTAGTGTATATTATCTGTCTCAGTTTTTAATGTGATTAAAATTTAATTTAACTACGAGACGTAATGATTTTTAAATATTTTAAAGAAATTATGTTGCTAAACACTTTTTCAGAATCTCTTTTATGTTCCAAATGTAATACAAACGGAATTTATAAGCAATGGCTTTTTAACTTACGGTCATCTCGTTTATATGAGCAACAGGGCCGCCTACAGCCAAATTTACAGATAAAACGGCCAAAAAAGTTTATATCTTGCTAAAAACCATTTTATCAATATTTCGTTAACATTTAATTATTTTGCCATCTCACGTATTTTAAAATATTTTTTGATTTTCATTCAAAAATTAATATTTTTTGTCGCATCGTTAACTGCCTTATTCTTACCATTTTTTAAATAATTTCTAAAATTACAATTTTCCTGACAATTGCATTTTGTTTTTAACACTGAACTCAATGCTAAAGCGTATGTGGAGTGAACATAATAAAATATGTTAAAAAATTTGCTTTTTAAACAATAAAATTGGCGGTTGTAGAATGTAAAATATATATATATATCCAAGTGCGTTTTTTTTTTTTTTTTTGGTCACTTAGTGTATTTTTCAGCTTTACTGAAAAGTGTTAAAAACATAAATATATGTCAATTTCAACTTTTACTTTATATTGTAGTGGGAAGTACCTGTAGCTAACGTTGCTTCAGCAACATCACGTAGCTTTAATACGATGCTAAGACGTCTGAACTGAACAACTCAACTGCATACATATTAAGGATAAATGTAGGCTAATCAGTTCAATAAGGATTAATGTAGTGCAATAAACACGAGCCATTGTTCAAATCTCACTGTGTTAAATTGACCAGGATATGTAATTAGTCCTTCCATAAGGGATATCAATCGACACTCATTTATGCATATCTTCACACCATAATCTTCGAAAAATATATTTATCTTCAATAATTCCGGGAAACTGTACTGTCTCCGACACCTTCAACCAAACTTCACATAATATTTGTTATGAATAGGACTATTCCTTTAATAAACTATAGTAATTGTGTTTTCCTGTGTAAATGAAGGCAAAATTTTCATAGAAACCAATTTTTTTATTAAGCAATATTTTGTCCATTTTGTTCGATCACTTTTTGCTACCTTTCAGGCAACTTCAAGATTACGGACTAAAAAAAGTTTTTTTTTCTTTTTCGGCAAAAAACTGTTCCAAGAAGAATTTGATATCCTTATCAGCAGTGAAGTTCCTAACATTCAAAGCGTTTTGCAAAGAACGAAACAAATGATAATCTGATGGTGCCACGTCTGGTGAATATGGTGGATGCAGTAATACATCCTATCCAGTCAGCAAATTTTTTTTATGTCTGACCAAACATTTATATGATCTAACGTTATTATGATGAAACACAACATCACTCCGATTCTTCAACTCTGGACGCTTCTGCTTAATTGCATTATTGAATTTACTCAATTGACAACAGTAAATGTCAGAATGAATGATTTGGTTTCTTCGAATCCATTTAAAATACACATCTTCTTTGAAATCTCACCAGACTGACAGCATACACTTTTATTTGATGAATATCTGCTTTAAAAGTGATTTGAGTAGGTACATCACGATTACATCACGATCTTTTTTCTTTCGACGTTGTTATAAACAATCCATTTTTCATCGCCTGCTGTCATATGCTTAAAAAAGGAGATGTTTTCTTCACGTTCCAAGGGTACTCAAATATTGAGCTTTATAACATATCCAAGTTGTTTTCAAGACTCGATTTCGATATTTTAAGACTCTCGGCAATATCACGTGCCGTTAAATGTCGATTGGATTCGACAAATACCTTTATTTTGTTGTCGTAAACTTCGATTGGCCTTCTTGAGCGTAGTGAATTGTTAACATGAAAATCACCAGACTGAAATTTAGCAAAACAATTTTGACACTGCCGTACTTTTAAGGCATCTTCCCAATATCCATCATATAAGTAGTTTTTGTGAGCTTGAAGAGCATTCTTCCCTTTTCGGAAGGCCTAGGACACATCAGGAGTCAATCGGCCTTAAATCCTACAACCAACCAACCAACCAACTCTTTTCGGAAATAATGCAACAAAATATGGCAAAAACGTTCCTTTTGAAATTCCATTTTGAAATCAACGCCAAACAAACAATTGCTAATGAAATTGTGAAATTGCTAATGAATTATTTTCCTAAATAAAGTTTGAAGTGTCTGCTTTGAAGTTACATAATGACATTTCAGTTTTAAAGGTAGACTGTTATTTCCCTCTATTAAATATAAAGCAATGCCTCCTTAGCTGACCCAATAGATTCTCATTCTACACCTTTATACAAATTTTCCGGGTCTTTCAAATTCACCGGATTCAAAAACCAGAACTGTTAAACTTAGTCACATCAATGGAAGTAAGGGTAGCATAGTTACGTCCTTGAGTCATCTGATGGTTTCAATGAAATAGCACCTGAAAAAATAAATGGAAATATAATACACATATGCTTGCAACTTTTATTTAGGTTTAATATGATTATAAACTACTCAATTTAAATTTCGTTGATATTCCGCAAATTAATACCTTAAAGTTAACTAATATAAAATGTAGCATTTAAAAGCCTCTGACGAGAAGTTGAAAGTAATTTTTTTTTTTTGTAAAAACATTATAATGAGCTGTAACAAAAAAAAAAAAAAAAAAAAAAAAAAGAAGAAGAAGAAGAGGCATAAATGTTTACTGTTTAAAGAATGGTCAGTTTTTAATTATAAAGTCTTAAAAAATAATTTGTTATTATACGTATTCAATTATTCTTCTCTCTCTCTCTCTCTCTCTCTCTCTCTCTCTCTCTCTCTCTCTCTTTTTTTTTTTTTTAACTGAATAATTATCAATCATTCTGTTTTATTTTAATGATTAAGTAAGCATTCTTGTACCATATTTTTCGCACTATAATCCGCAGTTTACATAAATCCGTTTCACACAAGATAATTCCATTTACAAACAAGACTGTATTTGTGAGAGACAAACCGCTAGTTTAAAAATAGTTTTGCCTGTTAATTAAATTTTTCGGCATAAAACTGTTTTAACAAATCTACAAATTTTATGGCGGTAAATATGGTAGGTTTAAAAAATAATTAAAATATACTTCAGGGTTTGCAGCGGTAACTGGTTTGAATACTTCATTTTACATAAAGCAATATTTTAAAAAAGTGATATTCAAATAAGTGACTGCTGGGAAATCTATAAACTTAAAATGGTTCTTTAAATATCGAGCATTGGATAAAAATATACTATAAGCGAGTGTTTCCACATTTTTTCATTACTAATATCTTAAATATTATATATTGTATTGATAACGTTTTTCAAACATGTAAACATCTGTATTGGAATTCTATAATTATTAATAATAATATAATAATAATAATAATAATAATAATAATAACAGTAATAATTTTAGTTTTAGTTTTTTCTTGACAAGTTTTAAAATTGCACGTTTTATAATTTTTTATTTTGTTTTTAAATTTTAATTTGAAATTCAGTTTATAGAGAGGAATGAATATATAAGATCGAACACGTAATAAATGATCGAATGAAAATTTCTAAAATATAAACATAACCAATGACTTATTTAACACCGGCTCTCTGATACATTTAACAAAAAAGAAAAAGGGATTTCTGAAACAATTCTCGAGTTCGAATACGAAAGAAGGCATATCCGTTTGTCTTTGCATGTGAAAAATATATCTCTTTTAATAAAAACTTGAAAACTCTTGGGAGTCTGTATTATTTGAGGTATAATCAGTTCTTGAAAAAAAACAAATTCTTAATACTCAAGACACAAACAAACAGACATGTTTAACAGATAAATACGGGTTTTGGAGGTTTCAACCCCCCGCTCCCCCACACACATACAAGAGAAAAAATATTAGAAAGATAATTAAAATACTTATTCAGAATAGATAGAAAAGCAAAAGTTAGTTTATCATTTTTTGGAAAAAATTCTTTTTGATCAACAAAAATATATGTAATTAAGGTAATAATATTTTTTTTAGTTCTAACTAGGAAACCATCACAATAGTGTAGTAACAGAAATCAATTAAAATATGTGCATTCGAGATGGCATAGTCTAAAGCAAATTTTGACATATAAACTGTTTTTCCTCGTGAGCACGTTCTCGAGAAATCTAAATTTAGTTTTGAGTATAAATGCAATAACGAAAAAGAAATGGGAGGAGTATTAACAAAAACCTGTGAGAACCAAGGTTTTATCATTTCTTTTCTTTTTTCTTTTTCTTTTTCTTATATATATATATATATATATATATATATATATATATATATATATATATATAATATATATATTGATATGAAACTGTTAAATATGTAATTTTAGTATATTTTTTTTAAAAACATTAGATAATTATAAATGAAACTTCATGCATGTTTTATATTATTCATTAGACCTGAAAAAAAATCAGATACTTTTATTATTAATCATACACTATGCTTAAAAAAGAACGCAATACAAAATTATTTTATTTTACAGAGGAAATGTTTTATCACTTAGAGATAATAAAAAAAAGAAAGAAAGAAAGAAAGAATCTGTACAAGAGAGAGAAATTTCCTTTAAATCAACAGAACAATAAAAAGGCGTAACTATTTTCTCCACACTACATCATAAAACTAGTCTGTGCCAGATACTGAGTGAAACACTGACATTTTAATTGAATTTTCAAAATGAGATCTTGCTTTGCATTTTTTATTTTTGACTTTCAGAGGTAATTATTTCATTAATTTATTTGTTTTAAAAATGAAATGATCGGCATTGGTACATTTTATAACTATAAAATTATTTGAACTACCGTTTTAATTAAGGAATCGGAAATTATGCATTAAACTTAAAAACGAATAAAAAAATGTATTAAATACGTTTTGAAATTATTATCGTCTTTTGTGAGACTTATTATTTAAAATGGTACTTAAATATTTTTATAAAAGAAATAATATATATGTTTAATTAATAATCCTTTCACTATATTAAAAATAGATTTAAATTTCTATTTTTATTTGTAGGTATATATAAATACATATATACTTATAGTATATCTAAAATATCAATAAATCTCTCTTTGTAAGTTTTAGTTTTTGTGATCTCTCTCTCCCTCTGTCTCTATATCAATCTCTCTCTATTGCAACCTGTTTATCCATCTGTTTTATAAAAGTGTGTGGATTCAAATCCCAGTTCAGCTATGGGTGGTTCCAGTGATCTTAAACAATTGATCCTACAAACACAAACCGAGAATTATTCTCCACTCAAAAACAGAATATTTGTGCTGGCAACTTCATCATCATCATTTTAAACCGGCAGGAGGCTTTAAGCCTGTTCCAGCCTCAATCTATCTTCTGCGTTGCCTTCACTTGACTCTTATCTCCCTTACCCTGTATTTAAGGCTGCCTTTGGTATGCTGTCAGTACACACTCGTTCTAAATGTTCTCTCCACTCATTTCGGTAGTTCATTATAGTATGCATTATTGGCTTAATTTTCAGTTCCTTCCTGATGTCATCATTTCTTATTTTATCCTTTATAAACAACCCTTCACACTTCTTCGAAATTTCATTTCTGAAGATTCTATTTCTCTTTTATGACACTTTTGAGCGGTTTTTGGCAACGTATTAACGATTAAATCTATTTCTAGCTCAGACTTCTATTTTATTACTGTCTATTCTATATTTAAATGACATATTTCAAGGAATCCATATAATTATATTACTAATATCTATTCTAAATTTAAAAGAGGCATTTAAGCAATTCAAATTTTATTAGCATTATTTTTTTTTTATTTCTGAGATAGTCTTCATCTTTCAAAGCACTAGGGGGGGGGGGTCTACTCCCTGCTTGCTCCTCTCACCAACCCCGGGTTCGTTTCACTTATTATTATCCCTGTGAGGCTTTTCACTGAATACGAATACGTATTAACAGTGTATAACACAAGACAAAACCAGAAAAATGTTATAGAAATTTCCATATTTAATGTGAAATTGGAATACATAATATTTAATACCACCATTTTTTTTTTGTTAGAATAGAAGACTATTTTGTGTTACAACTATATTATATATGACCCCCCCCCCCCCTTTGTCAATTTTTAATTTTTTGTTAGTATTTAGCGATGAAAGTTTTAGTGTAACTGCTTGTTTAAAAAAAAAAAAAAAAAAGGAAAAAAAAGAAAAGAAAAGAAAAAAAGTAGCGTGTACCTTTTCCAAATTCTTATACTCTTTTCTGTTGCCTAAACTTTTTAGGTGATGAATTTTTGGCTTGCCATAATTAGAAATATAAAATGTGTCCCAAAAATGTCTAATTTTGTAATGTTAAAAAATTATCAGTGCGAAATTACATGATTTATAAATGAGTTTCATTTTAACTATTTGGAACAATTTGCTTGTTGGTCCACAACACTATTTGCCGATTTTCTTTCAGTGATTACGGCGAAATGCGATTTTCGGAAGGGGTTGCCATGGATTCCAAACGTAAACAAAGTGAAAACCGGTTTTTCAAAATGCGTCTGTTTTGTAATGTACATAAATGAATTAAGTCCATTTTTAATATTTATTAAATAAATATTTTAACTTTCCTTTCTTTGCATGAAAGGAACTAATATAGTGTTGGTCCACAAATGCATTTGACGATTTTTCTTTGTAATTATGGCGAAATGCCATTTCCGTAAACGGTTGCCATATATTTCAAGCGTAAACAAAAGCAATACGGGTTTTTCAAAATGGCGTCATTATTAATATACAGAATTAATTAAGCTTATTTTTAATAATTTATGCCGTTAAAGTTCAAAACGGCGCCAAAGAAAAATCGCTAAATCCAGTTGTTGACCAAATCTATACTTTTACTCCATGTTTATTCAAAATTACAAAAGCATTTTTCTCTCTCTAAAAAACTGACTTAAAAAAAAAAAAAAAAAAATCTAATACATTAACCTTCTTTTCCGAAAACAGGCCTATCTTTCGTTAAATAAAATGGCAAAAATAGAATAGAATTCTGAATATTAAATGTCTTTTTCATTTTTAATTTTTTAATAAAAAATGTTTAATAATAAAAAAAAAATAAATAAATAAATAAAAATATACTTTAAATACAAAAGGAAATGGTGCTCACAAGGATGATGATTTTAGAAAAGAATAAACGATCCGATTCATAAAAAATGCTATTTTCGAAATCAAATTTCCAAACCTAAATTCGGTAACTTTTTAAAAAGCTTGTTATAATACAGATTTAGATATCAAAATTATCATCAAATTAAATGTTGACTTATAATGGATAATGGAATGTCACGATCATTTTTCGCGTAAGAACATATAAGAAATTGATAAACAGCATAAGCAATTTCGAGTAATAGAAATATTTTTCTTAACAGCAATATTGACATTCGTTTTATTTTTTTTACACCATGGGTAATGATGTCATGACAGAAAAATAACGTCATAAAATAAACTTTTTCTCCGGTGGCAAAGAGAGTACCTTTAAAAACACAAAGTTTTTAGTTTATAACTTCGTTCATTAAAATGATAGAAATTTCTAAGCAGCTGAATGACTTTCTTGAAGTAGTCGGAATACTCTGATATATCTCATGACGCGGATAACCCTGCCCTCCAAGAGAAGTTGTTGTCGCAAAAAAAAAAAAAAAAAAAAAAAAAAATCGACGATAGCGACAGAAACTTTTTTGTTAATATATAGAGATAGAGAAAACTGCAGATCAGTTATGTAATTTCAATTTAAATACAACTTGTCAGAAAAAATCAGAAATATTTAAAAACCACTGCAGGCTATTTACCCCCCCCCCCCAAAAAAAAAAAAAATAATAATAATAATAATAATATATATATACACACACAGAAAAATAAATTGGTCACAGTGACCTGCCAAAATGCTCAGCTGACAATACAGAATTGACTAACCAAAATAACTGACTAGCCAAAAAGTGTACTTGCTGAACTAGTCTCCAAAACTGAAAAGTGTACTTGCTGAACTAGTCACCGAAACTGAAAAGTGTACATGCTAAACTAGTCACCAAAACACTACTCCAGACTAGGAAGGTTAATATTATTAGACAAAGAAGGCTAGTCGATAATCATAATTATCTGACCAGGAATGTCAGTCAACAACTGCAGTTGCCAGACAAGTCAAGTTAGTCAGAATCTGCACTTAATTAAGACGGTTAGTCAGCAGCCAACAGGTATCTTACGAAACAAGCTAGTCAATTTTCAATGAATATCTGAAGAGACAGGATACCCAAGACTTTTTATCTGACTAATCTGTCTGGTAATATTTGAAAAGGAAAACTAGTCTCTATTTGACTAAGCTGCCTCATAATATTTCTGGAGGAATTTTAGCCCGAAAAAAAAATATTTGACTAGCCTGTCTCATAATATTTGAGAGAGATTAATCAAAAAAATTTAATAGATTAAAATCCCTCATATTTTATGAGGAAGTGGCCTCATACTTGTTTGCAGGGGCTTTTGAAAAAGCATTGTTGTTAGTCTTAACCTCTTTACTTTTGTAATTGTTTAATCCCCCCTCCCCTTTTTAAATGTTCAACCTTGAAAAAATATTTAAAAACTTTTCTGAAAAATATTACTTGTCCATCAACTGGAAAAAAATACTCATAGCTGCCAACTTTTTCAATTTATTCCGGAATGTTGTTATCATTCGCCCTTTTCTTCATACCATATTCTTAATAGAATAATTTTCTTTAGCATGTAATTACAATTAAATATGAAGATAATTACTCCTCAAAGTATATGGTTTGAAGATAAGGCGATATACTAACAACATTCCGGAATCAATTAAAAAAGTTAGCAGCTATGAATACTGGTAATTTAACAAATTACTGAAACAAAGAATTTGCTAGTTTAATCATTCTTCCCTACCTTTATTCATCATTAACGCACGCATTTATCCAACACTTTTTTATCAAGGCATAACAAGAGGATTGTGGCGCCACATGATTTAGTCCACTTTTTATGCACATCCTCATGTATGGATTTAGAAATATATATATATATATTATCTCATCGGTGCTTTCATTTTATACGCTGTGGTTACAAAAATAAATGTAAACTTTTTTTTTTTTTTTTTTTTTTTTTAAGTTCCCTTTTTTAATATTTAAGCCACCTGAATATATGTATATATTTTTTAAATAATGGATTTTTTCCACCTGATTAAAATTACAGATAAGTACGAAGATACAATGTGCTTTAACAATTGATACAAGCAATATAAGCAATATGCAGGGTATAGACGATACAATGTACTAAACTATAAATAACATCGAACTCCAAATTTCAGGTTATTTAAAGTTTTAAAATCATAAATGTTAATGATATACTTTTTTTTTTTTGGAAGGTGAGGGTGGACATAAAATTTGCATTAAAAACACTTTAACATATATAATAAGAATTTTTATTTTTAATCATCTCTGTAAGTTTTATGCCCAGAGAAATTTTAATGTATAACAATAATTTATAAGTATTTGATCATCCAAAATAACTTTCACTTACCTGATAACATTACTTTCAACATTCTTTAAATCAAGAATTTAAGTGGCTTATTTAAATAAGATTTCTCCTTCATTAAAACTATGTAATTGAAATAATACATAAAAGACAAAAATCAAGATAAAAATACTTTTATTGAAAATTTTAAATGTTTCATATACATGAAGAAGATTGCTCCATAATTTACATAAAAATTAATCATAATAATAATATAAAAGCACAAATATAATTAGGTAATAAAACGTAATTTGTGTATGCCTAAAGATGGCAAGCCGCTGAAAATTGTAGGAATAGCACCATCTTTAACAATTGGTTTATTTCTTGGGACTTGATATAACTTTCCTTCTTTTTCATCAAAATAAGTTATTGTTTGTATAATTCCATCAGGTTTAAAAAAAAAACTCACAAACCTTAAAAAAAAAAAAAAAAAAAAAAGACATCAGGACATTACTAAGAAATACGTTATATGAGGTGTAAATTTCATCTCATTGCATAGGTTGCATTCAATTAAGAAGTTGCATATATCATAGATGGCTTCATTGGAAATCAAATAAATCAATGAGGAGACGAAATATTCTATCAAAACCTTTCTTAATCTATGCATAAATTATTATATATATATATATATATATATATATATGTGTGTGTGTGTGTGCGAAAACAGGGCAGTTTGGAATCACCTAGCAGAGGCCTTCATCCTGCAGTGGGTTGATAAAGGCTGAAATTGGGAATGATGATATATATATATTGTCATATAACACCATACCTTATAATTCGTATGATTGCTTTTGAAAAGCAAGCACGAGATTTTTTAAAAAATTGATCTGGTTAAATTGATTTTTTTTTAATTGAATTATTATTTTTTTTAATGAATATATCCCTGTACATTTATACTATTGTTACGCATATTTGAAAGTTGACAAGCATATTATAAATGCTATCGCTGCAGAGCAGCGCCACCTTTCGAGCGATTGACACCAAAAAATGATAGGCACTAATTTAGGTCAAGGTGCATCTACATTCTGAACTATAGTTCCGTAGATACAGTTGCCACAAAATTTTTGTCACACATACATACACACACAGACGGACAGACAAGACATTTTCTAAAAATGGTCAAATCGTGGTCTAACCTCTCAAAACTTGTAAATCCGTCGAAAACCGGAAGTCGAAAATTTTTACAAATCCAATACTTTCTTCCATTGAACATGCAAGAAAAAAAAAAAAAAAAAGATGTAATTACTAATTGTATTGCGTTAAAAATCTGAAAAAAAAAGACTAATAATAATGATGAAACACTTATGTGAGTCGTGAACTTCAAGATTGCAAAAATGTGCTTCAAGGTCAGTGATAGTAGTTCATTGTTTAATGCTTATATTCTGAAAAAAAAAAAAAAAAAAAGTATCTTTATTTATTGCATTTGTTCGACGGGAATGTTTATTTACTATAATAATTTGGGTTGCACGGATATATATGATTCGCAATTAAACCTCTGCTTTGCTTTTATTTGTTCTAGAGAAGACGATAAAGAATATTATTATTATCTGCCTTGATGGAATCGGTTTCCTAAATGTGTTTATTTTATATTGTTTTTTACTTTCTTCTGTATTCAATAGAAGAAAGTATTTCAATCGTAAAAATTCTCAACTTCCGCTTTTCAATGCATTTACACGTTTTGAGGGCTCCAGAACACGATTTGACCATTATTAGAAAAATATGTGTCTGTGTCTGTGTGTGTGTGACAAAAATTTTGTGGCAACGTATCTCAGGAACTACTGCAGATAACTGCATATAAATTTATATGCAGATGTACCTTGGCCTACGTTAGTGCCTATCAACTTTTGGTGTTATTTGCTCAACAAGTGGCGCTGCTAGACCGCGATTTTCGCCATTTCAGGAAAGGCTATATCTCAGAAACTACTAAACGAATTTGCATAAATTTATATGCAGATAAACTTTGACGTAAGTTAGTGCCCACCAATATTTTTTGTCAACTGCTCAACAGTTGGTGCAGCTATACATCGACTTTCGCGTTTTCAGGGAAGGCTGTATCTAAGGTTCTGTTGTAAATAATCAAACAAAACTTGACACGTATCAATGTAGCCATTATACGACATAACGCAGATTCAATTTGGATGCATATCAGCCAATAATTGGCGCTGGTATACTGCAATTTTTTCTGAGAACAGGATATGGCTATATCTCAACTTCTGTGTCATATAACTGTACAAAACCTGATATATGAAGTAACCATTATGAAGAAGCATTTTTTAAGACTTTATTTATAGAGAATTAAACTGTCTTTTTTTTCTTATTATTAATGTTAGTTTTTACTAAAATGAAATTATCTGCATTCATTATGGTAGATAATTTTAATAAATAATAGTTTTTAAAAAATATTTTTACTGGGCGAATGAATTTCCCCATAGGAAAATATAGAAGAAAATTTTCCGGTGGTCACAACATAATAGCTTTAAATGAAATCAAGTATTTCCTTTATATTTACTGTATATACAAGTATAAATGGAGAAAAATTGAAAATTTCGTTCACATAAAAGCGAGGATTAAATTTTAATAAAATTAAGGTATTTAAAACAACAACAACAAAAAAAATGTATGTTGTGGCCACCACAAGACTTTCTTTTTATATTTTCTAATACAAATTCGCTCAGTACAAATAATTTATTAAAGCTCTTATTTATTTAAATTACCTACCATACTGAATGCAGAAGATTTTCATCTTGGAGAAAAATTTCATTGAAAGTACAAAGAAATACAGCTTTATTCTCTATAAATAATATATTAAAAAATGCGTTTTCATAATGGTTATCTCACATATCAAATTTTGTACAGTCATACACCATAGAAGTTGAAATATAGCTTTTCCGTTCTCGGGGAAAATTGCAGTACAGCAGCGCCACCTATTGGCCGATATGCATCCAAATTGAATTAGCATAATGTCTGTTAATGGTCTTTTCACATATCATTTATTATTATTATTGTACGCAATAGAACTTGAAATATCTCTTTTCCTTAAATTATGGAAATCGCAATATAGCACTGTCACTTATTGAATTATTAATACCAAAAGTGGATGGACAATAATTTATCTCGAGGTAGATCCACATATAAGTTTATGTGTAGTAGTTCCTGAGATATAGCCTTCCCTTGAATTGTGAAAATCACTGTATAGCAGCGCTATCTTTTGAGAAATTGACATAAAAAGCTGATAAGGACTAGGTTATGTCAAAGTGATTCTACATATAAATTTATATGCAATTCTCTGAAGTAGTTCATGAGACATAGCATTCCCTTAAATTGTTGAAATCGCTAGAGACCCTGTATAATATAGTTTCCTAATATATGGTCTCTAGAAATCGCTGTATAGCAGTACCATTTCTTGATGGATGGGCACCAAAAGTTGATAGGCACTAATTTATGTCAAGGTGCATTTACATATAAATTTATATGGAATTACGTGCAGTAGTTCCAGAGATGCAGTCGCCACAAAATTTTTGTCTCTCACACACACACAGAGGCATATCTAATAATTTCTAAAAAATAGTCAAATCGTGTTCTGGAACTTTCAATACGTGCAAAATCATCGAAAAACCGAAGTCGAAAATTTTTATGAATCTAGTACTTTCTTCTATTGAATATAGAATAAAGTAAAAAAATGTAAATTGCGAAATCCTTTCAATTTCCAGGATGTAAATACGAGGTTATACTGTATTTATTTAATTTATATGTTAATAACATTAAAAAAAGATTTATAATACTTTTCTAATTTTCATACAATTTCTACAAATTATACATATTAGTTTCGTTGAAGAAAATAAAACAGATCCATACAAATACGGATCTATTTTTCTGAATACGAATAGGGAGCTCCGATACATGTCTAGCATGTGTATAATGTTTAAATTAGTTACAGAGTTATAAATATGCCTATAAATTTAGATTTATAATTGTAAAAAATATTTTGAAAGGTGAGCAGTACGATAGCTGTGAATTGCAGTTGTAGATCGAATGTGCGCTATCGAAGATAAACAAACACAGAGAGAAAAAACACAGAGAGAGAGGGAGAGAGAGAAAAAAGGCTGATCGTCTGTCTGTTGTTTCAGAAAGAAAATTAAAAAAGGTTTATCAATTATTCGCACCACAGAACTGGCGTTGCAAAATAATACTTACAAAATTTTGAATAAACACCATAAAATAAAGGGCAGGTAATTTTAAGAATTTAATTCAAATTGACGCACCACAGACGCCGTACAGCAAGGTGCATTATCATCTTGAAATGCTGTTTGTAGAAAAGTCTGAAATACCTCCAAAATAGTCCGTCATGAGCCACTATTATAAACACTGTATTTTTTTTTTTTTTTTGAGTTAATTGATCCCTTAAGCATGAAAATTTGTCTGATTCTTTGAAAAAGTATGCACCTCCGTACCATAATGTACGGAGAATGTGTCACTATTTTAATAGAGCAGTATTCCTTAAATCAGTCCCATATTTACCGTATTAGTAGTTTTTTTCATCAGCTCGAAATAAATTAAACTTGACTCATCAGAGAAACTCAGTTCAGCCCAATAACTAATTACTATTTTTTTTTTTTTCTTTTTTTGGTCAACTGATGCCTTGTTTTTTTTAAATATTTGTCCTTAATAATGGCTTTTTAGCAGATCTTCTCTTTTTTAACCTGCCTTGTTTAATTGCTTCCGGACTACTTTTGAAGAAAGTATTTTGCTATATACTTTTTTTTTAAATTTTTTTATGTTCTGAACATGATAGTAATCGATTTTTTAAACATTTGCTTTTTAACTTGCGGTTTTCTTAAGGCATCGTTAATTGCCTTATTCTTACCATTTTTGAAATAATTTCTAAAATTACAATTTTTCTAACAATTGAATTTTGATTTTAACACTGAACTCAATGCAAAATTGTATGGAGAGGACAGCATAATAAAATCTGTTCGAAAATTTGCTTTTTAAGCGATAAATTTGGCGGTTGTAGAAGGGGAAAAGGAAAATATCCAAGTGCGGCTTTTTTTCTTTTTCTTCTGTCGCTTAGTGTGTGTATATATATACATATATATATACATATATATTTACATAAATATGGGTCATTTTGTTTTTCCTACATTTATTTAAGATTTATCATATGCAAATTAAAATTAATTACTAGACAAAATAATTATTATCATTCTGAAAAATATGAGTACAAAATTATAAAATTGTACTTATATTGTATTATTTTATATAAATATATCTGTATGTCAGGGTGTCTTTAATTAAACTTGATATTTTAGAGCGCTCTATATCTAAAATTATGCCGCAGAATTTCATGAAAAATTTGGTAATAAAAAAATGATGGGAATTTTTTATAGCACAAAAGAGTTCCAAAATATACCGACAGAGGTTGTATTATAGGTATAAGATTATGAATGCGACAAAATGATGGAAATTATTCGCTATCATTTTCCTACATCTTGGCCTGCAAAATCTTATGCTATATTTTTGGGTTGGAAGAGTGAAGGTAAGTAGTCGGATCCAGCGTTAGATGGTGATGTATACTGATAGCGACAGTATCGAGTTGAGCACAGAAACGTTGGGTTGGATTTGGCATGGTCAACAGTCATATCCAGTATTGGATGACAGTGGAAGCGGTGAAGGTGTCAAGTTAAGCACGATGCGTTGGGTTTTTAAGGTTGGTGTAAAAGGTAACTAAGTATTTGGAAGTACAGTCAGCAGCAAAAGTGTCCGAGCACTAGGAAAAATTTCTATGTAATAAATGTACACTTAATACAGTTTTGTTAAATAAATCCTTGTCGAATCCTGTTCTTAGTCAGTCTAAGAACAGGATTCGACAAAGATTTATTCAATAAAACAGTTTTGGGTGTAGTTATTTTACATAGGAATTTTTGCTAATGCTCGGATACTGTTGCTTTCGACTGTAATTTGTCGTTGGGTTACAGCGGAGATTTAGAACGAGTTAAGGAAGGTTGCGAAGGTTAATATTCAGTTGAATATAGGCAATTTTAGGATGAATACTTTATGAAAAAAATCTGGAGTGACTCCACTCGACTTTCCGAACATTGAGTAATTAACAGTTTCGTAGATAAAGAAACAGGAGTTGTTAAACAAACAAAAGAGGGAAAAGCATAATAGAGTGTTTGAGTATTTTTCTCCATATATCACACGATGTTTTATTTAACGCTACTGAATTTTGAGCACATAGATCATAATGATAAATAATTTTTCGTTGTGTCCCTGTAAAAATCTATGAATGCTAGATTCACCAAAATGCTTATAGTTAGTGCAACAGTGATTTAAAATATTCATATAAATTTTCAGCTCAATTGAATAAGGCGTTTAGATGCTATCGCACTTTGAAAATATTGGTCCCATAGGCCATAATGATAAAGAATTTTTCTTTGTGTCACTGTAAAAACACTGTAAGTGACAGATTCACCAAAATCTATACAGTTGGTGCAACTGGGACCTATAACATGTGCACAATTTTTTTGCTCAGATCAATAAGGCGTTTAGACACTATCACACTTTTAAAAATTTGGCCCCTTAGGCCATAATGATAAAGAATTTTTCTTTGTGTCCCTGTAAAAAAGCTATAAGCGCTAGATTCTCCAAAATGTATACAGTTCGTGAAACTGTGATCTATAACATGTATATAATTGTTTTGCTCAATTGAATGAGGCGTGTAAATGCTATCGCACTTTTAAGGTTTTGGTCTTATAGGCCATAATGATAAAGAATTTTTCCTGGTGTCCCTGTAAAAAAACTATAAGTGCTAGATTCACCAAAATCTATAGGGTTCGTACTATGGTGACTTGCAATATACGTACCAACTTTCAGCTTATTCGAACAAAGCGTTTAGACGCTAGCGTGTTCATTTATACAAGCATACATACACACATACACACACATACATACATCATCGCAAAAATAGTGAAAACGGACTCAGGGGACCTCGAAACGTACAGAAACATCGAAATATCCAAATCGGATTTTTGACATGATTACAATACTTTCCTCACTATAGTGTCCGGAAAGTAAAAATCTGGTGTGAAACAGCCACACGACTTTCATTATACACTATTATACGTATTACATTTTCATGCATTCTTTGGAGGTATTTACATATCATTTATTATTATTATTGTACGCAATAGAACTTGAAATATCTCTTTTCCTTAAATTATGGAAATCGCTATATAGCACCGTCACCTATTGAATTATTAATACCAAAAGTGGATGGGCAATAATTTATCTCGAGGTAGATCCACATATAAATTTATGTGTAGTAGTTCCTGAGATATAGCCTTCCCTTGAATTGTGAAAATCACTGTATAGCAGCGCCATCTTTTGAGAAATTGACATAAAAAGCTGATAAGGACTAGGTTATGTCAAAGTGCATCTACATATAAATTTATATGCAATTCTCTGAAGTAGTTCATGAGACATAGCATTCCCTTAAATTGTTGAAATCGCTAGAGACCCTGTATAATATAGTTTCCTAATATATGGTCTCTAGAAATCGCTGTATAGCAGTACCATTTCTTGATGGATGGGCACCAAAAGTTGATAGGCACTAATTTATGTCAAGGTGCATTTACATATAAATTTATATGGAATTACGTGCAGTAGTTCCAGAGTTGCAGTCGCCACAAAATTTTTGTCTCTCTCACACACACAGAGGCATATCTAATATTTTCTAAAAATAGTCAAATCTTGTTCTGGAACTTTCAATACGTGCAAAATCATCGAAAAACCGAAGTCGAAAATTTTTATGAATCTAGTACTTTCATCTATTGAATATAGAATAAGTAAAAAAAAAAAAAAAAAAAAAAAAAAATGTAAATTGCGAAATCTTTTCAATTTCCAGGATGTAAATACGAGGTTATACTGTATTTATTTAATTTATATGTTAATAACATTAAAAAAAGATTTATAATACTTTTCTAATTTTAATACAATTTCTACAAAATATACATATTAGTTTCGTTGAAGAAAAGAAAACAGATCCATACAAATACGGATCTATTTTTCTGGATACGAATAGGGAGCTCCGATACTTGTCTAGCATGTGTATAATGTTTAAATTAGTTACAGAGTTATAAATATGCCTATAAATTTAGATTTATAATTGTAAAAAATATTTTGAAAGGTGAGCAGTACGTTAGCTGTGAATTGCAGTTGTAGATCGAATGTGCGCTATCGAAGATAAACAAACACAGAGAGAAAAAACACAGAGAGAGAGGGAGAGAGAGAAAAAAGGCTGATCGTCTGTCTGTTGTTTCAGAAAGAAAATTAAAAAAGGTTTATCAATTATTCGCACCACAGAACTGGCGTTGCAAAATAATACTTACAAAACTTTGAATAAACACCATAAAATAAAGGACAGGTAATTTTAAGAATTTAATTCAAATTGACGCACCACAGACGCCGTACAGCAAGGTGCATTATCATCTTAAAATGCTGTTTGTAGAAAAGTCTGAAATACCTCCAAAATAGTCCGTCATGAGCCACTTTTATAAACACTGTATATATATTTTTTTTTGAGTTAACTGATCTCTTAAGCATGAAAATTTGTCAGATTTTTTGAAAAAGTATGCACCTCCGTACCATAATGTACGGAGAATGTGTCACTATTTTAATAGAGCAGTATTCCTTAATTCAGTCCCATATTTACCGTATTAGTAGTTTTTTTCATCAGCTCGAAATAAATTAAACTTGACTCACCAGAGAAACTCAGTTTAGCCCAATAACTAATTACTATTTTTTTTTTTGGTCAACTGATGCCTTGTTTTTTTTTAAATGTTTGTCCTTAATAATGGCTTTTTAGCAGATCTTCTCTTTTTTAACCTGCCTTGTTTAATTGCTTCCGGACTACTTTTGAAGAAAGTATTTTGCTATATACTTTTTTTTTAATTTTTTTATGTTCTGAACATGATACAAATCGATTTTTTAAACATTTGCTTTTTAACTTGCGGTTTTCTTGCTTGGATGAGCAATGTGGACGCCTAAAGACAAATTTCCCTTTTAAACGGCCAAAAAATTTTACATTTTGCTAAAAATCATTTTACCAATATTTCATTAACATTTAATTATTTTGCCATCTCACGAATTAAATAATTTCTTTGATTTTCATTCAAAAATTAATATTTTTTGTGGCATCGTTAATTGCCTTATTCTTACCATTTTTGAAATAATTTCTAAAATTACAATTTTTCTAACAATTGAATTTTGATTTTAACACTGAACTCAATGCAAAATTGTATGGAGAGGACAGCATAATAAAATCTGTTCGAAAATTTGCTTTTTAAGCGATAAAATTGGCGGTTGTAGAAGGGGAAAAGGAAAATATCCAAGTGCGGCTTTTTTTTTTTTTTTTCTGTCGCTTAGTGTGTGTATATATATCCATATATATATATACATATATATTTACATAAATATGGGTCATTTTGTTTTTCCTACCTTTATTTAAGATTTATCATATGCAAATTAAAATTAATTACTAGAAAAAATAATTATTATCATTCTGAAAAATATGAGTACAAAATTATAAAATTGTACTTATATTGTATTATTTTATATAAATATATCTGTATGCCAGGGTGTCTTTAATTAAACTTGATATTTTAGAGCGCTCTATATCTAAAATTATGCCGCAGAATTTCATGAAAAATTTGGTAATAAACAAACGATGGGAATTTTCTATAACACAAAAGAGTTCCAAAATATACCGACAGAGGTTGTATTATAGGTATAAGATTATGAATGCGACAAAATGATGGAAATTATTCACTATCATTTTCCTACATCTTGGCCTGCAAAATCTTATGCTATATTTTTGGGTTGGAAGAGTGAAGGTAAGTAGTCGGATCCAGCGTTAGATGGTGATCTATACTGATAGCGTCAGTATCGAGTTGAGCACAGAAACGTTGGGTTGGATTTGGCATGGTCAATAGGGTGGTTTGAAAAAAACTTTTTTTTAAATTTCAGATCGCTATAGTGCACAAAAGTTGCCATTGGTATATACATGAAAAAAGCACTAATTATTATTTTTTTATTAATTTGTCTTCCGGTCGCGCAATGCCATCGAATTTACCAAAAAATTGTGAAAAACCTTATTTTTTTCATAATTTTTTTAAGCACGCAAGATGGTTTTAATTGCGTTCCTATCCCATGATTTAACTACTAAAATTATGTGAAATCAATATATATGCACTTATTATACATTTGTTTCATATATTCCGTTCGCGCAACACAGTACAAAATGAGTAAAATTAGTAGATTTTGCAAAATTTCAAATTTTGACTGTTTAGTACATTTTAATCATATGACTTTTAGAGATGCTATAGTTTAATTCTATTACAATAATATATTTAAAATTTAAGCATGTAAGATAAACGTGGCTATATGACGAATGCCAGCGATGCGCGCGCAGCGCCGCCAGTCGCAGCCATTATCGTTTCCCGCTATTTCCTTCAGTCTGCTCATGCCGCTACCTCGAATCAGTACTACATTGTGTTGTACTTAAGTTCTTATTTTTCTGTCTACTTTTGCGTTCAGTGTTTGTACTTGAATACGAGAGTTATTGATACAATGGATGTGCCAAAGAAAGTTGGAATAGGTACAATAACTAGAAAAGATATTAAGTGCCCTATTTTTGGTCACCCACGAGACTTGTTACACAACAAGCTTCCTACTCATGAAGGTGTCCTTCGCTGCTGCTTTCAACAGAGATTCAACCTAGCTGTGACAATAAACAACAAGAGTGTATCTTTTTCAATAGTAGCCTCAACAGTGGCAAAGAAAATTATCGGTTTATATGACAAAGCCTCGATCACAACTGTTACGTAGTACAAAGTCATCCAGCTAATTAGTTCTTACTACGAATCATACATAAAACTCAGAAAGTCGTTTCATCGTGACAAAGATAAACCAGCATTCAAACTTAAACTTGACAATTTCAAGAAGAAAGGATGCTCTCTTTTTGATATCGCGGCGTGTAAATGTGTAATTGTTGCTAATGACTGTTCATGTAAGAAATCTCCAGATACATGTGTATGTCCTTTAAGTGTGAACTGCGATTGTGAAAGAAGACAAAAAATTCCACCTTTGGAATTAAGGTTTATGTACTTGCACATTTACACGCCGCGACATCAGAAAGAGAGCATCCTTTCTCCTTGAAATTGTCAAGTTTAAGTTTGAATGCTGGTTTATCTTTGTCACGATTAAACGACTTTTTGAGTTTACTGCATGATTCGTAGTAAGAACTAATTATCTAGATGACTCCGTACTCCGTAACAGTTGGGGATCGAGGCTTTGTCATATAAACCGATACTTTTATTTGCTACTGTTGAGGCTACTCTTGGAAAAAATACACTCTTGTTGTTTATTGTCACAGCTAGGTTGAATCTCTGTTGAAAGCAGAAGCAAAGGACATTTTCATGAGTAGGAAGCTTGTTGTACAACAAGTCTCGTGGGTGACCAAAAATAGGGCACTCAGAATCTTTTCTAGTTATTGTCTCTATGCCAACTTTCATTGGTACATCCATTGTATCAATAACTGTCATATTTCAAGTACAAAAACTTAACGCAAAAGTAGAATACGGACTTAAGCACAACACAATCTAGTAATGACTAGAGCTAGCGGCATCAGCAGACTGGATAAAGTAGCGGGAAACGATAATGGCTGCGACTGGCTGCTCTGCGCGCGCATCGCTGGCATTCATTGCGTATGCAACGCCTATCTTATAGCCACGTTTATCTTATATGCTTGGATTTTAAATATATTATTGTAATAGAATTAAACTATAGCATCTCTAAAAGTCGTATGATTAAAATGTACTAAACAGTCAAACTTTAAAATTTTGCAAAAACTACTAATTTTACTCATTTTGTACTATGTTGCGCGACCGGAATATATGAAGCAAATGAATAAAAAGTGCATATATATTGATTTTTCACACTTTTAGTAGTTAATTCATGGTATAGGAACGCAATTAAGGCCATCTGGCGTGCTTAAAAAAATTATGAAAAATTAAGGTTTTTTCCACATCTTTTTGCTAACTTCGATGGCATTGCGCGACCGGAAGTCCAATTTATTAAAAAATAATAATTAGTGCTTTTTTCATGTCTATACCAATGGCAACTTTTGTGCACTATAGCGATATGAAATTAAAAAAAAAGTTTTTTTCGAACCACCCTAATGGTCAACAGTCATATCCAGTGTTGGATGACAGTGGAAGCGGTGAAGGTGTCAAGTTAAGCACGATGCGTTGGGTTTTTAAGGTTGGTGTAAAAGGTAACTAAGTATTTGGAAGTACAGTCAGCAGCAAAAGTGTCCGAGCACTAGGAAAAATTTATATGTAATAAATGTACACTTAATACAGTTTTGTTAAATAAATCCTTGTCGAATCCTGTTCTTAGTCAGTCTAAGAACAGGATTCGACAAAGATTTATTCAATAAAACAGTTTTGGTTGTAGTTATATTACATAGGAATTTTTGCTAATGCTCGGATACTGTTGCTTCCGACTGTAATTTGTCGTTGGGTTACAGCGGAGATTTGGAAAGAGTTAAGGAAGGTTGCGAAGGTTAATATTCAGTTGAATATAGGCAATTTTAGGATGAATACATTATGAAAAAAATCTGGAGTGACTCCACTCGACTTTCCGAACATTGAGTAATTAACAGTTTCGTAGATAAAGAAACAGGAGTTGTTAAACAAACAAAAGAGGGAAAAGCATAGTAGAGTGTTTGAGTATTTTTCTCCATATATCACACGATGTTTTATTTAACGCTACTGAACTTTGAGCACATAGATCATAATGATAAATAATTTTTCGTTGTGTCCCTGTAAAAAACTATGAATGCTAGATTCACCAAAATGCTTATAGTTAGTGCAACAGTGATTTAAAATATTCATATAAATTTTCAGCTCAATTGAATAAGGCGTTTAGATGCTATCGCACTTTGAAAAATTTGGAAGAATTTTTTTATATTCTGAACATGATACAAATCGATTTTTTAAACATTTGCTTTTTAACTTGCGGTTTTCTTGCTTGGATGAGCAATGTGGACGCCTAAAGAAAAATTTCCCTTTTAAACGGCCAAAAAATTTTATATTTTGCTAAAAATCATTTTACCAATATTTCATTAACATTTAATTATTTTGCCATCTCACGTATTAAATAATTTCTTTGATTTTCATTCAAAAATTAATATTTTTTGTGGCATCGTTAATTGCCTTATTCTTACCATTTTTGAAATAATTTCTAAAATTACAATTTTTCTAACAATTGAATTTTGATTTTAACACTGAACTCAATGCAAAATTGTATGGAGAGGACAGCATAATAAAATCTGTTCAAAAATTTGCTTTTTAAGCGATAAAATTGGCGGTTGTAGAAGGGGAAAAGGAAAATATCCAAGTGCGGCTTTTTTTTTCTTCTGTCGCTTAGTGTGTGTATATATATATATATATATATATATATATATATATATATATATATACATATATATTTACATAAATATGGGTCATTTTGTTTTTCCTACCTTTATTTAAGATTTATCATATGCAAATTAAATTTAATTACTAGACAAAATAATTATTATCATTCTGAAAAATATGAGTACAAAATTATAAAATTGTACTTATATTGTATTATTTTATATAAATATATCTGTATGTCAGGGTGTCTTTAATTAAACTTGATATTTTAGAGCGCTCTATATCTAAAATTATGCCGCAGAATTTCATGAAAAATTTGGTAATAAACAAATGATGGGAATTTTTTATAGCACAAAAGAGTTCCAAAATATACCGACAGAGGTTGTATTATAGGTATAAGATTATGAATGCGACAAAATGATGGAAATTATTCGCTATCATTTTCCTACATCTTGGCCTGCAAAATCTTATGCTATATTTTTGGGTTGGAAGAGTGTAGGTAAGTAGTCGGATCCAGCGTTAGATGGTGATGTATACTGATAGCGACAGTATCGAGTTGAGCACAGAAACGTTGGGTTGGATTTGGCATGGTCAACAGTCATGTCCAGTGTTGGATGACAGTGGAAGCGGTGAAGGTGTCAAGTTAAGCACGATGCGTTGGGTTTTTAAGGTTGGTGTAAAAGGTAACTAAGTATTTGGAAGTACATTCAGCAGCAAAAGTGTCCGAGCACTACGAAAAATTTCTATGTAATAAATGTACACTTAATACAGTTTTGTTAAATAAATCCTTGTCGAATCCTGTTCTTAGTCAGTCTAAGAACAGGATTCGACAAAGATTTATTCAATAAAACAGTTTTGGGTGTAGTTATTTTACATAGGAATTTTTGCTAATGCTCGGATACTGTTGCTTCAGACTGTAATTTGTCGTTGGGTTACAGCGGAGATTTAGAACGAGTTAAGGAAGGTTGCGAAGGTTAATATTCAGTTGAATATAGGCAATTTTAGGATGAATACTTTATGAAAAAAATCTGGAGTGACTCCACTCGATTTTCCGAACATTGAGTAATTAACAGTTTCGTAGATAAAGAAACAGGAGTTGTTAAAAAAACAAAAGAGGGAAAAGCATAATAGAGTGTTTGAGTATTTTTCTCCATATATCACACGATGTTTTATTTAACGCTACTGAACTTTGAGCACATAGATCATAATGATAAATAATTTTTCGTTGTGTCCCTGTAAAAATCTATGAATGCTAGATTCACCAAAATGCTTATAGTTAGTGCAACAGTGATTTAAAATATTCATATAAATTTTCAGCTCAATTGAATAAGGCGTTTAGATGCTATCGCACTTTGAAAAATTTGGTCCCATAGGCCATAATGATAAAGAATTTTTCTTTGTGTCACTGTAAAAACACTGTAAGCGACAGATTCACCAAAATCTATACAGTTGGTGTAACTGGGACCTATAACATGTGCACAATTTGTTTGCTCAGATCAATAAGGCGTTTAGACACTATCACACTTTTAAAAATTTGGCCCCTTAGGCCATAATGATAAAGATTTTTTCTTTGTGTCCCTGTAAAAAAACTATAAGCGCTAGATTCTCCAAAATGTATACAGTTCGTGAAACTGTGATCTATAACATGTGTATAATTGTTTTGCTCAATTGAATGAGGCGTGTAAATGCTATCGCACTTTTAAGGTTTTGGTCCTATAGGCCATAATGATAAAGCATTTTTCCTGGTGTCCCTGTAAAAAAACTATAAGTGCTAGATTCACCAAAATCTATAGGGTTCGTACTATTGTGACTTGCAATATACGTACCAACTTTCAGCTTATTCGAACAAAGCGTTTAGACGCTAGCGTGTTCACTTATACAAGCATACATACACACATACACACACATACATACATCATCGCAAAAAGTGAAAACGGACTCAGGGGACCTCGATACGTATAGAAACATCGAAATATCCAAATCGGATTTTTGACATGATTACAATACTTTCCTCACTATAGTGTTCGGAAAGTAAAAATCTGGTGTGAAACAGCCACACGACTTTCATTATACACTATTATACGTATTACATTTTCATGCATTCTTTGGAGGTATTTACATATCATTTATTATTATTATTGTACGCAATAGAACTTGAAATATCTCTTTTCCTTAAATTATTTAAATCGCTATATAGCACCGTCACGTATTGAATTATTAATACCAAATTGGATGGACAATAATTTATCTCGAGGTAGATCCACATATAAATTTATGTGTAGTTGTTCCTGAGATATAGCCTTCCCTTGAATTGTGAAAATCACTGTATAGCAGCGCCATCTTTTGAGAAATTGACATAAAAAGCTGATAAGGACTAGGTTATGTCAAAGTGCATCTACATATAAATTTATATGCAATTCTCTGAAGTAGTTCATGAGACATAGCATTCCCTTAAATTGTTGAAATCGCTAGAGACCCTGTATAATATAGTTTCCTAATATATGGTCTCTAGAAATCGCTGTATAGCAGTACCATTTCTTGATGGATGGGCACCAAAAGTTCATGGGCACTAATTTATGTCAAGGTGCATTTACATATAAATTTATATGGAATTACGTGCAGTAGTTCCAGAGTTGCAGTCGCCACAAAATTTTTGTCTCTCTCAAACACACAGAGGCATATATAATATTTTCTAAAAATAGTCAAATCGTGTTCTGGAACTTTCAATACGTGCAAAATCATCGAAAAACCGAAGTCGAAAATTTTTATGAATCTAGTACTTTCTTCTATTGAATATAGAATAAAGTAAAAAAAAAAAAAAAAAAAAAAAAAAAAAAATGTAAATTGCGAAATCTTTTCAATTTCCAGGATGTAAATACGAGGTTATACTGTATTTATTTAATTTATATGTTAATAACATTAAAAAAAGATTTATAACACTTTTCTAATTTTCATACAATTTCTACAAAATATACATATTAGTTTCGTTGAAGAAAAGAAAACAGATCCATACAAATACGGATCTATTTTTCTGGATACGAATAGGGAGCTCCGATACATGTCTAGCATGTGTATAATGTTTAAATTAGTTACAGAGTTCTAAATATGCCTATAAATTTAGATTTATAATTGTAAAAAATATTTTGAAAGGTGAGCAGTACGATAGCTGTGAATTGCAGTTGTAGATCGAATGTGCGCTATCGAAGATAAACAAACACAGAGAGAAAAAACACAGAGAGAGAGGGAGAGAGAGAAAAAAGGCTGATCGTCTGTCTGTTGTTTCAGAAAGAAAATTAAAAAAGGTTTATCAATTATTCGCACCACAGAACTGGCGTTGCAAAATAATACTTACAAAACTTTGAATAAACACCATAAAATAAAGGACAGGTAGTTTTAAGAATTTAATTCAAATTGACGCACCACAGACGCCGTACAGCAAGGTGCATTATCATCTTGAAATGCTGTTTGTAGAAAAGTCTGAAATACCTCCAAAATAGTCCGTCATGAGCCACTTTTATAAACACTGTATTTTTTTTTTTTTTTTTTTTTTTTTTTTTTTTTTTTGAGTTAACTGATCCCTTAAGCATGAAAATTTGTCTGATTCTTTGAAAAAGTATGCACCTCCGTACCATAATGTACGGAGAATGTGTCACTATTTTAAAAGAGCAGTATTCCTTAAATCACTCCCATATTTACCGTATTAGTAATTTTTTTCATCAGCTCGAAATAAATTAAACTTGACTCATCAGAGAAACTCAGTTCAGCCCAATAACTAATTACTATTTTTTTTTTTTTTTTTTTTGGTCAACTGATGCCTTGTTTTTTTTAAATGTTTGTCCTTAATAATGGCTTTTTAGCAGATCTTCTCTTTTTTAACCTCCCTTGTTTAATTGCTTCCGGACTACTTTTGAAGAAAGTATTTTGCTATATACTTTTTTTTTTAATTTTTTTATATTCTGAATATGATACAAATCGATTTTTTAAACATTTGCTTTTTAACTTGCGGTTTTCTTGCTTGGATGAGCAATGTGGACGCCTAAAGACAAATTTCCCTTTTAAACGGGCAAAAAATTTTATATTTTGCTAAAAATCATTTTACCAATATTTCATTAACATTTAATTATTTTGCCATCTCACGTATTAAATAATGTCTTTGATTTTCATTCAAAAATTAATATTTTTTGTGGCATCGTTAATTGCCTTATTCTTACCATTTTTGAAATAATTTCTAAAATTACAATTTTTCTAACAATTGAATTTTGATTTTAACACTGAACTTAATGCAAAATTGTATGGAGAGGACAGCATAACAAAATCTGTTCGATTATTTGCTTTTTAAGCGATAAAATTGGCGGTTGTAGAAGGGGAAAAGGAAAATATCCAAGTGCGGCTTTTTTTTTTTTTTTTTCTGTCGCTTAGTGTGTGTATATATATATATATATATATATATATATATATATATATACATATATATTTACATAAATATGGGTCATTTTGTTTTTCCTACCTTTATTTAAGATTTATCATATGCAAATTAAAATTAATTACTAGACAAAATAATTATTATCATTCTGAAAAATATGAGTACAAAATTATAAAATTGTACTTATATTGTATTATTTTATATAAATATATCTGTATGTCAGGGTGTCTTTAATTAAACTTGATATTTTAGAGCGCTCTATATCTAAAATTATGCCGCAGAATTTCATGAAAAATTTGGTAATAAACAAATGATGGGAATTTTTTATAGCACAAAAGAGTTCCAAAATATACCGACAGAGGTTGTATTATAGGTATAAGATTATGAATGCGACAAAATGATGGAAATTATACGCTATCATTTTCCTACATCTTGGCCTGCAAAATCTTATGCTATATTTTTTGGTTGGAAGAGTGAAGGTAAGTAGTCGGATCCAGCGTTAGATGGTGACGTATACTGATAGCGACAGTATCGAGTTGAGCACAGAAACGTTGGGTTGGATTTGGCATGGTCAACAGTCATATCCAGTGTTGGATGACAGTGGAAGCGGTGAAGGTGTCAAGTTAAGCACGATGCGTTGGGTTTTTAAGGTTGTTGTAAAAGGTAACTAAGTATTTGGAAGTACAGTCAGCAGCAAAAGTATCCGAGCACTAGGAAAAATTTCTATGTAATAAATGTACACTTAATACAGTTTTGTTAAATAAATCCTTGTCGAATCCTGTTCTTAGTCAGTCTAAGAACAGGATTCGACAAAGATTTATTCAATAAAACAGTTTTGGGTGTTGTTATTTTACATAGGAATTTTTGCTAATGCTCGGATACTGTTGCTTCCGACTGTAATTTGTCGTTGGGTTACAGCGGAGATTTAGAACGAGTTAAGGAAGGTTGCGAAGGTTAATATTCAGTTGAATATAGGCAATTTTAGGATGAATACTTTATGAAAAAAATCTGGAGTGACTCCACTCGACTTTCCGAACATTGAGTAATTAACAGTTTCGTAGATAAAGAAACAGGAGTTGTTAAACAAACAAAAGAGGGAAAAGCATAATAGAGTGTTTGAGTATTTTTCTCCATATATCACACGATGTTTTATTTAACGCTACTGAACTTTGAGCACATAGATCATAATGATAAATAATTTTTCGTTGTGTCCCTGTAAAAATCTATGAATGCTAGATTCACCAAAATGCTTATAGTTAGTGCAACAATGATTTAAAATATTCATATAAATTTTCAGCTCAATTGAATAAGGCGTTTAGATGCTATCGCACTTTGAAAAATTTGGTCCCATAGGCCATAATGATAAAGAATTTTTCTTTGTGTCACTATAAAAATACAGTAAGTGACAGATTCACCAAAATCTATACAGTTGGTGCAACTGGGACCTATAACATGTGCACAATTTTTTTGCTCAGATTAATAAGGCGTTTAGACGCTATCACACTTTTAAAAATTTGGCCCCTTAGGCCATAATGATAAAGAATTTTTCTTTGTGTGCCTGTAAAAAAACTATAAGCGCTATATTCTCCAAAATGTATACAGTTCGTGAAACTGTGATCTATAACATGTGTATAATTGTTTTGCTCAATTGAATGAGGTGTGTAAATGCTATCGCACTTTTAAGGTTTTGGTCCTATAGGCCATAATGATAAAGAGTTTTTCCTGGTGTCCATGTAAAAAAACTATAAGTGCTAGATTCACCAAAATCTATATGGTTCGTACTATGTTGACTTGCAATATACGTACCAACTTTCAGCTTTTTCGAACAAAGCGTTTAGACGCTAGCGTGTTCACTCATACAAGCATACATACACACATACACACACATACATACATCATCGCAAAAATAGTGAAAACGGACTCAGGGGACCTCGAAACGTATAGAAACATCGAAATATCCAAATCGGATTTTTGACATGATTACAATACTTTCCTCACTATAGTGTTCGGAAAGTAAAAATCTGGTGTGAAACAGCCACACGACTTTCATTAAACACTATTATACGTATTACATTTTCATGCATTCTTTGGAGGTAATGTGACATAAAAGTGATCTAAAGAAGTAGAAACCCAAAATTTTCCCGGTAAGAGAAACCTATAAAGACATATAAAACGAAGCTTACATATAGCGAGGTAAAAAATAAGAAAAAAAAATGATAGAGTTATTTTTTGAAACACCAATTTCCGAGATCTAAAATTGACCTATCTAAACAGGATGACTGTTACTTTTCCTCTAATAACCACGTAATAAATGGGAAAGGAATGGGTTTATATAACAAATTTCAAGAAAATCATTAGAGTCGTTTTTGTGATACCGACCTTTTCCAAAACTCAATTATTGACCGGGAAACAATAATTACATACAAAAGGATACTTAAAAGTGAGATAATTTGGCGAGTTTGAAAAAAAACCATATAGCTGTTTTTAAAGGAACGCGCTGCCGTAACCCAAATGTCGCACACACCCCTCCTAACTCGAAAATAAGTCGAAATTTTGAAAAATGGCGAAACACATATTTAATAAATTTGAGACGGATCTCTTTCGGTGAAAAAGTTTGGGCCCGGGGTGTCTAGGGGTGCCTATGTGGTCACTAGAGAGGGCAACTTTAAAATTTGAAATGGGATGGTATGTCTTGTGATGCATCCCTGGAAACGTCTCTTCCAGACAATAAATTTGATATAAATAATTTTTCCCTTCGATGATTATTAAAGGAGATACACGAGTAGACTTTTGAAATGTGGATTTTATACTTATGTATCTCTTTTAACAATCACTGCAGGACAAAGCTATTTATACCAGATTCATTGTCTTGAAGAGGTGTTTCCCGGGATATATCACAAGACATACCTCCCCATTAGAAATTTTAAAGTTACATTCCCTCGCGGCATTCCTACCACCCCCTTGTCCGGTTCCAAACATTTTTGAGTAAAGTATGTCTTGTGATACGTCCCTGGAAACATCTCTTCAAGATAATGAATTTGGTATATATAGTTTTATCCTGCAGTAATTACAAAAATTTATACATAAGAATAAAATCCACATTTCAAAAGTCTAAAAACTTTAGTATCTGCTTTAATAATATATATGTGTGTGTGTGTGTGTGTTTGTTTATTTATTTGTATCAACAAAAGATTTCTTACAATAATGATAAAGAAATATTGTAAATATATTTTCTCAACAAAACATTTATTGTTTGATTACATTTTAAACATTAAAATATCCATAATACAAAATCCATTATGCAATAAAGATATTTATAGTTAAATGTAAGATTCATATTATTCAATAAAAACTATTAACTTTAATACGTTTTTACATTTTTCAACTATCCAACTCTAAATATTTCTTCATATTAAACCCAAAATCCAAAGCACTTTATGTTCAAATGATAAATGAATTTGCCAATATTATCTTAACTCTTCTGTCTCACATAAAAATGGTTATAACGTTACGTTTATGTTATATTAAAGAAGCATAACCATAGTACACTATGTAAATTCTTCCTTAAAAAAGTTTTATAAATCTGTATGCATATGCGTGTGCGTGTGTTAAAAAAAAAAAAAAAAAAAAAAAAAGTTGCTTTATAAAATGAATTTTTTTTAGCCTGTTTCTATTTTCTTTTGGAAAGGCATATCTAAATATCTTTATATTTTTTAAACAATTAGCAATACTTCTAAATTTTAATTTATTTTAAAGTAACTTATATTTTACAGATAGTATCTCAAGCAATATTCCACTTCAAAAGATAAAATTTATTCTTTAAATCTTCTAAATCTCTCATCTCTTTCAATATGGATGAAAAATGATCTACAAAATTCTATCACTCTTTTTATCTTTGTAAGTCTATTTCATCCATATCTTTCTATATAATAAATTTGAAATGAGTAACTTAAATCAAATCCAATTTCAAAAATTATTTGTTTTTCGCCTCCAAGGAAAATAAAATGAATGTGGCATTTTCGGATTTTTAGAGATGAAAAAGTAAACTACGATAGTCTCAAATACAAATATTTTAGAAAAGTAATTTCATTTCTATTTTATATATTTTAAACTGGTACATGTAATAGAACGATTTTATCTATAATTTTTAAAGAATGCTTCTAATATAAAATTTATAAGTAATATAATTATGATAAAAATGTTTAATATTTTTATATCGTATAATGTATAATGAGAAATTTGGAAATAGTCTCATTTTATTTCCATTTAAGCGTACGTATTCGTGTAATTTTTACTTTCTGAACATTCATATGTATAGCAAAGTATTGTAATGATGTCAAAAATCTGACTTTGAGATTTTGGTGTTTCTACAGGTTTTGAGGTTTCCGGAGTTTAGTTTTACAATTTTTACATTGATGTAATGTATGTGTGTGTGTATATATATTTGTGTGAGTGAACATAACATTGCCTAAACGTTTTGTTTGAATGAGCTGAAAGTTCATACACATATTATAGGTTACTATAACTAGAATCCTATTGATTCAGGCGAATCTAGAACTTAACTATTCTTACAAGGACACAAATTAAACCTCTTTATCCTTATGGCTATTGGCCTAAATGATTTAAAGTGGGATAGCGTCTAAATCCCTTATTCGTCTGAGTTTAAAATTTGCACGCATGTTATAAGCAACCTTTGCACGATCTGTATAGATTTTGGTTAATCTAGCAGTTTTTTAAAAAGGGGCGTAAACAAAAATTCTTTATGGTCATGGTCTATGGGCTACATTTTTTAAAAGTGCGATAGCGTCTAAACGCCTTATTCGATTGAGCGGAAAATTTAGACACATATTAAAAGTCACAGTCACACGAACTGTATATATTTTTGTGTATCTAACCCATATAGTTGTTTTACAGGAACACAAATAAATATTCTTTATCATTACGGCTTATGGGTCCAAGTACGATAGCGTCAAAGTGCGATGAGTCCAAGTACGATATTTTAAAGTACGAGACAGCTTCTAAAAGAATTATTCCATTAAACTGAAAAGTTTTACACATGTATATAGGTCACTGGTGCACAAACTGTATAGATTTTGGTGAATCTGTCCCTTATATATTTTTACGGGACACAACGAAAAATTCTTTATCATTATGATCTACTGGTTCAAATTATTTGAAGTGCATTACCGTAAAATTAACCGAATTATAAATTATATACCGTATTGTAATTTAATTAACGACTTCATTTAACAACTTGTCTTACTTTAATTTATTTATATAACTGTTAATTACATAATATTCATAAAGTAGAATGGTGACACTCCAGATATTTTCATTCTAGCGCTTATTATTATTGCTTATATCCAAGAATCACATACTCAAAATTGTAGATTATAATCTATGAGGCAAGAGCTGCTGTCGTCCAGCTTCATTTGCCAATTCACGCAACTAAGTGAATGTGTGTACATGGGATTAACATGATATTTCTTTGTAAAATTTGCAATGTTCCACAATAAGTACTTGCACATTAATTTGTAATTCTTAAGTCAGTGTCCGTCCCTCTGAGCATGCGTCTACGCTCTAACTCCCCTAAATATTCATGGAATTCCTTAAAACATATATACGTTATTTAATCTCACTAGACAATATTACCTATTTAAAATGAAGTAAAGGATTAAATATCACAAATGGTTTGTGTACAGGGACAATCGTACAGACAGATGCACAAACAGAAATCGTTTTCCCACTTAAAAATTGTTAGAAAGTGTTACATACGCTTAATGTAAGTGGAAATTGAATTCAAGCAAATTTTCAATAATAGGCGTGTTGAAGAAGCGAAACTGAATATTTTTGTGCAGCTCTGTAAATTTTAATGCTAATCATACTATATTCTATAGAAAGCATTCTTTTGTGCATATGAATAAAATATTCAATTTTATTAAGCTTTTTGCAAGGTAAAGTTATTGTAATTTGGTTTATACAAATACCTCTCATAGAACGCAATGCTTTGAAATACTTTCGGGTGTCGCTGTGCACAAATCAGTGGTGGTATGTACTCCATTTTCAATGAGGAACATCCGACAGTGAACTTGAATAACATATTTCAATTTCATTAAGATTTGTGTAAAGTAAATGTATTAAAATATAGTTTAAAGAAATTCCACTCATATAACACAATGCTTTGAAATACATATCATCAGGTGTTCCTCTACCCAAACTGGTTAAGGTATTCATTCCATTTTTAATAGGAAACATCCGATAGTGAACTTGAAATACATATATCAGTTTCAAGAAATTTCATGAATATTTACGGAAGATACAGATAGAGCGCGAACAGAGAGACAAACCAAAGTCATTAACAATTTTCAATCATCTTGTCACATTTGCTCGCCAATTTACTAAATTTGTCGCGGAGGGCAATCTTTATGAAAGTCTATAGATTTTCTTTGTTTACAATGTTATTGCAAATCAACTTTTTTCGCAACATTACGAGTACATATGATGTAGTTTAATCCTTCAGAACAATATTTTAAGCAGATCTATGTTATACTGTTTTGTTTTAGTAAATTAAGATCATTATGAAAAAGGGTGTGGCGAATATTGATCTTTTACAAAGGAATATGAAATATTTTACACATATTGCATTCTCTGACATCTTGTTGCCTGAAATGTATTAATGTTAAGCATGCATTGCAGATAGATGCAGATGCACATGAAACCAAATGTTAGATTAAAACCGGAAATTTGCTTCTGCTTTCACTTTTCTGTTTACTATTATTTCTTCTTTTTTGCATGGAATTACCTTTTTAAGAAGATATATATATACAAGCATGAAAACTGAATGATATATTTTCATTTTAAAATTATATATTGACAATTTTATTATTTTAACGATGCTGCAAAGTCACAAATTAATAATAATATATTTATTTTTTTCTTCAAAAATTCCCTTGTGGAAAAAAAAAGGAATACAGTAAAAAAACATTGGAGATCAGTTTAATATTTGGGTTCATTTGTGTCTTCACTTATCTGAGATGCATTCTTAACACAATTTCCCGTTCTGTTTTTTTTTTTTTTCAATTATTTACATTTTTCATTTTATTCAAAGATTACTTTTGATAAAAATTATAGTTAATATCAGTTTAAAAAATAATACTTATGTTAAAATTATATAACATTTCCTAAATAATTTGGTAACGAACAGGAAATTTAAATTTTATGTTCATAATTTCATTTGTTTAATAAATATGCGCTACATAAAAAAAAAAAAAAAAAGTTAAAAATAAAATAAAATAAAATATATAAATAAAAAAATAAAATAAATAAATGAATGAAATAAAATAAAATAAACAAATAAAATAAATAAATAAATAATAAATTAATGAGCAAATAATAAATAAATAAATAAATACATATATGAATATAATTATGTACACAAATGACATACATGTAAGTATGCATACATTCATCTATACATACTTATCATAATTGTGTTATATAACTCAACAAAACATAACTTTTCTTCCCAAACAAAGAATATATTCAGATTCCTTTGATCTCTCAGTATCTGAAATGTAAGAGTAAAATGTATCTAAAAGTTTTATGTAGATTTAAAACTTATATATATATATACAGTGGTGGGCATAAATATAAGACACCTATCTAATTTGACAAATAGTGAAAGAAAAGATTCAGAGCTTAAAAATGTTTTACCAAATACGTCAAAAACGTAAATTTACTCTGTTATCACACGTAACTGTTTTACAGAAATGCTATTTTTACAGAGTTTAATATAAAAAAAAATTAATAATAAAAATTCCATAAAAAAAAGTATAAGACACCCTAACATTTTAATTAAAACACTTGCAATTTTTCGAAAATAATGTGCAATATGCAAATTTTCTGTACGCTGTTATGACGTCAGCAGTTACGTAAAGCAAACGATAACCAACTTCACGCATTTACAAACATGCTACGTGGTACAGAATTAAAAGAAAGTGAAATTCGCGAAATTTGGAGATTAAATGGAACTGATGCTTCATTTAAAAATATTTGAGAAGTTATTAAACGTTCTAGATGTGCAATTAGAAATGTTTTGAAAGGAGGAATTAATGGATCTGTGATTAAAAGATCTGGACGTACTGCTTGCTTGTCCTCGAGAGACAGACTTCACGTGCTTTCGCTCGCTACACAGAATGAGATGACAACTACAGGCATTAAAAATGGTTTGAAACTGAATATTTCAAGGAGAACCACTAGCAGGGTGCTGCATAATGCTTCCTATGTGAAATATAAAAAAATGAAGAAAAAACCACCGCTTCTAAGCCGGCACAAAATGGAGCGTCTAAACTTCGCTAAACAAACTATGGCCTGGACCTAAAAATGGTACTCTGTGGTATTTTCTGATGAAAAAAAAGTTTAACCCCGTTGGTCCTGACGGGTTTCAATATTATTGGCATGATTTACAAAAGTCTCCTCAAGTACTAATGAGCCGCCAAATGGGTGGAGGCCCAGTAATGGGCTGGTTTTTCGGCTCAAGGGAAAACGGATATTGTTTTTGTGCATTCAAGAATGAATTCCGAAAAGTATAGGAATCTTCATAAAGATCAACTAGACATATACGGTGAACTTCTTTGTGGCGAAAACTACGCTTTCCAGCACGATAACGCGCCGATTCATGCATCACACGAAACAGAAAAAAAAAGCTTAAAGAGCAAAGTATCAATGTTCTCCCGTGGCTTTCTCGCTCCCCAGACTTAAATCAAATCAAAAACTTGTGGGGGATCTTAGATCGTGAGGTTTATCGAAATAGGAGAAAGTTTGTATGTGTTGAAGACCTAAAGAATGCTAAAAATGTGCTTGGGAAGAACTGTCTTGCTATGAATTTTAGAATTGATAGATTCGATGCAGAATCGCATTTTTCATGTTATAAAAAACAATGGAGGCTCCACCAAATATTGAATAACCATATTAAAGGATTTTCTTTAAGACCATTAGTGTCTGCTAATTATGTTGACCACTGTATTTGGAAAAAACGGTTGGTGCCTTGTAATTTTGTCCATTATGTTTTTAAGTTTTTTCATTAAATTGTATGAAAATATCATTATTATAAAATAATTATATATGATAACAGAATAAATTTATGTTTTTGACGTATTTGATAAAACATTTTTAGTACTGAATCTTTTCTTTCACTATTTGTCAAATTAGATAGGTGCCTTATGATTATGTCCACCACTGTATATATATATATATATATATATATATATAGCGCCATTTTAAAACTTGGTCCTTACTTCACGAGCTATTTCTGATTATTTTATATTTATATTTATATGTTTTTTATATAATACAGAAAACGATGCTCAAATGTAATATAGAAAAAAATAAAAGTTTTATTATGATTTATATATATATATATATATATATATATATATATATACATATATCTGTTGTTTATAGATTCATACAGATATAAATTAAATTATCGCAATAGATCGATTTCTAAAGAAATGAACATAAATATCAACAGGTAAAAATTCTGTTTTTGTGCAGATCAGCATGGCACATTTAATAATTTGAAAATTATAAAGTTAATTTCACCACAAATGCACGTGCAAGTTTAAAATTTTATGTATGTTTTCAAATTTATTATTCACTTTAAAATAATTTTATACATTTTCTTATAAAAACACACGTTTTTTTTTTTTTTTTTTCTAGAGCTTTAAAAAATATTATTAAGTTTATAATCATTTTTCAAATTAACTGCAATTTCAGTGAATTATAAGTTTAATTCGGATAACTTGTATTTTTTCCTATGTCTTGGCGGTTTGATGCCTTTCTGTGTTAATTGGTACTTGAGGACATATGTAATATACTTACAAACATACATATACACTGATTCTAACAGTGTACATAAATCGTACAATTTTTACGAAATAAAGCTTTGTAAAGGTCACCAAAACACTCTGTAGTTTGTCCCTAAATCAAGACTTTCTTATTTTATTTTATTTTATTTTATTTATTTATTTTTTTTTTATTTATTTTATTTTATTTATTTATTTATTTAATTTTACTGAAAATTATAATCAAATATTTGATTAAAAATAAATTAGAAATTGTTTTAACTGCAAAAAATACATTTCGTTCATTAGATATTTTGAAAAAGCCAAATATTCGAGAAGGATCTAACAATATTTATATATGCTTAAGTAATTTAGCATTTCATGCTTTAAAATAGACTGGATATTCCAAAAGTTCCTATTTTACATTATAGTATATTTTTAAATAGGTGAGTTTTTGTTTCTTAAGCATTGATAAATATATTGTAATAGCTGTATATACGTATACAAACATTCTCACTAAATTTTTCCTCTCCTCACTCGCTTTTCGGAAACCCGTTGGAGTTGTTGTAAAATGTATAATAATATGGAGATATACGAAATAAAATTTATGGTGACCTTGTTTTAATAATTAAAAAAAAGTGTTTTGAAGTAGTGACGGGAAATTTCAAATTTCAAATGGAAGCGACAATTTTATATTGTTAGAAAATACATTTATAGGCAACATCACTTGTGTTCTGCATTGCTTATGAAAGATATATATATATATATATATATTTAATCTCCCCTCCACCCAATAAATTTGGAACGTCAAAATTTCTTAAGTTTGAAAGAAACACTTTTTTTTCAGTTATTTAGAAAAATCGTTTTTCCGACAAATAAATAAATAATATATAACTATAATCCTTAAGTTTCTAATTCATGCATAAAAAGGGAGATTTTAGCTCAATGTAAACTTCTTCTTTATACAAATTATGGTTACAATGGCCTCATTTTCCTTTAATTCTTAAATCACGAGTCTATCTGAGTATACATGAAAGCCGTTATATACAAGACGCAACCTAATTCCATAAAACCCTTAATGGGATAATTCACCTAATTTTAAAATAGTCTTTCAGCTTCTTTCAACTAGTTTCAACTTTAAAAAAATTATAACCATTAAAATATTTCTCGTTTTTCAAAAATTATTATTATTATTACTATTTTAAATATTTTCCTTTAAATCTGTAAAGCACGAAAAATTAACTAAGTTTATTTTTTTTACACTTCATAGCTTCAAAATGAAATATTAAAGATTTCAAAAATTACCTTTTTGGAGAATAAGTGAAAATTTAATAAAATAAATAAATTAATTAATTAATTAATAAAATAAAAATAAATAAATAATAAATTTCGTAATTTTGAAAACAAATTTCGAAATAGAAAAAGTGGGGTTAGACTGCTGCGCAGTTATGTGAAGTATCTCCTTAAAAACCACAAATTTTTGAAAATGTGTCCAAACATCTCTCAAGACATATTAACACTGTTACGAATAATTTAAATTGAATATAGATCTATGAATATAGTCAAGAAACAGATGGGAATTAGTTTGGTTGAGGTAAGTAATGAAAGATGTGACGTAATATAACCTGTAATGCAGTCAAACAAGTTTTAATAGTACAGTGCCGGCAAAAAAGATCTTTACACTTAAGCGGCAAAAAAAAAAAAAAAAAAAAAAAAAAAAAAGATGATATGACAAAATACTGACTGCAATGTAATATTTACAATAAACGACTAGAATGTTAAGATTTTGTCATAAATGTTTACATTTTAATGACCTTGTAAAGATGTTCTACATCTGTCTACATATAGAATGATCCGCCAGATCTCTGCATGAATCACCGATATTCCCTTCCTTAGCAGAGTCAAGGCTTGAGATTTCTCCTTCATTTTAAGATTTTTCTGACCCATTGTGTGGAGTGGTTATACCGATGTAGGTTCTTAAACTTTTGACAAACAAACAAAACATTGGCCGGTGGTAGCAAAGAGGGTATAATCGAATTATAAAAGTCCACAAGACGAACTGAGTGTTGATAGGATAGGCAAAGGTCGTCTGTGACCGACTAATGCCACGTGCCATCACTGGGGTTCGACATATTTTTATGGCGGGAAAGGCAATTGACATATGTATATATATATATATATATATATATATATACATTCCGGCACTGTATTTGTATAGAATTAAATTTTGGAAATTCAATCAGCAAAACTATGCAGCATAATCGTATAAAAATTTTGAATATTTGTATTAAGAAAATCCAAAAATGTAAAGATACACACTATTTCTATTTACAATTTAAGGATTTACGTTAGATTTCCCTGTGCTGCTAAAGCACAAACATTTAAACCAAACGATGCTCTCCTAAAAATGATCTGAAAAAATTTTAGTTTTTATAAATTTCAGAAAATCCGGAGTTTCAAAGTTTGATTTTAGAAAAACTAGTATGTTGTGGCCCCCACTAGACTTTCTTCTATATTTTCCTATACAAATTCACTCAGTAACAATAATAATAAAAAAAAAAAAAAAAATCCAAGCTTTTCTTTTATTCGTTAAAAGTTAAAAAAATCGATAACTTTGTTTTAAATTACCACATATTTATATTTCAGCCATTCGTTTTAAATGTATTGACGAGACCTTTCGAAAGATACCCATCTTGAAAATTTACCCCACCCCAGAGGGTACTCCCACATGCACAATTTTTTTTTCCTGATTAACTACTACCATTAGCAATAATTCATATTAATTTTACAATCACAGGTTAAGAATAACTCTAAGAATAACTCTCATTATGTATATTTATACGAAATTTTGTCCTATACTACCATGTTAAAAATTTAGAAGAAATACGATCACAGCGCCTCCTGTTGAGCGATTGATCCCCAAATCTAATCAGCACCAGTTTATGTCAGGAGCCAACTAAATACCAAGTTTTGTTAAATTTCGTTAAAAAAAAAAAAAATTCTAAGTTTTTTTTCGTAAAAGTAAAAAAAATCGATAACTTTGTTTTAAATTATCACAGATTTATAGTTCAACCATTCGTTTTAAAGGTACTGACGAGACCTTTCGAAAGATACCCATCTTGAAAATTTACTCCCTTCGAGGGGGGACTTCACCCCCAGGGGGGTTCACGAGGCTCCTACACATGCAAACTTTTTTTCCCAGTTGACTATCTCTATTATAAATAATTCTTGTAAATTTCATAATGATTACTAAAAAATAATTCTCTTTATGCACATTTATACAAACTTTTGCCCTATATCACCATGTTAAAAATTTAGAAAATGCGGGATGGCAACGCAACCTGTCAGACGATTTTTACCAAAAATTGATAGGCACTAATTTATGTCAAGGTGCAACTACATACCAATTTGTATGAAATTCTGTGCAGTAGTTCCTGAGGTACAGTTGCCACAAAATTTTGTCACAGACACACACACTGACAGACAGACAGACAGACATTTTCTAAAAATGGTCAAATCGTGTTCTACAGCTCTCAAAACGTGTAAATCCATCAAAAACCCGAGGTCGGAAATTTTTACGAATCCAATACTTTCTTCTATTGAATATAGAATAAAGTAATAATTAATTATTACTAATATTTTTAAAAGACCTCATACTACAAAGTTATTATTTTTAATGTATCATTATAAAGATCGTTCAAATGTGTTACATAATTTAACATCTATATTTACCATACAATAAAGTTTAACATTTACACGTTTTGAATGCATGCTTTATTCTCAAAGTTTTAAAGCACTTTACATCCATTTATGGTACATTTTCAATTGTAAATATATTTAAGCATATTCTACTTTTATTTTATCAATTATTTTATTGAATTATGATTTATAAAAGCAAACGTTTCCGTGTTAAACTCACAGGTTATGAATAGAGGACGTTGCATAACGTTCATGTGATAATTTTCTTTACGCATTTTCCAGTATCCATTCTATGCTACATAACATAATATGAATTAGTACGACGTATAAAAATTTTGTTAACATTTGAACAAAGACAATATCTCTATATGTTTCACAATTATATTATACAGCAATCTGCAGATACTATAAAACAAGTTACAAATTAATATTTTTAAAATAAAGTATTCATTAGGCCATGCAACACACTAAAACAACCATTTTAAGTTCACAAAATACTAGAATGAATGGAACCGAATTAGTATTTTATGAAGTATATTATACTCTTGTATCGTAAGATTTCTGAATCCTATATCTTTTTGTTCTTTGACTATATTTCCACGCAGAGCAAATACAATGATATTGCAAACCAATAAAACTTAAGGAAGATTGCAAATGTATGCAATAGTTTAATAACAAATGCCACTTTAAAATATAGTTCATATTTCCATATTAGCCATGCAATATTCTGTAAAGAAGTTCAGTGTATCATAAAAGCAAATAATTCCTTTCTGAGTTGTTTCATTATCGACTGAGCAAATCAGAAGATTATTCATTAAATATGTTACTAAAACGTATTTACACGATCGTTCGAATTCAATATACTTTAACTAATTATAATTCTTTTGTGTAATACTTTATCTAATTTAAAATAAAATATTCTTCGAATGAAACAAACACATATTTTCCTCGGTTTCCGATAATGAATTCTCTAAGAAAATTAAATACAACAATTCTACCACAAAGTTTCAACATTCATTAGCTAATACTGTTTTATTAAGATAAACAAATTAGTGCATTTATTGATGATGAAAATATTCCTAATGCATTTCTTATATAGGCCACGCATCGTTCCTAAAATCTTATTCACATTTTATCATATTGTCACCAGTATCGTCAAAAAGAAATATTTCTTGAATATTTTAATGCTACAGTAGTATGTAAAAATGTATTGTTTTAAGATAGTGTTGACAATATAATAAACTGAAAGTAAAATTTTAGGAACGCTGCGAGGCCTACAATTTATTAAACAAAATGAATATAAATTGAAATTCTGCGGTGAGGAGTTCCTACTCTCTTGACAGAGATTAAACATTAAATTAAAAACAAATTCAGTGAGAAGCTAAATGAAAGACATACAGATATCTTGTAAAAAAATATTTTTAAAGTGTAGCAATATATATATATATACTAGCAGGCTTTGCCCGCTTCGCTGGTCACTATATTTAAAGGAAACTCTTTTCTATATAGTTTTATGAAAAAAAGAGAAAATAATAATACTGAAATCGCTCAAAAGTTCGCTTTGGGTTCCCGCTACCTTCGGCAGCGCCTTGTTCGTCCTCGCATTCTGCGATACCTGTCCCTATTGCCTGCGACAATGACTTACCCGTGGGCTTCCATTTAGGTGCTTATCATATATGACAATTTCGATACGGACAGTATCGAAAATTTTGAAGTAGCCCTTTATATTTGAATCCTAGTTATATATGAGCAACATTATACGTGATGTACATAATATTTGCTTTCAAGTTATTCTCTATATTTATTTGATTTAATCGATCAACCATAGAATGACAGCAATTTCAAGCCAAATATAATATTACAATATGCTATGATCGGCTACTTCTATCGCATGAGACAATTATTATTATTTTGTGGTTATATATACTTCATGCTTAGTTAATAGTAGTTGGTATATAGAAAAATAAATAAATTAATATGTAAACTTGATCATGGTACAGCCTTAATGCCCTTGGCGACTTTTAAATTTTTGTTGCCGTTTTAGACCAAAGTATAATTTACGCGATTATTGTTCCTATACGCAAGCGAAATGTGACGTCACTGACCATCCGTGGATGCAAGAAAATGATTTCCTATGTTAATCGCCCATTGGATTTTTTGTAAAAAATGATTAAAAATCGAAGAAAATTATTTCCCGATTTTAATCCCCATATTTGGGTACATATATGTATTAGTTATCATGTGCATGTGTTAGATTGAGTTATTTTGCTGTCAAATTGACAAAAGTTTAATTTTAAATTTCAAAACTCTGTCGTTCTTGGCGCTTATTGTATTTGGTGATCAAAAACGTAATACGAAAATATACATGCCAGATGTATATTTTCGTAATATGCATTGTGGGAAATATTGTTTTATATTATTCATTACTGTCTTAAAATAAGTTGTTAAAATAACCATGATTTTTGAAAGGAATTAAATTATGTTCGCCAAATAATTTGGCGATATTTTATTTTTTTACCAAGGATGACCGATATCAAATCTATTCCGCTACAGCATATTAGTATCGTATATTAGATACTTTATTTAGACATTTGAAAACAAATTTGACTTCAAATTATGATAGAATATTTATCATTTCCCTTTTAATCAGTATATTAGTTGGATATTGTGTAAATATCATCCTTTAAAAAGAAATGTTTGTGTTTTCAATCGAATATGGAAGTTTGGCATTTTTTTTCTAGAGTTTTGAAATTAAAAATTCAAATTTTGTCAATTTTACAACAAAAATAACTTAATCTAATGCATGGACATGATAACTAATACATATCTATACCTAAATACGGGATTAAAATCGGGAAATATTTTTCCTCGATTTTTAATGATTTTTTACAAAAAATCCAATAGGCGTTTAACATAGGAAATATTTTTCTTACATCCACGAGGTATATAAAAAAATGCTGTGAAATAAAATTCAGAAGAAATATGTTAGATTTGTAATATTACTATTTTATTTTAAAATTATAAAGTGTCATTTTCTCATCGACCAATTTAACATTTAGTAATTTCTTATTTTTCGCGTGAAAGCATATTTCATTTTATGCTAAAAACAATAAATAAATATGTCTCGTAAACTTTTTTTGGCAACAAATAAAAATTTAAATGGCTTATATTAAGTCAATATAAGTCAATAAGTTTATTATTTTCATATTTTAATTAATTTTAAAGATTTTTTCAATTTTTTTTTCCTAAACCATCCCTGACCTATAAGGAAAAAAACAAAAAAAGAATGATCGAAATCGGTCAAGCCGTTTACGATTTTATAAATAACATACAGACAAACATTCATTTATATATATATAGATATGTTACGGTGAAACACCGAAATCTGGAGAATGTCGACTTTCACCGGTGAATGTCAACAAACACATAGTTGCTTGGTGTATGTCCGAAATATTTGCTAAATACCCTTATTTCTGACTTACACCAGTAAATGTCGACATTCACCATGCACTAATGGTGAATGTTGAACAGGTCCGAGATGTATATTTTCTTCTCCGTAATTCAGTCGCGATAAATTTTTCGCCTCTCTTTCAGAGAGGAATGACTAAGAACTGAAAACAGACAGTACATTCAAAATGAGAAAGGGAAATAATAGAAGTTAAAAACTTACTTAATTATATACAGTACATTCAAAATGAGAAAGGAAAATAATAGAAGTTAAAAACTTACTTAATTATACAGTACATTCAAAATGAGAAAGGAAAATAATAGAAGTTAAAAACTTACTTAATTATACAGTACGTTCTAAATGAGAAAATAAAATAATAGTAATAAAAAACTTACTAAATTATGTGATTCAAATCTTATTTATTGCAACAACTGAAACTATTATGACACTTTGAATTGCACAAGAGGCCCTTGCTTTTACAACTGCATTTATTTGTGGAACACTTATTTTTGCAATGACAGCGTTTATAGCCTTGCCCACCGCTTCTCGAATTAGCTGCAGCTGCTTCTCACAGCGAAATTTCTTGAAAATGAATCTCATCAATGGAAAGTAACTTTTCTTTACAAATTACGAACTGATTACGTGTGTAAAGCTGCTTCAGGGTACCATTTTCATTTGCAAGTTTATAGAAGTCGGAGTCTTCTATTCCAACAACAACCGCTAACACATTTCGGTTATCTGTACGACCACGGTCGACATCAGGGACTTGTATTCGTACAGTATCACCAATTTGAGCAGGAGGAAATTGTTTTTGTGAGGTTCGTAACATTTTTGTTGCTTGCAGTAGAAGATTATCTTTCGCGGCAGCTCTTTTTAAAGAAATTAACTCGTGTTTTTCAGTCAGAACTTGATGTGAAGACGTGGTAGATTGCAAGTCCTCTTCAATATTTTTCTTTGGAATATGGTTTTCGGTATGACCACCACTCACATTTTTTTCAGAAGTATTACCAGTTTCTTCAAGCTGTTCTTCGGTTTCAAAAGTATTGGCAATTTCTTCAAGTTGTTCTTCGGTTTCGATATTTGCGATTTGTTCGCTAGGCAAAACAGACGATGCTATGCCTCTTTTCGCTTTAATGCCAAACATGTCTTCATAAGGACTTTGGCGTATTCTTTCGTGTTATGTAGTGTTCTTGGCAAATTGGACAAAGGGTACACCTTCTGACCATTTGTTTGTATGGTTATCGTTCATTTATGCAGTTAGCATATTCTCTATATCCTGATTGGCCCTTTCAACTGAGCCTTGTGTTTGACTATGCCGAGGCTTTCCATGAACTATCTTAACATCTTTCCACATAGCGCATATTTCGGATATGACTTGATTACTGAATTCTCTACCATTATCTGATTGCAATATTGCTGGAGCACCAAATGTTAAAAATATTGGAAGAACGTGATACGCTACTTCTTCCGCCCTCTTAGTTTTCAAAGGTCGTAGCTGGACAAACTTAGTTAAATGATCTTGATACACCATTATGAACTTATATTCGCCAGCTCTGTTTGACTGCAGATCTATCAGATCAACTTGACATCTTGAGTTTAACTCAGAACTGATCATTTGTTTCACAACAATACCTTTCCTAGGTGCACTGAGTTTCATTTGACACTGTTTGCATAAATTTAAATACAACATTACAACTTCATATGTAATATTTTTGTATTTATTTTGCAACTCTTTAAGCATACGTGTTCTTCCTCCGTGGCCTATTCTGGTGTGAGTTTCATATAGTATACTGAACAATTCCTCATTGGTAACACAATACTGTATATTCGTTTCTCCTGGTTTTAATGGTACAATTAACTTCTGCTCATCATTAATTTTTAAAACGTCAAAACGTTTTAATCGTCTGTAATCCAAAGGTATGTTGCACTTAGTTTTAGCAGAAACCACTTCAGAAAGTATTTTAGAGTACTTTTCTTGAGAAAAATAAAAACAATTGTCTTCTCGTTTACCCGCAATTAATGCATTTAACTTTTCAAGAAAAAGATCACGATTCACTGCAGTATCCATTCTGTATAAATTAGGGTATCGGAAAAAAAATTAAGAAAACGTTGCTCTCACCATCAAACCATGCATAAGACTGACAAAGCTGACTGACTCCAAGCAGAACAAAGGATTTGGCGGGAAACAGCCAGTCGCCTCTTTGTCTGCTCCTCTCTTTTAGACCTCCACCAGAGCATATCTGTAATTGTCGACATACACCGGTGAGGGTCCGAATGTACAAGAATGTAATGAAATATTCGATCTTTCACCGACGTATTTGGTGTTTGTTGACATTCACCGGTGAAAGTCGACATTCTCCAATTTCGGTCTTTCACGGTAACATATGTGTGTATATATATATATATATACATATATATTGAAAAAAAGTTTCAAACATTGAATTAGATGAAACCATTTATCACATGAAGTACCAGGGAAAATATGAATAAAGATAACGAAAAGAAAAATAAGCATCCTTAAAAGAAAAATAGCATTACCTTTATTTCACTCTAAAAGATGGCGCTCATTTTGCTCTTTTGAGTCCATAAAACATCTCTAAATTTTTGCTAAAATATTTCCTGATGATTTTTTGCAGCTGGATCTTAAATTTTATATCCTCGCAGCGAGGACAGCGCGCAATAAGGGGTTAAAAGAAAAATAGCATTACCTTTATTTCACTCTAAAAGATGGCGCTCATCTTGCTCTTTTGAATTCATAAAACATCTCTATTTTTGCATGACACTTATGACTTGCGAATTTACGTAAATACAATCAATCTCAATTTGAAATTAAAATTTAATTAAACAAATTTATTTTATTTTTAAATTTTAACCTTAAGGTTTATTAGTTACGAATTAGAAGAAACAAATTAATTAAATTTTATTTACTTAATCGTTCCGAAGATAAACACGATTCCCTAATTAACCGTGAATTTAACTGTATTTGGTCTAATTGCTGTTGTTGTGTGTTTAAGATAAATTCAGCGTGTTTTTTTCAGGTGTAAAGTAAGTTATACTTTAGTTTTATAAATTATTCTTAGGGTTATATTTAATTATTATGAAAAAAAAATGGTGTTTGCAGTTAAATAAGTTTGTTTTTCCCCTTTTTATTTTTTCCCTCTTTTTATTTATTTTTTTTTTTTTTAGAGGTTTAAATATTTTCTTGCTTAGGTGTTATTGGGCATAGCTTGCTGTGAGGTTTTAGCAAATTCTATACAACAAGACAGAAATAACACCTTTTTTGCATGCAACATTCATTTTATGCCCTTGAAAAAGTAATGAAGTTGTATGTTTCAATATAAGGATGCTTAATTTTTTTTACGTAATTATTTATATTTATTTATTTATTTAAATGTTTTTTACAAAGAAGAGATTTTATGCATTAATAATAATAAATAAATGGATTTTTGTTAGTAAGGTATGTAAATTAATGTATAATTACACATTTTTTAGAAAACAATTTTAACATTATTTTAGTTTTATATCAGATTCTGTATTTAACGAATATAAGATACAATAAGTATAGTATGTATAAACTTAAAAACCCTCCCTACTCCCTCCTCCCCATAAAAAATAAAAAATAAAAAATAAAAATAAATAATAAATAATTTTATATTTTCAAGTTAAAATTTACAATTAAAGTGAAATTTTATTTATTTTTTAATATTATGATTTAAGTAATCAGATTTATACTTTCAAAATACCGCTTCTTTTTAGCAGAGTGTAAATAACAAATTATTGGATATAATTAATCACGTCACGACGGTATGTAAATTGCTGAAACCAACAACTTTCACCATACAATGTGTAGTTCAAAAACCAAAAATGAACTGCGTGCACATTCGCAATGAAAATGAATAAAAAAAAAAAAAAAAAAAAAAAAAAAAAGATGTTAAACATCCAGTAAAAATAAATAAATAAATAAATTTTATTTGTAAACCTTTAGAAAAAAATGTTCAAATAAGTGATCATCCGTAGTAATATAAGCATCATATATACAACGAAGGGAATCACAACATGTTCGATAATTCAGTCTTGGCAAATTTTCGGATTTTGAATACCAGTATATACTTTTAAAGATATTTTAGCGAAAATTAAGTGAGTTAATAAGCAGAAGGGAACGTTAAAAGAATAGTGGTATGAATTAATGCGGAAGATGGCTACAATGATCTTTCGAAGTATTTTCTGAAATTTATCAACGGAATTTTTTATTAGCAGCTAAAATTTTAGGAAATAATTAAAAAGAAAAAAATCCTGTATTTCCCACTCCAACATGTGCCTCAAACTAGTGGATCTGCAGATCAGGAGCTTCAACGCCCTATTTTCAACACGCATTATTCAACAGATATATTTTTTTTAATTCTATATATAATATATATGTACTGACTCGATTGATTTGCTACATAAACAGAAACGTTTCAGAGGGGAGCTGACGCCTCCCACAAATCCCGCTGCATCTCTCTTTCTATAACTATCTCTCTCTATATATGATGTCTGTATATATATATATATATATACCAAATTTCATGCAAAATGATTACATAACATTTCGGAATTATTTTGTGTAACCCTGTAAATGAATTACCAATTCTATGCCTACATTTCTCCAGTAAAATCATTCTTTTAAAATTCCAATAAAATTTCATTATATTTAACGAGGTCTATGCATGATTACAGTAAGTAAACGGAATTATTTTGTGGGATCCGTAAATAAATTATTTAGTTTATGCATATCCTTTTTAAAAAGGAAACAAATTTTTAAGCATCTTTACAATGTATGTTAATTTTATTATGTTGAATGCAGCATAAACACATTAAAGTGCGCTTAAATAAAAAAAAAAAAATTCATAGGCTCAAATGTCATGAATTTCTTTTGAGTGTCTCCCTAAACATTGTACATACACCAGTAAAAATTATTCAGCGTATTATACGCTTTTAATGAATAATTGTTCAAAATTTGACAAATTTCGGCTGATTACATTACATTGTCAGAGCACTTTTGTATGATCCTGTAATTAGGAAGCCTAAGATCACATATTTTCTGCAGAAAACAGAAAAAATTAAGCATCTCAGTAATGTACGCTAATTTCATTTTGTTGCTAGCAAAGTAATGATGTCAAATCAAAATTTCTTATCTTAATTGCTGAAAAAACTGTTAAATCTTGCCAAAGAGACATAAATCGCCAAATATGTAAATGCTTCATCTCATTTTAACAGAAAAGTATTAATTTCAAATTTAATTGATTTATCTTTCTTACAAGATATTTTTTTAACCGAAAAATATTTGCTTTTGTTATGTTGTACAATTTTAAACTTTACATCACTGAAAACAGAAATGAATACATATTTGAATAACATTTGTTTCAAATCTGTAGCTTGAATTGTTGAATAATTTTCTTTTGATTTTACCTTGGAATAAAAATTAAATAACACACGATAAGTGCAATTTTAATATCTTTTAATGTGGAATCTCGTTTTAATAATTATAATGCATTAATAATTTGTTGATTTTCAAAAACGACGAAATAAGCAAAAGTAAAGAGGGAAAGAAACATAAAAACTAAAAATGTGTTTCATCGTTATAATCTATTTACATATGTTAATATATATGCATATAAACAGAGATTACGCATGACTAAAAATCTAACTGATTTTTTGTAACATTTATCACATGAGTTGGAAATATTGTAGGTAAAAAACAACCATAATGCCATAATTGACATTTGATTTTTTTTAGAAAATGTCTGTCATCTGGCTTTATTTGAGTGAGACACAAATTTTGTGATTTCTCTACCTCAAAAACTAATATGCATTATTTCATAAAATTTTATATTTAGTTGAACCTTTATTTGGCGTTCATTAGATTTTGGTGTTTATCACTCAACAGATGATATTCCTATTTTTATTTTTTTTCATAATTTTTTAACTCCGGTTTCCAATAGATTTACACGTTTTGATATGTCCTGAACGCTATATGACTCATTTTACAAAAATCTGCCTGTGTGTGTATGTATCACAAATTTTGTGAAAGCTGTATCTCACGAACCAATGAAAGAATTTTAACCAAACTTGGTATTTACTAGACCTTGACGTAAACTAGTGCTGATTACATCTGGGTTCAATCGCTTCACAGGTTGCGCTGTCATCCCATTTTTTTCTGAAATTTTAATGTGGCAGTGTAATATAAAATTTCGAATGAGATTAATGAGAGCTATTTTTTATGCATGATTGTAAAATTAATATTAATTTTTCATAATAGTCGTAGTAAAGTAGGAAAAATGTGTGTACTAGTAGGGCCATCGCTCTCCATTCTGGGGGCAGTACCTCCGGGGATTCTAAATTTTTATTATAGATATCTTTCGAAAAACCTCGTCAATACCTTTAAAACGAATGATTAAACTTTGATAATTTTAAACAAAATTATATATATATATTTTTTTTTTTTTTTTTTTCATTTTTAATGAAAATAAAAACTTCTAAATTATTTCTGTATTTAGTGTTATACTCCTTTCTAATTTAGATAAATAATAGTCTGTATTCAACATGGAAACTAATTTTAATAAATAATAATAAAAAAAAAATAATTTGTACTGCATAAATTTGTTTAAGATAATATAGAAGAAAGTCTTCTAGTTGACCACAACATACTAGTTTTCTTTCTTTTGCAAAAAAAATCTAGATTGAAAATTCATATTTATTTTCAAAAACTAGGAAAATAACAAAAATATAAGGTGGAAACAAACTTAAAATGTAAAAATGACTTTCCTCGTTGTGATCTGACCATAAAAAATATTATATGCATGAAAGATATTATGCGTGACTGAACTTCTATATTCAATACAAGAAAGTTATGGATTAGAAAAAAAAACGACTTTGGGTTTTTAATGGATTCACACGTTGCAAGAGCTCCAGAAAACAATTCGACTATTTTCAGAAAATTTCTGTTCGTATGTGCGCACGTGTGCGTGTACTATGGTTGCAACAAAGCTTTTATCCCAACTATATCTCAGGAACTACTGCTCAGAATTACATATAAACTTATATTCTATTGCACTTTGATGTATAATAGTGTTTATAAACATTTGGTGTCAATAGCTCAACATAGCACTGCTTTACAACGGTTTCCGCAATTTCAGAGGAGGCTATATCTGAGGAACTAATGCATAGAATTGCATATAAATTTACACATAGAATTACCTTGTTATAAATTAGTGCCGATCAGCTTTTGAACCAATCTCTCAACAGGTAGTCAGCTACACAGTGATTTGCGCAATTTAAGGAAAGGTTATACTTAGGTTCTGTTGCGTATTATGAAACAAAACTTGATACGTGAAAAGGTCATTAGGAGACATTATGCTGATTCAATTTGTATGCCTATCTGCCGATAGGAGGTGCTCATATACTACTTTTTTTTTTTAATAGAAAGGTTGTCATCTGCACGATAAAAATTTACTTCTGTTGGACATTTTTTGAAACAAAACCTTTCGGAGATAATAGTCTGCATTCATAATGGAAAAAATAATAAATAATTTGTACTGCGTTATTTTGCATAATAAAATGTAGAAGAAAGTTTGTGATGGACACAACATACTAATTTGTGTAGAAAACCCATGGATAATGTCTAGCAACGAGAATTTATGGAAAGCTTAATGTAAAGAACAAATGTGCCTTTCATCAATACTGCACGAAAGCCGAGTTGAACTCCAGGACATATAATGTATTTACGATATGTTTGTATTATAATGTATTATATAACATCAAAAAGCATCAATTGATTCAGGTAAATATAAATATTGTTTAAAAAAAGTAAATGATTAAAAAAAAAATAAAAATAAAAATAAAAATAAAAATAAAAATAAAAATAAAAAGTTCAAAAAAGCCAAGCTCAAAGAAAGAGAATAGATTAAATTTGTGTCTAAAAAGGGTGTGATATCAAATTCCCAAGCTTACATTCTAGTACTAATTTAATATTCCCTTTTAACTAAATTTTCACATGTAAATTAAGTACCTTATGATATGTTGATAGAAATCCTTCTTTCCTGTACTAAATACATCATAGCGTGTTTCTGAAAATTATTTTTTTTATTTATGCATGATGGGCTTGGAGATAATTTTTGAACAGGATTTTAAAATGACTGGTTCTACTTCTTGTTCTACTAACAGCGATTCTGTAAATAATAATTTGAATGGTAATAGTTCTAATAATGATAATTCAAAAATGAAGTCGGACTGTAAACAATACATTACAAAATATGGTCGTATTAGTAAGCCCCCTAACAGGTATGGGGTAGTAACTAAATAATTGTTTTTGTGCTAGTTTTTTGTATGAAAGTAATTGTTATTGTGTGTAAATTTGTTTATATTAGTGTCTTCGTTATTTCATGCATATTGTAAATATTTTAATAACATTTTTATGTGTCATTCTTTGTAAAACGGGAGATGTTAGATAGGTAACCATAACTGTATATCTATATGAAACTGTGATTATAACTGTGTCAAGTATGCTTAACTGTAACTTAACTTTAAGATAATAAGATGTAACCGCCACCGTATGGCAACAGTGAAACTACAGTTGCTTTTGAATAAAGAAGTAATATATAACAAACGTTTAGGTTATTTTACATTTAATAATTAGATATATGATAGTCGATTAGACAAACGTATACTAATACACACATAACAATTGAAAATTTGTAGTGGATGTTGAAAATAAAAGTCTCTTACGAGTTGGCTACATTAGTCTAAACGCCTATGAGTTTTTTTTTTTTTTTTTTTTTTTTTTTACAGGATCACGAAGAAAGTTTTTTTTTTTTTTTTTTATCGTTTCGTCATATGGATTGAAATTATTTAATGTACGATTGCTTCTAAACGCTTTATCCATTTAAACTAAAAGTTGATAAGAATGTATAGATCATCATTCTCATCATAAATAAATCTTTATTAATGTAAGATTTATAGTTTCTCTTTCCCCCTCTTTTTTTTCTTTACCGGGATATAAAGAAATATTCTTATAGATTGCAGTGAAATTAATACAAGTTCGTTTTGGCATCGTTAAATTTAAAACATAAAAGATATAAAAAAACATTAAAACATAAAAAAAAAATTTAAAAAAAATATATATATATATATATATATATATATGTGTGTGTTACGTTGTTTGTTAATCTATGATTGTATGATTGTATCTACAATGTGAAATCTTTATAAGTATAAGCCTTGTCGGAGAAAATGAAATAAAATCGTTTTAAATATATATAAGAAATTAAATTCGATATGTATTTTAACAATTTGCTCCAGAATGGTCTTCGTTGGAAATAATTTGTATTTTAGAAGGATGGACAAAAGGAATGTGAAATATTAACATTCATCGTACAATTGTTCGAAAATGAGGAGAAATATTAAAAAAATCCTATTACAATTTTCACCTTTAATTCATTACTAAATTAATCAGTTATAAAATTTTAAACGCCTAATGATCAATAATGTCCAAAACGATAAAATGTTTCCCTCCATAATTTTGAATAAAGAATGCTGTATTTTCTAACTTTAAACTGCAAATTAAAATTAGAAATTAATCTATATATTAATAGGCAAGCATAAAATTTGTAGTCCCATTTTAAAATACTAATTATGGGAGTAGAGGGTTGAAAATGGTATCATTCGAAAGGTATGGTTAGCCGGAAGGTGCGAATACAAATATTATTTTCTTACGATGTCAAGAAGGTATTTAAAAATACATTTATTTTTTATGCATTTTCCCCTTTTATACACGCATTCCTTTACATTAAAAAATGCCTAAAAGTAGAAAGTTGTTAAATCTGGCAATTTCATAATGCTCAAATAAAACCATAGACACAGTAATTTGTATAATGTAGCATCACTATACGCAAGCGAAGTGATGACGTCACTGTCTGTCCATGGAGCCATGAAAAATATTTTCTATGTTAATCGTCCATTGGATTTTTTGTAAAAAATTATTAAATAATAATGGAAATTATCTGCCGATTTTACTAACTGCTGCATGTATAAGTAGACGATACGGGAAAAATTCCGATTTACGTTTTTTGCTGAATTTACATGTTTTGAGCTTTCTTTACGTTTCAATTAACTGAAATTGGCTACTTATTTTTTAAAAAAGTGTCTTTATTGCTAGCTTTTGTGGGTAGAAGAAGCAAGTAGAAGATACATAAAAACTTTTGATTTCCGGTTTTCGATGAATTTACACGTTTTGAGATTTCCTTGCATTTTAATTAAGTAAAATTGACTACTTATTTTTATTATTTAAAAAGTGGATTTATTATTCTTTCCACTGCATATATAAGTAGAAAATATAAGATTCAGAAAAGTTTTAGATTTTCGGTTTTCGATAAAGTTACACGTTTTGAAATTTCCCGAACTCAATATATATATATTGTTCAAACTCTGTACTTTCTGAACCAATCGAATTAATTTAACAGAATTTGATACTTGGTTGGACCTTGGTTTGACATAGTACCTATTAGCTTCTGGGCTGTATCACACAACAAGGGGCGTTTTCACGTTGCGATTTTCTCTCATTTCAGGAAAGGCTAACATCTACAGAGAGAAATAGTTATATTAAGTAAAACTCTGCTGATTCAGTTAGAGTGAATATCGATAAACAATTGCCGCAGCTGTGTTGCAATTGCATTCCGTTTAGGACAAGGCAATAACTTTGATTTGCCTCGCTTTGCAAAAAAAAAAAAAAAATGCTCGAGTTTCGACCACTGGGCGATACTAGTACGTATAAATGCACCAACATCATAATAAAATAGTACTGCATATTTTATTTTATTTAAAACTTGTATGTGAATTATATACATATGTACATATATATATAAATATTTAAATACCCTTATATAAACTTCTGTTTGTAAAACCTATTCTTGTGAGAAAGCTTACGATTAAAATTCATTAAATATATATTTTAATGAAAAATAATAAAAACATTAATATCTACATATTGATCTTGAGAAATTACGCAAGAAGGAAAATGGTTTAAAAAAAAAAAAAAAAAGTACAATAAAGCACATTGTGCTAACAATATTAATATTCTGTCTAGACATAGAATTAAAATGTTAATACCAATATTAACAAAAGTGATACAAAAATTATATGATACATCATAAACTTAATATATTCTTCTAAATATCTTTGCAATATATTACGAGGTGTGGCTAGAAAATAATGCGACATTTTATTTTGAATTTATACATTTTAATTTATTATCACCTTCAATATACACTCTTTTTCTATCCATGCAGTGCTTACGATTTTCTATTGTTCAAAACAGTGCTGGAGTTCTTATTCTATGGTTCTCCCTGATGCGTCCTGCTTTTTCTTCACAGCTTGAGAGGATTGAAATCTTGTTTCATTTAATGCAGATTTGACTTTGAGAAAGAATTAAAATTCGTGTGGTAAACTGTTAGGCGCATAAGACGGATGGTCTGACAGTGGTATGCTGTGCTAAGCTATTTTTAAAGGTGGTTTTGTTTCGAACAAATATAACTCTGTCTGTAAATTAAACATTCTGGTACATATTTAATTTTTATATAATAATTCGAATTAATTATAACCGTTTCTATTATTACATCCCCCCTAAAAAAATATTTAAAATAACTATGCATTTTATTCCGCGTTTTTAGCGCACATACAAGTAAATTCTTCAGTTCTTAAACGGTTAAGAAAATGTATATATATCGAAAATCCTGAAACAAATGAAAACCAAAATAATTAAATAGCTTTAAAAATAATAGAATATTACTTTTTTTATTGATTCATTCTTTTATAGATAGCTTGTTTTTCATTTTTATTATAATAATTTTTTTACAAAAAAAAAAAAAAAAAAAAAAAATCCAGTTGTATTTAAAGAAATATTCAACAAGGCAATAGGATAGTCACTTAATTGTTCTAAATATTTTGATAAATTATTATTGTTATTATTATTATTATTATTTTGAATATTACGTATGTTATTACCACTTATTATTTAATACTACGGCAAACCTACTTTTCTTATAATATTTATATTTATACTTCCTCTTCCTTTTTTTTTTTTTTTTCTTCAGTAAAAAAGTGATATTTGAATGATTGAATACTATAGCTATTCAAAAATCTACTGTAATTTTTATTTTCTAATATTATTCCTTAAACATAAATAGCGTACGATGTTTAGCTAAAATTTATATACTTAAATAAACACTCATGACTATTCTTTATACATAAAAAAAACGTGTGGCACTCGGGGACTGCCGCGGTAAAGCTATTGCATAGCATTTTTTATCAACTTATGCAATTATAATTATTTATTTATTTTATTTATGCAGTATTTTTTTTTCTTTGATATTAATTCAAGTTCCGGGGGAGGGGACTCGTGTCAAAGTTGTGCCTTGAGGGCACTCATGTCAAAGTTGTGCCTTGTGGGGGGGACTCATGCCAAAGTTGTGCCTTGGGGGGACTGATGTCAAAGTTGTGCCTTGGGAGGACTCATGTCAAAGTTGTGCCTTTTGGGGGACTCATGTCAAAGTTGTGCCTTGGGGGGGACTGATTTCAAAGTTGTGCCTTGGGGGGACTCATGTCAAAGTTCTACCTTGGGGGGGGACTCATGTCAAAGTTGGGCCTTGGGGGGACTCATGTCAAAGTTGGGCCTGGGGGGGACTCATGTCAATGTTGTGCCTTCGGGGGGACTGATGTCAAAGTTGTGCCTTTGGAAGACTCATGTCAAAGTTGTGCCTTTTGGGGGACTGATGTCAAAGTTGTGCCTTGGGGAGGGAACATGTCATAGTTGTGCTTCTCATGTTAAAGTTGTGCCTTGGGGGGGATTTTAATAAATGCACTTTGTTTATTCATATTTAAAACACTTTATACACAAATTTTACGCGTACAGCTATTCACTGTTGTACATAGATGATAGATACCTATACACCTATATAATTTCTCACAAACAGCTGCTTACGTATTCGTCCGATTTCGGAGCAGCTCGTCTGGATCCGTGCGAGCTTCGTACAGTCGTACCATCTACATACACGTTAAGGTTCAACTAGTCGCGGGCTCGAACTCATTCGTGGACGCGGCCAAAAAGCACGCTGTCTCACTAGCATTGTGTCTAAAAGAGATAGAATCAGTTATGAACAGTTAGCAGCTAGTCTACACGCATACGTCTAGTCGCACGCACAGAAACACCGTGCCGAAGTCTGCCGAACTGTGTTAGGTTTATTTTCGTTACGGAATTTCTTGATTCGGTCGCCGCGCTCAAAGGCCGCGATAAAAGATATGCAATAGCTTAATATATATATATATATATATATATATATATTATAGTTTTAAAAAATTAAAGAACACGCTTTTATAGAAATGTGAACTAAAAAGCACAAAATATCTATCTTAGTATTAAGATTCAGGGTAAGAGAAAATCGTGTGAGTGATACACCGTAATATTTACATTAAATCTTTAATTAAAATAACTTAGAATTAACAAAAACCATTTTTAAAAAATTTCCCCTGACGGGGATCGAACACTGGACCTTTAGGTTCGTAGCGCGGCGCCTTACCTCTACGCCATATCGTTCACGAAGGGGAAGTATTTTTTTTAACCGACTTCAAAAAATTGTATGAAATGAAACTAAATTGCGCCAAAAAGTATAAAATAATTTCCTTCGCCAAACAACCTATAACACTACAATTAATCATAACTTTTGAAGTCGGCGCAAAATTAAATAAAAATTGATACCTTTATTCAATACAAAAATCGAATCCTATTCAAACTACACATCTCACATTGTCACCTGCAAAACGCAGCCGAAAACTATTTTGATTCAAGAAAACAAATAATATTTTGTAAGCAGCAAAAGTTGGCGAAGATGCTGGTATCTGACGTCCTTGGTGAAAGAAAAATCGCAAAATTATCTGGCAAACATATTTAATTTCTTTGGGATATCATGATTAATTTGATAAGGTATATTAAGAGAGTAATCAAGAATATGAAACAATACTTCGTACAAAATGTATTATGAAAATATACATCTTGCGTGTATATTTTTGCAATACGTTTTCAACGCCAAATCCAAAAGCCACCAAGGATGATAGTTATCAAAGTTATACCAAATTTGCAAAGAAAACTCTAACTTCGTAGAAACATAAATTCTGCATTGTGAAAAATGTCCACTGTTCCGTGTAGATGCTACCAATGGACCAATTGTATACAGTGAATACAATAATAAAGGAAACATGAAAATGGATCATTCGAGACGACAGCATTTGTTGCTACCGATCTAAAAACAAACCTTTAAAAACTAATTAAATTTTATTTAATTTTGCGCCGACTTCAAAAGTTATGATTAATTGTAGTGTTATAGGTTGTTTGGCGAAGGAAATTATTTTATACTTTTTGGCGCAATTTAGTTTCATTTTATACAATTTTTTTTTAATAGTAGTTGCTTTTTGGAGTCGGTTCTATTTTTTTACAAAAAGATTTTATTTCACAATATAATTTTTTTGTTTGCTCCCAGAGAAGTTACAAACAAACAAACAAAAAAACATACATACATACATACATACATACATACATACATACATACAGGTGAAGCTAATAAAAGCGTGTTAAAAAATACTGCATTTGTGATAATAATAAAATGTATGTATATAGAGTACTCACTCATTTTCTTTCACTATTTTTTCATCACTTTCTTCATTAATAAATGCACTTTGCTTATTCATATTAAAAACACTTTATACACAAATAAATGCACATTGTTTATTCATATTAAAGACACTTTATACACAAATTGTACGCGTACAGCTATTCACTGTTGCACATAAATGATAGATACCTATACACCTATATACTTTCTCACAAACAGCTGCTTACGTATTCGTCCGATTTCGGAGCAGCTCGTCTCGATTCGTGCGAGCTTCGTACAGCCGAAGTCTACCGAAGTCTGCCGAACTGTGTTAGGTTTTTTTTTCGTTACGGAATTTTCTGATTCGGTCGCCGCGCTCAAAGCCCGCGATAAAAGCTATACAATAGCTTAAAAATAATTATCATATTCATAATCAGCTCCATCTTGTTAATGTACAGTATAGTTTTAATAGTATTAATTTGAATTATATTAAAGCATTTTGATCGATTTCATATCTTTATTATAAATAACATTGGTCTTTTTTCCTATATATAAATTTTAAATTATTAATAGATAAATTTATTATATTTATTTATTAAGTCATTTGGGATTTTGTGCATCATGAGCATTTAATCAACTGTTTTGTTTCTGCATTCTGCTTCGTTTGATACATATGTATATATTGCTTCATGATAATTTTTTAAATTCTGGTTTAATAAAATAAATAAATAAATAAATAAATAAATAAATAAACTTTCGCTTTGTTAAAATATCTTAATTTCGATGAACTAAACATCGATAAACATTTGTTTTTATAAAGTAATTTTAAATTTTTGATCTAAGGAATAATTTAATCTGATTAAATATGTCTCTAAAAAATAACTAAATTTCAATAAAATAAATATCATTTACAAACAAAATTATTCTATTCTCATATTAAGAAAAAAAAATGATTTTTTCTAATATATTATTATGTTAGAAAACTATATGCATCGCTTCTTTTTTCTTTTATACCACAAATAGATAGCGATACTATACGACTTAATAAAAACGTTTTACGTGACAGTACTTGGAGTTCATTTGACAAGGAATTGTTATAAAATTGTTAAAAATTAAATTGAAATATAAACTAGTTATTAAGAGCTTTAATTACTATTTGGATTATTATTACACTAAATAATAATAATAAAAAAATATCTTTATAAATCTTAATTAATTAACTTTATTTATTTATTTATTTAATAACAAAAATATTTTAACATCTACGATTTTATTACTAGCTGATTAAACTTAATACTCATCTCGTAGAATTTTATGTCTTTATTTTTTTTTATTATTTTTTTTTTCTTTCATGTAAGATATTAAGTATTTTATTTATTTATTTTATTTTTTTTTTTAGTTTCTCTTTACCCTCTATTTATATTTAATCTCTGTATAAAATTTATGTTTCGTTGGCAAAGACTGGTAGAGGTAAATGGGGCGTTGATAACTGTGATGTTTTTTGGCTTTAGGCTTTTAGTCATACAAAAATTCACTAATTATTGACATATACTTTTCAGTCAACGCCCATGAAGAAGTGCTATTTTAATGTTTACTTTCCTTTATTGGATTCTGTTAATCTTATTCAATTAAATCTGCAATTTCTTCATGAGATTTCATTTTTATTCCTTTCCATTTCTATTCACTATGCTTGAAAATTTTTTTCATATATGTGTACACACGCACACATATATATATGTACACTATCTACGAATAATTATTTGGACATTTTAAATTTACACGTTTTGTTAAATATCTACAAAAGTTTTCTAGAAAACATTTTGAAATTTTGGTAGTGTAAAGAATATATTATACCTCATGTTTTTCAGTAATTGTTGTGTCCTGAAGAGGAACAGGGAATGGATAAGAAATTAAACAAGAATCAAAATGTTTTAAATGACTCTGTAAAAAGTAATGCTTCAAATGCGTTCTGGCTGAAGCACGTCATTATGAAGATATTTCGCATTGTCTGAATAAATATTTATGAGACTACCACATATATTCATGTAAATATTATGTTTTCTTTCTTTCTTTCTTTCTTAATTGTAAAAAAAAAAAAAAAAAAAAAAAAAGTAGAAATCGCACTTTCTTAACACGAGAGTCGCGTCATTTTTTATAACGCTAGAAGTCGCGTTTCGGTCTATTTCCTGCCGCTGTTTACTGTTGAAGGAAACCGAAAGAAAGCCAGTAGAGGATAATTAAATGCCCTTAATTCACGCGAAGGATTTCCCGCTAAACTCTAGCATGACTGAAAAACAGAAAGTGGGGAGAAAATGAATCAACTTTACTGATCACGTCGCGGTGAAGTAGACCGATTTGAGGAGTAAAACGTTTTTAACTGCACAAAAAGATCGCTGAAATGATTTGAAAACATAATATGTTAGAGGGCATCCACTCAGTGTTGCCAGATTCGAGACTTTTTTTTTTATTTACCTATCCCCGATAACTTTGAGAAGTGATATTTTATGTACATAACAGACGATTACACTTCGAAGTGATTAGGCAACCATTACAATTAAAATTTAATGGTGGATATTGAATTTAAAGAAGTCTTCAATCTGGAAACACTGCATCCACTCAAGGTCAGTTACACAGATTTTCCCCACTTTATTTTTAAGAGTTGATCTGTAGCAGAAATTTAAAAGCGATTGGTGGCAAATAGACAGATATGCGACTTCTAACGTGTTAATTATAGCACGTAGGTATCAGACCAAGTGCAATGGAAATTTTAAGAAATTTGACGTACAACATTACACACAGCATTCTGCAATCAGAGTGCAAAAATGTTAAACATCTTGCAAAATATGAAAATTTTAAATATGAAAATTTTTACAAAATAAATTTTAATTATCACAGCACTAGCTTAAAAAAAAAAAAAAAAAATCATTTCAATAATTTAATAGCCAAAAATATTGAGCAACTTACGAGGGCAGTTTGGTAAGCCCGTGACTTTTAAGTGATAGAACCAATGGACATACCAAAATGCATTTTTTTTTGACATAATCTTCTTTCATAATGATACACATTTTCCAATGACATCCTAACTTTTTTAATCTTTCCTAAAAGTAAGATTTCTCAAACTCCTCAAAATAAATACTTGAGGCATGAATGATCTCAGAATTTGAAGAAAAAAAAATATCTTTCCAGCAAGCCATTATTTTTTACTTTGGAAAAAGAAAAAAGTCACTGGGAGCCAAGTCAGGAGAATAGGGTGGAGGAGGAAGGAATTCGTATCGTTATTCAGCCAATTTAGCTGCTACGATTGCAGAGGAGTGCGCTGGCACAGTGTCGTGATTGTCCGTAAACCACATTGTCGTGAAAAAGCACTTTTTTTTTTGATAAATGGGGCCGCTTTCCTTAGAATTTTGCATTAAAACGGTCTAATAAATCAGCATAATTCTGACCGGTGGCTGTTTTACCATTTTTGAGATAGTCAACGAGGATTATATCCTTTGAGTCAAGGAAAACTGAGGCCATAATCTTCCCGGTCGATGGAACTGTTTTTGGCTTTTTCGGAGAACATTCATTAGAAGAAGTCTACTGTTTAGACTGTTTCTAGTGTGTAGTAATGTATCCATGTTTCATCTACTGTAACATAACGGTGCAAAAATTCGCTTGAATTGCGCTTGAACATCTCTAAATATTGATTTGAAATAGTTACACGAGTCCCGTTTCGAGCCACTCTCAGCAATCGCGGCACCATCTTGCTAATAACATTTTTATGCACAAATTTTCATGCAAAATATTGAATGCACGTTCATTTGAAATGTTTATCGTCTTAGCTATCTCAAGCACTTTCACACGGTGGTCTTCTAACACGATATCATGGATTTAGTTGACCATTTCTTCCTCGTGATCTCAAATGGACGTCCAGAATTCCGTAAACCACTTGTAAATCATACCCTGTGATGGAACAGAGTCCCATAATATTTTTTCAACTTTTCTTCAGTTTCAGTAATTGTTTTTTCTTGGAAAAAATAACGTTTTATCAACACAGGGAATTATTTTTCTCCGTAATCAAAACAAACGCGTTAATCATTTACTTTTGAATGCAACAGAATACAATGTATTTAAAATAGCATCTGCAAATTTCATGAATGTTGCTGCAGATAATAATAAATTGAAAACATAATTATAGGAGTGCGATCAGAGGGCCACCTTTTATAAAGTCACGGACATCAAACTGCCATCGTATGTGAAAACACCCAATAAATATCGTGTAAATTGAAACAGTTATGAGTGATAGAGTGAACATAATTTTAGCTTCTCTCTCTCGAAAAATAAAAATAAATAAAAATAAAATAAAATAAAAAAAAACTGATGTGGACACCACATGAGTTCCTTATACACTCATTGGAATATACATATTATTATGAAAACGTTAACCTTTTTGTGTGAGGTAACCAATTCGTAAATAAACAGGCAGGCTCCAACTACACACACACACACACACAAAAAAAAAAAAAAAAAAAAAAACTTTTACTCAAATTACAAAAGTCATGAAAATAGTGTTATATATACCTCCAAATAAATAGAATAGTTCTTTCAAGAAAGGCTTAATACGGAATCGCTCATTGAAATATTCATAGATTAAAATTTCATGAAAATCATTCGAGTATAGATGGCCTACTTTTGTTCTCTTTATCGGAAATTAGAGGTTAAAAATTGTACATTTTACAGAAACAATTACTTCATTTGAAATTGAGAAAGGATATACTAATTCTGACTAACTTGAAACAATATTTGACGGCAAATTTGATGATTAATCTTGCCAAGTCGCGAAGTTTATAGCCAACGATTATTTTAGTTTTGGCATCGATTTGGCAACTTGGCGACCGGATTTGGCGAAGATTATTAGTTTAGGGTTTCTAAAGTTTAGAAGCTCTAACTTCAATAATAACACAATTCTGAAAATTTCCGGAAAGATTTATTGGTTTATAGCGCTAAACTAAATTCTGCAAAAAAATATTTATATGACAAACAAGACTAATTTTCCGTCTGCTAGAACCTGCTAATCTAATAAAAATTACTTTCTTCGCGCAAAAATGTTTCATAACAATATCATTTTCATATTCTGATTGCAGTATACTGGGACTAATATACTATGCCATTTTTCCTAAAAATGTCTTTGCACTGGGTCCACTGCGGTACGTATTATATTTAAAAAAAAATGAAAATATTTGCTATTTAACAAAAAAATACATTTGAATGAATATGTAAATGAATATGTGTAATAGACTCATATAAATTGATACATGTTATGAGAAAAATTCATTTAATCTTATGCTACAGCTGAAACACATTTAAAACATTATTTTCACACAGAGTGGTGCAATTTTTTTTTTTTTTACATTTTCTTAATTTTTTACTGGTACAATTTACCTTATCAAGACACAGCTCTTGCTGAAATATATGAGGTATAACATGTTCTTTAGGCTAAGAAAGTTTTAAGATGGGTCTCGAAGAACTTTTCGAGATGTTTTACGAAACGTCTAAACACGAAAGTTTCCAAATACTTATTGATAGAGAGTGTGTATGTACATCTATAAAAAAATAAGAAGAAAACCAGAAAGATAATTATCCCAAAAAGCATTGAGTCTAATGTGAGAGAGGCCCCCTCAAATGCAGGGTGGAGAAAGAACAGTAGGATATTGCAAGAAATACCAACAAAAGCGGAATGTATCATGGCCCGTTACATCTTACCACGATAAAGAAAAAAAATAGCCTTATGCTATGTAGCACGAAATTACGAATAAGATTTTATTAAATTGTAGCGCAAAATTGCGAATAAAGTATATATTAATTTTTTGTAGCAAGAAATTACGAATGAAGAATTTATTAAATTAATTGTTTTAAATTTTGATGATAGCCTCAATGCTTTTTCGGCTAATTATCTTTCTGGTTTTATTGTTACTGTTCTGTTTATAATTATTCAATTATTTTAGGTTTTCATATCTTGAAATTGCTTCGTTTTGTTGCACATTTTGTGCATAATTCTGTTTTAATATTGTGTACTTTATTATTATTATTATTATTATTTCTTTTTTTACTTTTAGGTAATTTTTTCCTCTTGAATTATATACATATAAACACACACATGCACACACACACACACATATATATATATAGTTTCTGTAAATGAAAAAATATATAATTCTCTATAATTTTTAGTTCTAAATTATCAGAAATATTTACTGAAATATGTATAAACCAACTTTAAACTGTTTATCTGATTGAAAATACAAAATAATTAATCATAATTATTTTAATACGTATGATATTTAAAATTAATATTGCATTCTTTGTATCAGATTAATTTCATTGTTAAATTCTATAATTAATTAACTAAATATTTTCCAATATTTGTGAAGTTGCTGTTTAAAATAAAAATATCTCTAAATATAAAATTGAGTAAAATTTAAATTTTGAGATTTATCTGTTATGTTAATTAAGATAAATTGGCACTTTATATATTTCTAAGTTCTTTAAGTTGTACAAACCATTCATTATATTTTTAAATTAGCAGTAACTGTAATAATAAGTATTATTAGAATCTTTGTTTCAGTATTTATACATTTTTAATTTTATTGTTGAAATGTAATAATTATCACAAATGAAACAGAGCATAAAATGAATACAATTACAGTAAAATATGTAAATAATGCTTTTTCAAAATTTCTATTCAAGCGCGTTAGAAACACGAAAGACAATAATAATTCTAATTGGAAAAAATGGCTTAATTAGTAGATGTCACAACTTTGTTAAAATTATTCAAGTCAAAATGTCGTACATTCGTTTAATAATAAAGTAATTAATTTTTATAAATAATCATTTCCTTCTCTATTATTATTTTAACTAAATTATATACATGGTTAAAAAAAATTACCACTTATATTAAAATATGTTTCTACTGAACAGTAATTCGATTAAAAACGGTTGATTAAATACTAACTATATTTAAAATAACAGATCTGTCGTTACACACACACACATATACACACACGCATATATATATATATATATATATATATATATATCTGTGTGTGTGTGTGTGTGTGTGTGTGTTCGTGAGTTCGTGTATGCGTGTGTGCATATAATAATGACATTTAATTAGCACTTTTAAATAAATACAGATTTATTTTATTTACATGAATATCATGAATGTCGGAGCTCATATCTAAATAATTTTATTAACATTTTAGTTTAAATATTTAACGTAAAAAAGAGAAATATATTTTACCAAGTATATAATTCATTCAAATATGCTAAGTGATTATAACTAAAGTTAGCCTGTTTAGACTTACTTAGAACACTTAAGTGATAACGTTATATAAATTATTGGAATAAAAGGAAATCTTCAACAAAAAAATAGTAGTTAAAATGTGGACCGACAGATGACGCTTTTCTTCCAGTGTTGAAAAATGTTATACAAATTTCGAGCGTTTTAAAAATCCAGTTGTGAGTATCGTTAAATCATTATCCGCAATATCTTTAGAGGAGTAATATCGGTATTTACTGATCAAATAGTTTCATTAGAACAGAAATAATATTTTTCAGTTACAATGCGAGAATATCAACGCTTGAAAGGTTTATGAAAAAAGAGTTTGTCAATATATTATTTAAGAAAGATGATTATTATAGTTGAAATGACTAGAGTGAGGGGTATGTTGTAAGATAAATGACTGAAACTGATTTCTAAAAGAAACTGTGTAATTAACCGTAAAATATGGTTGATTGAATTTTAAAAATATGGCAGAATTGAAGCAGTTATATAAATTTATGAGAGATGGGGGCGGTGATTATTCAAGCTCTTCGGAAAAGTTAATCAAACAACAAAACTGTTTATCTATTTAAATTCTATTTCCGGCCATGCTTTACTGTAACTCAGTCTGCCTAAATGGAATAGAAAGAATAGAGAAAGCGGCCGTTTCTAATCATAGATATAGAAATATATGTAGATCTATCATCCCCATGTTATCGTGTACAGATTTTTGATGCCGTAAAAAAAAAGCTTTGGAGTTAGCCTTTAAGTGTTATTAAAAAAAAAAAATGAATTGGAAATTGAGTTTTTCCTTCACCTTTAGTAAATAAATTACGCGTAAATTTCATTTTCTAAAATAATCGTGTGTATCCCCGTGTGTATTCATTCGGGGAAAGACTACCTTCATTTGGTAAAATCGCTGTCTTTTCCCAAGTGAAATGGAATCACTTTTTTTCCCCAATAATCTATCTATATATTATCACTATGTCTATGTTTCTAATATGCTTAATTTAACTTTTCTTGAGGGTATACAATGTGATTCTTATTCCGCTGACTGCGCAGATGCAGATATTGTCCGTTTTGTTTATTCTAGGATAAACAGTATTAAGTGTGAAAAGCTATTCAAATCTGGATCTAAACTGCAGAATACTAAAGGTTGGCTCTAAGTTTTGTTGTTCCCTACATTTAATTAAATTCTTAAAATTCAATGTCACTTATTAAAATCTAATGTCACTCATTAAAATCTAATGTCACTTATTAAAAATCTAATATATATATATATATATATATATATATATACACACTGATGGAAAAAAAAAATTCCAACACCAGGAAGGAGCTGTGCTAGATAAACGAAATATGGTAGGCGTGTTTATACATCTGAAAGATGACGTCGATTCAAATTTCGAGCTACGCGCATAAGTGTGGCGCTAGTAGCGACACTATGAACATGCAAATGAGGTTTGCTTTAAATAAGCGCTGTAAGGTTCGTGATCGTTATTTACAGTTGAGATTTGACGTAGTGGTTAATGTTAGTCAAGGATGCCTCTAAGAAGACGAAGAAGCCATTATCAACAGCTCACTGAGTTTGAACGAGGTTGTGTAGTAGGGCTACGAGAAGGTGGGTTTTCTTTCCGCGATATTGCAGAAAGACTTGGCAGGAATGTTTCCACTGTGCATGAGTGTTGGAAGCAGTGGTCAAGGGAAGGTACTGCCTCAAGAAGACCGGATTCCGGGCGGCCACGTGGCACTACTGAGAGGGAAGACCGCCGTGTTCGGCGTATGGCTGTGGCTAATCGTACTGCGTCTGCAGCTGAAATTCGAGCTGCAGTTGGCATCACAGTGACACAACGAACTGTTACAAATCGGTTACTTCAAGGACAGCTCCGAGCCAGACGCCCTGTAGCGTGCATTCCACTGACTCCAAATCACTGCCGTTTGCGACGTGAGTGGTGTCAAGCTAGAGCACATTGGAGGACGGAGTGGAGATCTGTTGTGTTTTCTGATGAAAGCCGGTTCTGCCTTGGTCGCAGTGATAGCCGTGTGTTGGTTAGAAGGAGGCCAGGTGAACGCCTGCTAGCGACCTGTCTGCGGCCTAGACACACAGGGCCTACTCCTGGAGTTATGGTTTGGTGAGTAATTTTGTATGACAGCAGGAGCACTCTCGTGGTTATCCCACGCACCATGACTGCAAATTTGTACGTCAGTCTAGTGATACAACCTGTTGTGCTGCCATTCATGAACAGCATTCAAGGGGGTGTTTTCCAACAGGATAACGCTCGCCCTCATACCGCTGTTGTAACCCAACATGCTCTACAGAGTGTCGACATGTTGCCTTGGCCTGCTAGATCACCAGATCTTTCTCCAATCCAGCACGTATGGGACATCATTGGACGACAACTCCAGCGTCATCCACAACCAGCATTAACAGTCCCTGCATTGGCCGCCCAAGTGCAACAGGCATGGAACTCCATCCCACAAACTAATATCCGACACCTGCACGACACAATGCATGCACGTTTGCATGCTTGCATTCAAAATTCTGGCAGTTACACCGGTTACTAATGTACCAACATTTCACATTTGAAATGGCTCTACCTGTGATCTTGAAACTTTAATCAATTAAATATGTTACCTAGACAAATGTATTGCTGAAATTTCATTACTGTACAATACTTTTTTCTTGGTGTTGGGATTTTTTTTCCATCAGTATATATATACTTCGAAATTAGTTAAGACTCCGATTCCCACAGCCTTCTACAGTTTCATGTATTTTTTGTATCAGCGTAATTATTGGCAATGCAATGATGATCATACTGCTTGCGAAAGCGTGTTAACCATGCGCGTGCACAGACTGGGTCACCTATGCAATAGATGGCGTTTTTCCGGGCTGTACTATGCTGAGTTGTGGTACCCTATTACGTGCAGCGATAACATACACACACACACAATGCGTGCGCCTACCTACGACTAGCGATTTTAATTTTTCAAGAAATGAAGTATGTGAAACCAAATCAGAGACCAAAAAAATCCAACCCACGTTCTAAAAAACGCCCTCCTTGTGTAATTTCGAATAAAGTTACACTTTCAAAGGTATAATGTTTGATAACACAGTTCCCAAAGGGAGAAAAATGGGGATTTTCATAGAATCTATTTATAGTCTGTTTGCATAAAAATAAACAACTCATATACCAAAAAAATCGCTTTCCTGAGTGAATTTGGAGCAGAATTTTTCTTCCCTCCTGGCTCCAATGGCAAAAGGAAAAAAATTCACAACCTATTAATAATGTGCGTTGTATATACAAAAATAACCCGCGCGTCAAAAAGCCACCGTCTCGATATAAAGTGGAGCAGAGTTACGTTAGGAAACGTATTTTTTGCGCCACTCTCGACCATTTAAAGGGAAGACAAAAAGGTAAATTTGAAAAATTATATTATTGTGTCAGTTGAGGACGTATAAACAACCAACATACCAATATATCGTCTTTCTGAGTTAAGTTAAAACAGAATAACGCTTAGAAAAGCGGTCTATGCCCTCTGCTACCAAAGGGGTGAACAAAAAAAATTCCGTAAAAATATCGTTACAGTGAGTGTCAGATGCTCAAACCCAATTCGCACACAAAAATTGGTGACAGAATCTCCCATAGATTATAAAAACCAAATTTGACACAGAAAGGATGCCAAATTACACTGTTAAATTTTCCCCACCCATAAAAACTCAATTTTGAAAAAAATCTTAAAATGGGGTTTTGCTAATATTCTCTAGAATAATATCCTTTTTAACTATTTTTTTCCCATTTTTTGTAGAATTTTACTCAAAAATCCAGATTCCTTTAATTTCCCCAAAATTAATTTACCATCACTACTCTCTCTAAAATCCGAATTTCCGAAATCCTCGGAAATTTTCTTTTTGTTATCCACTCCAGGCTCTTCATGTACAGTTTCTTCACCGTTAGGTAATATTGATCCCAGTTATGTTTACAAAGATGTTGTTGGTACCTGCCTATTCAGGGGAGAAATTTGGAAAATTTCACAAAACCACGTACATAAACAAGCGTGTGTAGTAAAAAGCAGCATTGGGTCAAAATGTCAAAGCGATCAATAAAGAACATTCGGAGTTTTAAGATTTTGAACAAAGGAACATTTACAGGATGATTATAATTAAAGTTGCGATTCCAAAACACTCTAACTTTAAAGCTTCCGGTCAGAATGACTTGATGCATTATTAGGACAATTTCGAAGCAATAGAATTTTGTATGGCAAAGGAAAAAAGTATAGTTCCACAATGTGCCGTTAAATATTCATAAGGAATTCGGTTTTCTCTTGTCACTATCACTGCTTTCGCTGTAAACACATATTCTTGTTTTTTGCTAAAAAAATTATCACATACCTTTTCAGATAGCATTTCAGATAATTTTAGTCCATTAATCATAAATATAATGAATTGTTCTTCGTGTCCCTGTCAAAAAAATTTAAGTGCCAGACTCACCAAAAACTATCCAACTTCTGGGACTAGGGTCTCAAATACACATACTCTTTCAGCTCAATCGATCAAAAAGTTTAGACGTTGGCGTGCTCACTCACCCACACACAGTATCTTAAAAAAAGCAAAAATGAAGCCAAGATACTTTAAAATGTACAATTACACCAAATCTGTTAGTCAAATACTTTCATGATTATATTACTTTCATTAAATTTTAGCAATGTTAAAATGATCATGTTTCTAATATCCACGTAAATTTTTAAACGATTTTTAATGAAAATATTAAAAAAAATGAATATATTAAAAAAAGTAAATTTACAATTAATTTATTAGATAAAACTTCCATATACTTTTCAAATTAACTCATTAAATATTAAATTCTTGACGATATTTTACTTTAAAAAGATTAAATCTAATTTTTCTTAACATGGAAAAGACCTCCCTTGGAAAAAAAGATTTGCTGAATAAGTAATACGTGGCTGTATTAAAATGCAAAACTTTTCTCGTGAAAAGAAATACTCTGCTTTAAATGGAAAAGAAAGCATGAACTCAAATTTGAATATCTCCATTTTGCTTTTCGAATAGACTATTTGATATTTTAAATGTTCATTTTAGAAAAAAACTGTTTTAAAAGAAAGATTTAATTTAGAAATAAAGCATAATTTTAGTAAAAAAATAAATAAAAATAATTAAGGAAAATTTATATATTAATTTCGCTTTTTTTAGTACTAGCAAAAACACTTTTTTTTTCTTTATGAAGAAAAGAAAAAAAAAAAAAAGCAGTTATTTACAGCCAATTATTCCTGATAATTTATTTTTAAACTTTCATATATGAACTAGATGAACATAATATTTTGTATACATATAGTTAATATGATATTTAATAAAAATGTATAATGTATTAAGATTAAAAAAAAAAAATAAATAAATAAAAATAAAAATAAAAGTTACATTTTGTAAACTATTTCAAATTGCAGGAAATGTAGCATATGCAATCAAATTATATTTTCCCATTTTGAAGTATTGCGTTATTGATGATATAAAATCTATTATTCATAAATATATATATATATATACCATATTAATTTTTTTCAATCATATATCCATAATTTCTTTTCTGTGATTGTCATTCATCTGCACAATTCTAACAGCAATTTTCCTTATAAATTAAAAAATTAATAATAATAATAAAAAATAAAATAAAAGAATAATAATTAAAAAAAAATGGTGTTAAACAACCACATGATTTTCATTACTTACTACTACATGTACTATATAAATTTTTTGGAGATAACATGATCAGAAGACATAAAATTGACATAACGAATTAGACACCTAAAACTTTTGTGGTACGCGAAAGTTTATACACATGTAAATATATATATATATAATAGATTTACATAGCGAATTAAAAAATAGTAAGAAGAAAAAAATCGGTTTAGCTATTTTTTGAAACGTTAATTTCTGACACCTAAAACTGATATACTTACTCACGATGACTGTTAATTTTCCTTTTTTAAACACATAATACTTAAGAAATGACATCTAAAATGGATTTATGCAACAATTTTCAAGAAAGTCATTTGAGCCGTTTTTGAGATAACGACTTTTGCCAAAACTTGGCATACTCAATTATTGACCGGAAAACAATAATTACATATAAAAGGATATTTAAAATAGAGTTAATGTGGCAAGTTTGAAAAAAAATCCGTGCAGACGTTTTTAAAGGAATGCACTTGCAAGGCCTGAAATTTAGCTATTAATACAGCACGCTTAACAATTTTCCTGAACTAACCAACTATATCATTCGAAAGGACATCTAATAGAGTGTTTATATAGCAACTTAGAAGAAAATCGTTTGAGCCGTTTTTGAGATACACACTTACGGTACCACTTCTGGCTTCCGATGTCCCACTTCCGTTTTCCCAATTTTCACCAAAATTTCGAAAATCCATCTGTACACCAGATCTGTCTTAATTCTGAAATTTAGCAGTTCAATCTGTATTAGTTCCGGAGATATGATAGTCATAAAATTTACCACACACTTACATACATACGTACACTCTTACCAATTGCCAAAAACTAATTTTTTGGACTCAGTAGACCATAAAAAATTTAAATCAGGTAGAAACTCGATATCGAATTTTCGGACCGAATACAATACATTCATTAACTATGGTAGTCGGGTAATGGAAGTAATAATGCATTGTACTTTTTAAACCATAATGACATAAACAATAAGAAGATTGAAGTGTCTCCCAGGGATGTACATTTACAACATATTCTTTTTCTTTCTATAACACCGGTAAAAAATATTATTAACTACTTTATAGAAAGTACTACTTTAATAAATGATACATATACATAATGCAAGTTTTCCACTAGTTATCTATCTCTCTTTACTTTCTCTTACCCATAGGGTCGAGAAAGTATTGTTTTAGGGTCAAATTTTCGAACATGAGTTTTTGTTATATTTACTTGTTCTGAGGTCCTCTGAATACGAAAATCATGTTTTTAGCGAATGGTCTGTGTGTCTATATGTCTGTGTATTTGTCTGTCTGTGTGCCTGTTATCAGCATATCTAAAGAACAAATAGTAGCAGAAATTCCAAAACTCGGTATTCTAAATGTGTATCATATAAGGATGCTACAGTAAGCTTTTCGTTGAGATGAAGAAAATGGTTCGTGTACAGGGACATTCAAAAGTATTGAAATTCATTACGTCTATGGGGGAAATTGCAGGTAAGTAGAGTATACATAGCATATAGACTGCACTAAACCAAATGAAACGAACATATATTTTTTTGTAATAGAGATAGTCAACTGGGGAAAAAAAAATGTGTATGGAGGATCCTCGCCTCTCACCTGGGGGGGGAGTCCCCCTCGAGGGGAGTGAATTTTCATGATGGATATCTTTCAAAAGAGCTTGCCAATAACTTTAAAACGAGTGTTTGAACTATCGATCTGCGGTAATTTAAAATTAAGTTATCGATTTTTTTTTTCATTTTTAACAAAAAAATAAATAAAAAATAAAATAAATAAATAAATAAATAAATAATAAAAAAAAATGAAAAAAATATATTTTTTTTTTATATTGAGAATAAATTTTAATATTGAGAATAATTCTGTAATATTAATAAATTTGTAATATTGAGAATAAATTCAGCTTTTTTTTTTTTTTTTTTTTTTTTTTTTTTATGTAGTTTTATACTACTTCTCTTATATGGAAATCGTCTGCAATATCATAAAAGATGATAATTTGTTTAAATAATAATTTTAATAAATTATTTTTTAAAAACAGAATTATTTTTTAATAACCGAATTAAATTCTATATAAATGTAGATGCATTTATGAAACGGGGTATTGAAGGGGGGCGGTAGCCCCCCTCACACAGAACTAATTTTCATATAAAATTCTTCCGGAGCCTAATTTGAATTGTTTAACATAGGTTTACATAACACTACTCGTTATCTTACCTCTTAATCTCCAACCTGTATATATAGTATTAAATTTCAGGGTAAGAGAAAGTCGTGTGAGTGACACACCAGATTATTTTAAATACAAAAAGTACAATTTAGGAAAACTATCATACACACTATCATACAAACTATTCGCACTCGCGAAACATTTCTTTTCTCTGTAGGTATGCGTGGCTGTCTGGTTTGTTAAGTTAGAAAAAATATTTTTCTGATATTTAAAAAATGAATGCTATAAATTAAAAACTAATGCATTTTACATTTCAAAGTTATGAATTAAACAATGTTATTTTTTAATTATATCAATTATCATATTAAAAATAAATCTAACATTGTGAGGAAGATTTGTTTAAAATATATTTATTAATAAAGAAAACCAGATGAAATTTCCGGTAGAACGAAAAGTAATATTTCTTGAAGTATAAGGACAATATATACTTTTGACATTTGTAGCAGACGCTTTTAGAGTTAACCTTTTAATATAACCTCCCTACTATCCTTCTAAGTTAATTTTAACCCTCTACCATTAACATGTTGACGTAATTTTGAATCAGCATTTAGAGAATGAGATTAATTTAATTTACATAGTGGTAACTAATTGTCATACTATTGTTTTTTTTTTTTTTTTTTTTTTTTTTTTTTCATTCAGCTTCTGAAACGGTTGTAGGATTCTAAGACACCATATAATTAAGCATCCCAAATCACGTTGAGATGTCCAGCGTTAGATGTCCATGGAAAGTGTCTTTCGGGTGAAATTCACGAACACTGAAATAATTCTAGGTGGAAATCGCTGGAAGTTGCGAAGTTCGGTTGTCTGATTTGGATGCCAGTGCTTTAGTAAAGATAGTTCAATGTAAAGGCTGCAAAGAGTTTCTTGCGTTAGTTTATGGGAATATTTAAAAATTCTAGATGTAAATCATGGAAGTTGAGAAGCCCGGGTGTATGACAGCGTTTGGTAAAGATAGTTTAATGTATAGGTTGCGAACAGATTCCTCCGATGATTTCCACGAATATTTAAAATTTCTAGATGGAAATCATTGGAAGTTGCGAAGTCCGGTCATCAGAGTTGGATGTCAGTGTTTTGGTAAAGACAGTTTAATGTAAAGGTTGCGAAATGATTCTTCAGTCCAAACTATTTATGTAGCGCGCTTAAAAAGTTCCGGTGGGCTTATGAGAAATTCCAGTGTGTTTTTCAGAGATTCTTGCAGGTACCCTGGGTGTTGCATTAAATTTTATCTAGTCAAGCAGTATGGTTAAAGTACTTTCGTGAATGGTGAACACACATAATACACGTTTAGTAGATACACGTTTTCATTTCATGCAGTAATTAATTATATTCCAAGTAGGTAGTCAAATCGTCTCCACCACTTTAAATATATGCAGTTAAAATGATTAGTTTTAGAACTTAAGTTTTCTTAGTTTAAGATTTCTAAGTGAAAATAGAAATTTGTAATTCTCCACTTGGTACAAGTGCTGTTATAATATAATTTATATATATATATATATATGAATATATAAATGTAGAAATATATAAACAAATGAATGAAATTAAACCCCAAAAAACACTGAGATCTTCATCAGGGAGGCCCCTCAGTGTAGGGGTGTACGAGAAGTTTCTGAAAGGACAGTAGCTATAAGCTAATAACGATCCTTAGCCCCCAACTTCTCACCAAACAGAAAACCACCAATAACTGAAGAGAAATCAAACAAACATATAATATATAAAAGTACTAAAAAAATCAAATTGTAAAAGTTACAAAATTACATCAATTCATTAAAAAAAATATATACAATAAAGAATTACTAAATGTAAACAAGAAAGTATAAAATGAAATAAGAATACAACCCTTCATCTGGAAAACAAATTAACTTTGGCCGACGGGGCTACTCGTCGGTACTTCAATATCGCCCTTGAATGAGGAAGTAGAACAAACAGAGATAGAAAAACTCTGGAAACTCACAGTTAAAAATTGGGACGGGTAACAGTTAATTTGCAAGGTACATTTTAAGTCTTCAAGAGCATATTTTAAATCTTCTTCATTATTGCATATAGTACGAATTCTTTTAAGCTGTGCGAACATAATATTTTTTTAAAACTTTCCTACTGATATTTGAAAACCAATTAGTAAGACTATTAACTTTAAAATTAAAATATTTTCTTTTATCATATAATCCAATGAGCCATTTATCTTCATTTCTCTTTACATTTAAATCTAGGAAAGAAATTTTATCAGTATCTGTACGGTTTAAAATTAATTCTTTAGGATATATTTTTCCGGGAATATTTTCGAAACAATTACAGTTAAAAACAATTAAATCATCAATATATCTGAAGAAAGTAATATTTAAAAAAAAAAAAATCGAAAAATACATAAATAAATTTGCGAAAACACTCGAAAAACTCGTTCCCATTGGGATCCCCCCCCCCGCTGTAAAAAGTAATATTTTCCGTTAAACAAAACGTTTTCAAAAATACAGAACCTGATAAAATTAATCCAGTAATTTTTATCACAATTGAAGTAGCTGCCAAATTCCTCATAAATGCTTTCAAAAACTTCTATTACCAAGTTGTGCGGAATACTGCCAAACAAATTTTCAAAATCATAGGTATTTACGGAAACAATGCTTTCTGAATTAATCTTGAAATATTCTAAAACTTTCTGGTTATTATTTATAATGTTACAATCATTTGCAGAATTTATTACTTTTAAAACTGAATTTAAATTCAGTTTTAAAAGTAATATATTTTTTTATAATAGATAGATTTATGAAATCTTGAGTGACACCACTCGACTTTTCGAATATTAAGAAATTAACGGTTGCATAAAAAAATTAAATTAAGAGAAGTCGTTAACTAAACAATAGAAGATATTAAAAGAGGGTGTTTGAGTAATTTTTCTGTGCATAGTATGTTGTTTAATTTAACGCTATTGCCCTTCAAATAATTTGAGCCCATAGATCACAATGATAAAGTTTTCGTTATACCCCGTAAAAATCTATAAATTTTATACTTACTAAAATCTATACTCTTCGTGCGACTGTGACATAAAACATGCCTATACATTTTCAGCTCATTCGTATGAGGCCTTTAGACGTTATCGTACTTTAAATAATATCAGTCCATGAGACACAATGACGAAGAGATTCTATTTGTGTTATTGAAAATTCTATGCTTGTTAAAGTCTTGAAAATTCATATAGTTTATGTGACAGTGATCTGTAACATGTATATAAATATTCAGTTCAATCATATAAACCATTTAATCTCTATCGTATTTTAAATAATGTGAGCACATATGCCATAATGATAAGGAAATTTTCTTTATATCTCTGTAAAAAAACTATAAGTTCAAGATTCATCAAAATTTATGCAGTTTCTACGACGGTAACTTATATTATATGTATAAATTTTTCTCTCATTCGAATAATACAGTCGCTGTGGCACTTTAAAAATTTGGGTCAATAGGTCATAACGACAAATAATGTTTTGTTGTTTGTAAACAAACTATAAGCCCTAGATTCACCAAAATCAATAGAGTTTGTTATACTTGGACCTATAATATAAGTAACAACTTTCAGATCATTTGAAGAAGCGTTTAGACGCCATCGTGTACAGTCACATGCATACACACATACATAAATACACCACCGTAAAATAGCAAATATTATCTCAGGAAACCTATAAACATGCAGTTATATAAAAATGTCAATGTCGTATTTTTTACATGATTACAATATTTTCCTTACTTATCGAAAAGTAAGAAAGCTATAATCTGTACGCTAAAAATTATTTCAGTCTAGGGATTTTTCTTTAATAGCATAGAGTTATCATTGTTAATAAGCAGGTATGTCACTCACATGATTTTCTCTTACACTGAAATTAATACTATAAATACATGTTGGAAATTAAGGGGTAACATAACGAGTGCTGTTATGTAAACCTATGTTATAACAATTCAAATTAGGCTTCAGAAGATTATTATATGACGGTTAATTGTCTCTGGGAGAGAACTGCCATCTTGGAATTAATCAGACTACTGCTTTGGATCACATTAAAAGGCTTAGTATTGTGTACAAACTTTCTGTGTGGGTGCCGCACAACGACCGAGCAAGAGCTTTCCTTTATACCTAATATATAGATGTTACTAGAGTATCAAAAGTATGGAGCAATAAAACAAATAATCTATTTAAAAAAAAAAAAAAAAAAAAAAAAAAAAAAAAAACTTTTAAAACCCAAATTCTTAATGTATCATATCACATAAATCTTTTCGAAGTTATGATTTTGCAATTATTATTGGTTTATTATTATTATTATTATTATTATTATTATTATTTTATTTTACTTTATTTTTTTAAGGTGAAATGGAAAATTTCAGCGGAAAAGGAAATTTTTATACTCTTTTATAAACCACGAAAGCCTAGGCGGTAAGGCAGTCGAAGATTCGATACACGCCTGCTTAAGCTTTTAAAATAAAATCTATGTGCAGTAATTTTTGGATCAATTTTTTTTTTATTCTTCTTCTATTACTTCTTCATTTCAAGGTTTACTGCCCAACAGTTTAGCAGAATTAAGGGCTTCAATTCTAAGGCCGTCAGTTGATCTAAATCTACTCAAAACTACATAAGCTTGGCCATAATCAAAGAGTTTATCAAGATGTGCATCTCCTGCTAAAAGAGTTCAACCTTGCATTTTGTGACCTGTGAAGGTATAGCATAAAACAATCGGAAGTTGATATTTCTCTGATGTTCCACTTCCAACTGCTGGAAATTCCGTGATTGGCCTAATGGCAGAATTCCGACGCCTGCCTCAAATTCAATTTTTAATATCGGTATATTTCTGGAGTATGTTTGTTGACGTCTAAATGCTGGCCAAATAATTGTCAAATTTCTGCCGATTGCTCCATTTACAAGAACCTTAGAAACATCAAGATTCGATCGAAGCATAACTTCTGCACCCTCGTATAGTGTAAGTTATTTTTCGAGTGTGCCTGTCGTGTTTGAGTCTCAATCTAGGCATTTTCTTCTCAATCTCCTTTTCAGACAGTGCATTATTACAATCTTCATTGTTCTATTTGTGCCATCTATCGGTCACTTCATATGCACACATGCATAGAAACTTTTTTTTTTTTTTTTTGGAAATAACTACATAAATGTTTCAGAAATATTTGCGTACTACTTTGTGAATTTATCAATGAGTTAATTTTTATAAAACACTTTTATGTTTAAATACTAAATTTTTGCCTTAAATTTCAGCATTCGAACATAAAAAAAAGGCTTCTTAAAAAAACTCTTCAAAAATTCTCATGAAACTGTGTAGTCAACGATAAATTTTCTTTTATCAATTTTCTTTTTTTTCTACGAATTATCTGCAAAAATTAACACTCCTATCCTCGGAGTATCAAACGCTAGACCACTGCATTACCAACATGGTGGTCTGCATTACTAACCACCTGGACCATGGATAGACAAATGAAACATCTTATATTTACCTTAAAATGGAGGCGCATTTTTTATTAGCTTGAGATTCACAAACATACCGTAGTGAATGACAGTAAGTACATAAGAATTTGGGGAAAAGGTAGCTATGAAGATGGATCCTTTGGAAAGACAAAGATTTCGCTATCACTCTGTAAGCTAATAAGCAAGAAATAGTAATTTTACTTATTTTTTTAACATACTTTATAAGATATTATTTAGTGTAGTATTCATATTGTATGAAGAAACAATTCATTTTATACTTTTAGGCGTGATTTATTAGTCCATTTTATATCTGTTTTCATTTTATTCTTAATAGCTGGAATAATAATTATAGTTGCTTTTATGAGTCGATTTTTATCTAATTATTTATTTTTATTTTTATACTGAAATCATTATAAAATTTAAATTAAAAAATATGTATTTATAAAAATTCCTAATACATATGTATAAGTAAAATAAAATTCGGAAATGTTGAAATAAAAACTGGCATTCAATTAAATTTTAAAAATTGAATTACTTATTTCAAAGTAAATTTGGAATTTAAGTGATTCTTTACTAATGTAAAAGATGATTTAGTTCCTATAAATAATAAAATACCTATAATTAGAATGATTTATCGTTTCCCCCCAGAAAGTAATTTAAGAATTTAAACATTCATGATACTATACATTTGAAGCGATAAAGTCTAAATTTAAAAGTAACCTTGGATGAGCATTTTAAAATAAGTGATGTGAAATAACAGTCGGTCTTTCACTCGTTAACTTTCAGAAAGCGAAAGATCAATTCTTCATTTTTAAAATCTCTTCATTAAAGTTTAAATGCAGAACATTTATAAATATTCCACTCATTTAAAATTAGTTTCGCTTCAAACTCATGAATGTTTCCTTATTTTCCCATTATGTATGCTAATTTCTAAATTTTCTAAAAGTAAATGTATTTTAATTTGCTTTTATCCTTAAAATACACAGTAGAATGACATATAATATAAAATAAATTTAAAAATAAAATAAATCACAGCCTTTCATATATATATTAAATATTACTTTCTTTGTTTTAGACAAGTGATTTTTTTCGTAATGCTGTCTTGTCATTTGTTGAAATACATTTGATCAGTGTTTGATCTTCGAACTTTATGCGCGTTTAGTCAAAAGCTTTATACCATCAATTTAATCATACGATTTGTGAAACCTCAAGTTTGTAAAAATATCCGTGGTATTTCATTTTAAAAGGATGTAAGATAACATTGTACATCCGTTAAAAAACAAACAAATGAATAAATAGGAATAGAACCAGAATATGCATTTGATTTGTAAAAGTGCGACATACATAAGTCACAGAGTGCTTACCTAAACAATCGCTTCACAGGCATAATTTTTCAAAGTCACTTTTTCCGCTAACTTAAAAAAGTTGGGACTGAGTTTCAGAACATATATAAAATATTTCAGGTTAACAGTAAGTTAATTCCAGTTCAAATTTCAGTGAAAAATGTAGAGAATAAACCAAAAGTATTTTACCGTAACAATTTTCAACCATCGCCAAATGTCCATTGCCCAGCAGTATTGCGACATAAAACCTAATCAATCAACCAACTAACCTTTTCAATTTTTATTAAGTTTTATTAAGTACCATTGTTTATCTATATATAGTCCGGGAAATTGAAATAATGTTTAAGACGCATAAATAATAAAAATAAATAAATAATATGCCAGCATATCAACCGTCTTAAGTCGTGTAGATCTCTGCTCCTTCTTCTTCTGCTAATTAATTTTTTTCTGTTATGTTTTGATCATATTTTCTATATATAATCTCACGCACTAATGTTTAAGAAGCAACTTATATTATTATTATTTTTTTTATATACCTTTTGCTTTGTACATGGTTTCTGTCGGGCAAAAACGCAGTCATTGTTAAAAAAAAAAAAAAAAAAAAAAAAAGAAGGAAATCATAAAAGTGTATTTTAAAAAAGCTTTTAAATGATACACGGAAAAGTCATCTACCAGATATAATAATGGCTATTTATAGCCAACATGTTAAAAGTAATAAAGAATAGAGACAACACTAGCAGAAACTTCTTGCTACCGCCACTTCCAGGGACCGTACAGGGAAATCCAAAAGTAAGCCGACTGGAGCAAAAGTGGTCCAGTAGACGAAATTGCCCAATGAAATAATTATAAGCTGAAACTTTCTACAAAATTTATAAAAGTGTGTGGGGGGAGGGGGGATGTTCCAAGAAAAAAGAAATAAAAATAATTCTTAGAGAGAGATGGAGATTTCATCTTGTGAATACGTCTAAAAAAGATGTTACAACTTTATTCTTTTTTTTTTTTTTTTTTTTAACCTGAAAAATATGCTTTTTTTTTTTTTTTTTTCGTTTTTAAGAAACATTTAATAGCTCATTCACTTTTGAGCATATATTAATAAAAGGCCCAGCCTTGGTCATAACGAGACATAAAAAAATCGTACTGTAAATAAATCGGAAGCTTATACTTTATAAGAGAATATGAAGAAGCCTTTCAGAATGGTCTTCAAATAACGCATCTATTTTATTTAAGTGTGCCTAACGAAGAATGTGAATAAGCCCTCGAGTTTGGTCTTGAATCTAATATGCCGGCAGCACCCACTCTCCAAATACCTGGTGATTTGGTTAGTTTTTGAATTGATTTATTTGTTTTTGAAGAATTGATTTTTAATTCTTCTGGCCAGTTATTTTAATTTTATTTGCAAAGGGTGATTCAGATCATATTTGATTTCTTTGTACGCATACAAACTATGATTAATCAAATTGGAATTGAGAAAATCATTGTTAAAAGTTCGGAAATTATGCTTAAAAATGTTTTGCATTAAAATGACAATTTTCTAATTTAGTAAGTAATATATATATATATATATATATATATATATATATATATATGATTTTTAATAAAGAGATTAGTTAAATATATAATGGTGTTACTAATATTTAATGCTAAATAATCTTACTTTATTATAATTCTTTTTTTCTCTTTCAAATTTTATGTCCATTCACTTTAATTAAATAAATCTTTTGGACATTCCACAGCGCGTGCTCAGATATCTAATTGATATTCAAATCGTACTAACTCTTGAGATATAATCACTATAAGTTCAACTAATAGAATGATATTTGAGCTTTAGGATCTACTAGAATAAGACAATTTTATTACAGCATCTATTTATCCCAACAGCTTCATTTCCATATGTAATTGTGTTTTCATCAATTCACGACTTTTCCCTCGTATTTAATTATTGTAATGATGAATTATATATATGCCATATTTATAAATATTTACTTTAATTATCAGATTAAGTCTTATAATGAGAACATTTTTTATTAAAACGATTTAAATTCTGATGTTAGATTTCCTAAAAGAATAAGTTGTTTAATTAATGAGAGTACTTGTATTGTAGGGAATAAATTACACTGGTCTACAGTGGTTCGGTAACAACGGTCAAATTATTATTTTTATTATTAATTCCAATTATTTAAATATCTCCAAGCAAAAAAGTCTCACCACGTCACATTTTTCTGTTTGAGTATCAGAAAAAGGCAATTTTCACGATTTTTTATCATTTTCACAGTATCACAAGTGGTAACCCTTCCTGCTGGCAACCCAGAGTCCCGGTAACCATGTTTGTTCCATATTTTGTTAAAGTATCAGAAAATTGCAAATGTCACTATTTTTTTATGATTTTTACAATGCAGTCAACAGCAAAAGTATCCGAGCGCTAGCTAATAATTCCGATATCAAAAAAGTACATTTAATACTATTTTGTTAAATAAATCCTTGTCGAATAATGTTCTTAGACTGTCTAAGAAAGTGACTCGACAAGGATTTATTTAACAAAGCAGTATTAAGTGTCCTTTTTTTATACAGGGATTATTGCTAGTGTTCAGATTATTTTGCTGCCGACTATATCACACATAGTAACCTTTTGTGCTATTAACCCTGCCTCCTGGCCATCCTCTCTGCTGGCAACCCCTTTTTGGCAATCCTGTATTCGTACCTTATCTGTTATTTCTTTTTTTTTTTTTTTCTGGTATTCTAGTTAAGAGATATTCTTTGTTAATTATGATTGTACTGTTTTATAGTTAAAGTTTCATGTTCAAAATGACATGTTTCGGTGTACAACTTGTAAAACCGTACCAGATAAGTTTTGCTGTATTTGTGAACTATTTCATATTAAAATCACAAGGTAGATATTTAACACAAGGCATAAAGAAGCCTATTTTTTGTATTTTGGTTTTAAAATAACAAATAATAGCAAATCAAACATGTAGTGTATTTTCCATTTTTTTTATGTTCTACTTAGTCTACAATATGTATATTATATCCATATTAACAGTATTCCATGCTAAATTAATAATATTGATGGACAATATTGATAATATTGATAGTAATAAATCATGTCTTCTAAAGACTTTTGTACATTCCTTCCAGTACAAATCAAATAATCATCACAAAAAAAAAAAAAACTGTACGTGTTACAGATTTTTCACTATTATTTTTTTCATTCTGTCCCACAAAATTAATTGAAAATAGTTAATTTCATTTCTGTCCCCCCTCCCCCCCCAAAAAAAAATGTCGACAAGTGTTATTAATTTTTAAGGGATACATTTTTAAATATATAAAAGATTAGTTGAATAGATTAAATAATAGAATATTATTAAAATTGAGATATTTATCTTACAGAAGCATAAATGCACTTTTTTTTTTTTTTTTAAGAACCATTTAAAATTCTTAAACAATTTAATATATTATTTAATTTAAGGAAAACGTATTTTTAATAAAGAAAATTATTAAAATAAGCAATTAAAGTTAAATTATTTGAATCCATAGGCCAAAATATTAAAAATGAACACAGCGTTGAAAAGGGCAACGTATGTTGCCGCTTTGTTAGTGCATTGCCTTTTTGTTTGGAAGTACTGAAGATTACTTTGTTCGCCTTATGAAGGCTCGTGTTTTATTTTCACATGAATCATGTTCTTAGACTGACTAAGCACAGGATTCGACAAGGATTTATTAAACAAAACTGTATGAAGTGTACTTTTCTTACACAGGAATTTTTGCTAGTGTTCGGACACTTTTGTTACCGACTGTAGATAGATATGTATGTATAGAGAGATAAATATATTGATATATATTATATAAGCAAACAAAATTATAGAAGTTTTATTTATCCAATTTATAATCAATTTACAATTAACGAATTTTTATACTGCTGTTTCTTAAATAAAATAATTATAAGTCCTAGACCCTTATAGTTTTGCTATTTATTTATTTATTTATTCTGAGAGGAAGTGAATTTCTGATCATTTTATCGACGATATCTTTTTTAATTTTCAAGATCATTGCTTGGCGCTATTCATATACGTAACTGACTACAGTTGGCTAAACAAAATTCGTTAAATCTTGCACATGCGCAATTTAAAATTATGTATCAATAATGTTCTTATTTTATTTGATATTTATATATTTATATAATTTTGATAGCAGTATGATGTGCCTTATATAATTTTTAAAATATATATATATATATATTTCATTGGGTTTATTATCCTGCATATTAGTATTTTAAATAATCTGGTGTGTCACTCACACGACTTTCACTTACCCTGAAATTCAATACTATAAATACGGATTGGAGATTAAGGCTTAAGATAACGAGTACTGTTACGTAAACCTATGTTAAAAATAGTCAACTTAGTTTTCGGAACAGCTTTATTTGGCACACAATTCTATGTGATGAAGGGGCACAGCCCCACTTAACCCCCCGTTCCATTATTGTACCTACATTTATAGAAACTTCAAATCTGGTATTAAGGACAAAAGTTCATTTAAAATTATTCGGACTACTTTTACACGCATCATTCCTTGAAACTTATAAATTTTGAAGAATTGTTTTAGAAACAAACGTATTCACTTCAAAATAAATCATTTGGATCACCTGAAATTGTTTGTTTTTAACTTACTAGAACAGACATAAAGAAAGATCAAACTATAAATCTTGTCTTTGGTATTCAGGTAGCCTCAAAAAGCGTAAATATACAAGGAACCAACAGATGAGTATTTAGCTTAAAAAAATACATTAGTTATCATATGGCTTTGAGGAATTAATTTCAATTCTTATGCAGTTTTCCTGGACATGGTAAAAAATTATATCATATAGTATATTATAGTAAAGCAATTCCACTAAGAAATAAAAAAAGAATATTATTCATTAAATATTGGCAGCTCTGTATATCTTTTGGAAGTTATGTACACATCACATGGTGCACATAAATATAATTCTATATTAATAACACACGGCATAACCTGAAATACACTTCCATCAATTTTCAAGTATTGTCCCATTATAATCTAGTTCTTTTGTGTAGCCCTGTAAATGAACAGTGAATTATTTCTATACCATATTATACATGAAACATGGTTTTATGCATATGAAAAATGCATATTCGTTTCATTTGGTTTAGTGCAGTCTATAGATAATAAACTCTAATTTCCCCCATAGGAGCAATACATTTGAATTCTCTTGGGTGTCCTTGTACATGAAACATTTGCTTGATCTCAACGAAAATCAGTTTAGCATCGCTATATGATACTCATTTAGACTGCCAAGTTTGAACTTCCTGCTATAATTTGTTTTTGAGATATGCTCTTAACCAACAGACACACAGACAGACACACAAACATACAGACAGACACACTGACAGAAACACACACAGATAGACCAACTGCTAAAAACATGATTTTTAGATTCAGGGATCCTCAAACCGTGTAAATGTAACAAAAAATCAATCTGGAAAATTTGACCCAAAAACAAAACTTTATCTACCATATGGCTAAGAGAAAGTAAATAAGGCAACATTTTAAGTATTTTTTTTCTTTTTTAAGAAACTTTTATATCTCCATGGATACATGTGATAGTTTCTTAAAAATACATATAGATAAATAGAATAAGCCTTCTAATTTTATGCTCAACTAGACTGCATTTAAAGCATTACATTTTACAAATTAATCCCAAACATTTTATTCCTTCGTTTGCATATTACGGCCCCCTTTTTGATTTCAAGAAAATATATATGTTGTAGCATTTTCATAACATACCAAAAGTTTCGAGATAGTTCGTCAAGTATTTCATGAGATACTTGACAAAATGTTTGAAATAAAATGTGTGCAGTTGTATATTTAAAAGTAGACAAGAAAGCAAATTTTAATAAACAGATAAATATTTTTTCTTTTCTTTTAAATGTTATCAGTTGCTAGATTTCTGAAAATTGGACAGTTATAAAACATATCTGTTTTACTTGAATAATTTTTACAGCAGTTTAACTTATTATGACAATATTTCTGTTTTTGTCTGAGGTAAAGATACATTCATATACTACTTGCAAATACTATTAAATTTTTAAATGCATAATTTTTTATTACTACATAGTTTTTAAAAACAATTTTAGAAAGGCTAATAAAATATTAAATTAAAAAGAGTAAGATAAAATACGAAAACAATCTGTTTCTTAAGTACTTTAAAAGTTTTAATTACCACATTTTCATTTTTTTTTTATTATTCTTCTTTAACAAATACTGCTTCCTAATCTACAAGCAAAAATTTTTGTGAAAAAAAAACTTAAAAACAATTTCACACTTTAATAATTAATTACATTATTACAATGTTCCACTGTTAAGTACCAAGTTCAAGAAAAAGCATTGTTAATAGAAACTAGATTAAATGAGCTGCATTTAATTTTTAATAAGAAAAAAAAAATTAAATAATTTAATTTTTATTCCCCTGTTTTATAAATTAAAGAAATATTATTTGTCAGTAAAACGGAACGAAAAATCATGCGGTGCGCATTGAAAATTAATGGTCTCTAACTGTACGTGTTTGTTTTATTGTATATTTTTCAATGTCTATTGATTAGGTTATCACAGAACGGACTAACGGAAGGACAGAAAGGCATGTATATAGACGAATTGAATTCACACTTAAACATCGTCAAAAAGTGTTTAAAATGTTTAAGTCAAAAGAAAATGCAGCTCTTAGATTTTAATTGAAGCCATTAATGCATCTGAATATTTTAGTGTAGCACTGTAAATTTGTAAGTTACTATATATTATTCTAAACGAAATATTATTTTAGTATATTAATAATAAATGTTAATTTCTTTTATAAATTTTGTAGTAGATTTTTTTTTCTAATATGATTTAATTAAATGTCTGTCCTAAAAAGCAATGCATTGGCATTTTCTTCTGTGTGTCCCTGTACACAAACCAGTTTTACAAGACCTATTATTGCCATTTTAATTAGGAAATATTCCATAGGGAACTTGAATAGCATCTATCATTCTTCAAAATTTTAGAAAATATTTATTGATGCTTGAGGCTGGCAAGCGGAGATATAGACAAATGACAGACCGTTACACAAATTCAAATACCATTCACATTTAAAAATTCTTAGAATGTGCTAAAAACGTAAATGAAAATTCTTCATGTAAATGAAAATGAAATTTTGTGTAGTCCTGTAAATGTTAATGGTAATTATACTACATTCGATAGAATGCATTCTCTTGTGCATATGAATAGCATATTTTAATTTCATTAGATTTATGCAATGTAAACTTATTATAATTTGGTTTTTAGAAATATTTCTCGTAGAACGCAATGTTTTATACTACTTTCGGATGTCCCTGTACGCAAACCAGTAGAGGTATTCACACCATTTTCAACATGGGACATCCGTATTTAAACCTGAATAACTCATATACGTTTCAAGAAATTTCATGAATATTTTAGGGTGTTAGAGCACGGAAAACAGATAGACAGAAGATCAGAATGACAGACAAATCGCAGTCATTAACACTTTTCAAACTTCTTGGAAAGTGTTAAAAAAAAAAAAAAAAAAATCACCCAAATACATTTTAATGACGAAAAATTAAAAAAGCAACGGTTTATTTTAGTCTTCTTACTTCCTCTTACTCATTTAATTGGTAGTAAAGATATTGCATTTTCAAAATTGAAGTTTATTATATTGTTGCGTACTTGGGGGTTCGTGAGTTGTCTGAGAATGAAAGGCCAAACGTACAAAAATTCAGTAATTTATTCACAGAAAGTTCCAGAAAAATACAGGTCAATAAACCAATTATCAGCTTCAATTCAAGCAGTAACCACAGCTTAAACAACAGCTGTCAATAGCAAATCCACAGTACAAACTGTATACCAATAACACTTGAAGCAAGTCTCTCTCAAAGAGGCTTAAGAGCAATGCAATCACTAGCGACGCTGGCTGAGATCTGAACTGAACTGACTGCCCTTGGCGAGGAAGCGCTCCTTATATGCTGTTCCATGGAGCCCAGATTTTTCGAGAAAACTCTAGAAAGTGGTCAACCAATCAACTTACAGCTTCCATATTTGGTATATCCCATATAAGGATTTTCTCGCCAAGGTCGCCAAAAAAATCGCCAAGGTGGGAAAAAGTCGCCAAATTTGGCGCCAAATCCATTACGTGCATTACTGGGGCTTTTTAATGCGTTTTTAAGGGAAAATAAGGCTATTTCAACGCTAAAACGACTAGAAATGCACAAAACTAGCACTTTATCAACTTACTAAGCCTCTTTGAAAGAATTTATACAAAAATAAACACAATTATTTACAATTTCGTAACACTGCCCCCCTCCCAAGGACTGCACGTCCCGGGCAGTGCAACCCTTGGTCAAGAGGCGAAACTAAACAAATTTACACAATCTAAAACACAAAAACTAAGTTGCACATAAAGATAACATAGAAATATAAATTAAGTGGGAAATATTTACAAAATTCACAAATATGTACAAATATTTACAGTGCGCATGCGCAAATTTTACAAGTATTTACATTTTAAATTTTAATTTTACCGTTACTTGTGGTACTTGGCTAGCCTATTATAGTGCACCACCTTCGGTTTTGATGAAGGTGTTTTAGTGATCCGCACCACTACATCATTCAGCCTTTTTAAGACTGTGTATGGTCCGTCCCAGTTGCACTGTAGCTTGGGAGAGAGTCCTTTGCGTCGAACAGGATTCCACAACCAGACCTTCTCTCCTTCCTGAAACTCATGTTGCGTAGCCTTTAGATCGTACCTTGTCTTCATTTTCTCCGATGCAATGTGAATTCGCTCCCGAGCAAAGTTGTGAACGTCCTCAAATCGTGCCTGGAGATCTTGGATGTACTCCTCGGGCGATGAAGGCGCATCGGGTGGACAACCAAACAGGAGATCACAAGGGAGACGAAGTTCACGTCCAAACAGCATCTGGGCTGGAGTGTAGCCGGTGGTTTCATGGACAGCACTTCGATAAGCCAGCAGGAACAATGGCAACTTCAAGTCCCAATCTTGCTGGTTCCTTGATACTAGAAGAGAGAGGTTATTCAGGATGGTACGATTGAACCTCTCGACCATGCCGTCCGACTGGGGATGTAAAGGTGTTGTCCGGGTTTTGTCTATGCCAAGAAGTTGACACAGTCCTTTGAAAACATCAGAGGTAAAGTTCCTACCTTGGTCGGTATGAAGTTGTAGGGGCGTGCCGTACCTTGACACCCATTGCTGCACTACGACCTCTGCGACTGTGCATGCCTCTTGATTGGGAATGGGATATGCCTCAGGCCACTTGGTGAAATAGTCCATCACGACGAGAATGTATTTATTTCCACTGGAGGTCCGTGGCAAAGGACCCAAGATGTCGATTGCAATCCGTTCAAATGGTGCTCCCACGTTATACCGTTGCAGTCTTCCTCGACTTCGCTTCTGCGGGCCTTTACGTGCCGCACAAGCATCACAGGATTTACACCATTTCTCCACATCCTCCTTTGCCTTGCACCAGTAGAAGCGTTCCCGAACTTTCTGCAGAGTCTTCATTACCCCAAAATGGCCTCCGGTAGAGCTACTATGCAGTTGTTCTAAAACAGCTGGAATTTTTGATCTTGGTAATAAAATCTGCCATCTGAAGCTTTTCCCATCATCAGATTCCCACTTTCTGTATAATACGCCGTTTCTGATATGAAGAGAGTCCCAAAGTGCCCAATAACTTTTCGTAATGGGACTAAATCTGGAAATATCCTGCCAGATAGGTCTGTTGCAGGTCGTCTCCTTCAGCTGTAATATTGGCTTTATGTCAGGATCTTCCATCTGGGCTTTTCTAAATTCTTCGTCACTCCATGGGTCGGGATCTTGTTCTGATGGTGTTGCGACAGTAACTTGGCGAACAACTGGCTTTATTCTTTGATGTCTATCCTCGGCTTTAGAGATGCATTTATGATCTTCAGATGGGGGCTTCCGCAAGAATGCATCTGAATTTTCCCGAAGAGCTCCTTCTGGGTGGCATACTTCAGAGACATTCTTGGTTGCATCTCTAGGTGTTCTTACTGGGCAGCTTCGTTTGATATGCCCGTCTTTTCCACAGCCCCAGCATTTAGTCGTTGGAGTCTTCCCTTCTTTCTTCCTCTCAAGAATGCGTAGTCTTCTATTAATTTCTGCAATCATTTCCTGAATCTCTTTAAGATCATCTTGAGAGCCGTTCATTTTGTGGGCTGTGCTGTTCTGGCGATGTCTACAGGAGGCTTGTTGGGCAGTCTCGAGCTTTAGGGCATACACCAAAGCTGACTCCACATCCTTCACGCCGGAGAGTCTGAGGGCTTTTCGAATATCTGGATCTTCGACAGCATCAATGAAATATTCTAGAGCCAGATCATTGCGTGTTTCAGGATGACAGTCTGAGAAAGCCAGATGTGAAAGCCTCTGGATGTTTGATGCCAGTTCTTGTAAGCTTTCCCCTGGTCTCTGGCGACGGGACCTTAGCTGGAGTCGACTATATTCTTTGGACCATTTCGCTCCAAAACGTAGCTCCAGTGCTCTGGTTACAGCATCGAAGTCATATCGCTGTTCCTTCGAAAGGGTCTCCAGAATATCTGCGGCGTCGCCCCGCAACGACCCTACCAGATGAGCCGTCTTTGCAACAGAGTCCCAGCCGTTTGCTTCTGCCACGATGGAGAACTGCGTCTTATATACATGCCAGGAGGAACTGCCGTCGTAGGTGGATAGCTTAATAAATTCCTGATTCTGGATTCTTCTCTCTTTCTTTTCAGTTTCCTGGGGCTTGGATTCTAACTTTTCTTCGAGATTCCGAATCTTGCTCTGCAGTTCATTACCTCTTACTTCTCTGTTCCACTCTTCTTTTATTTTTCTTTCAAGATCTTCCTCCATTCTCTTAAACTTGCTTTCTATCTCTGAAAACCTTCCTTTCAGTTCTTGATCAAAGTTTTCTTTAAATTTCTCCTCTACACTCCGTTCTATCCTCGTAACACTCTCTTCAACCTTCGTAACATTTTCTTCTATCTTCATAGCTTTCTCTTCAACCTTCATAACATTTCCTTCTATCTTCATAGCTTTCTCTTCAAAACTTTCTTCTATTTTCAAAACTTTCTCTTCAAAATTTTCTTCTATCTTTATAACTTTCTCTTCTATTCCATCCATTCTATTTTCCATCATCGTTAATTTACCCTCTATTGATTCTTTCGCCGTTGAAAGCTCTCTCTTCATCTCATCTTGATTAGATTTAATTTCTTCGGTCAAACTGGCTTCTATCTTTTCCTGAACTGCTTTCATTTCCTTCATTTCTTCAGTCAAACCGTCTTTCAATTCCTTCTGTCCGGCTTTCATTTCATTCATCTCTTGACTCAGACTTTCTTTCATCTCTCTTTGCGATGCTTCCATTTTCTCCTGTACTGCTTTCATTTCTTCAGTTAAGCCGTCTTTCAATTCTCTTTGTCCTTCCTTCATTTCATTCATCTGGGTAGCTAAGCTTTCTAGAAGTTTCTTCATCTGTTCCTCCATAGCTCTAGTTATAACCATTCACAGACAAAACCCCGCTTCTGACACCAAAAATGTTGCGTACTTGGGGGTTCGTGAGTTGTCTGAGAATGAAAGGCCAAACGTACAAAAATTCAGTAATTTATTCACAGAAAGTTCCAGAAAAATACAGGTCAATAAACCAATTATCAGCTTCAATTCAAGCAGTAACCACAGCTTAAACAACAGCTGTCAATAGCAAATCCACAGTACAAACTGTATACCAATAACACTTGAAGCAAGTCTCTCTCAAAGAGGCTTAAGAGCAATGCAATCACTAGCGACGCTGGCTGAGATCTGAACTGAACTGACTGCCCTTGGCGAGGAAGCGCTCCTTATATGCTGTTCCATGGAGCCCAGATTTTTCGAGAAAACTCTAGAAAGTGGTCAACCAATCAACTTACAGCTTCCATATTTGGTATATCCCATATAAGGATTTTCTCGCCAAGGTCGCCAAAAAAATCGCCAAGGTGGGAAAAAGTCGCCAAATTTGGCGCCAAATCCATTACGTGCATTACTGGGGCTTTTTAATGCGTTTTTAAGGGAAAATAAGGCTATTTCAACGCTAAAACGACTAGAAATGCACAAAATTAGCACTTTATCAACTTACTAAGCCTCTTTGAAAGAATTTATACAAAAATAAACACAATTATTTACAATTTCGTAACAATATTATTATTTATTTATTTTATTTTTTTTTTATTTTCACTTTCGTGTACTCTTGAATCCTAAAAAGAGGTTTTTAACGATTGGTCTGTGTGTCTCTGTGTGTGTCTGGTATAAACAAATCTCTTGAATATATTTTAGCAGGAAGTCCAGAAACTTTGTTCTAAATCTCTGCCGTAAACTTAAATATATATATATATATATACTGCCTTCATCTAGAATGCATAAGTGGCCTTTTTCTGAATCCCTAAAGTAGAAAATATATATTTCCGAGCTATGCGCATAAAGCAAGTCAAAAATTTGAATAGACGGAATGATCGAGAATTTCTAGTCTACACATTTCTAAATGGTAATACAATATTCTGAATATTCTTAATCTTTTGTATTGCGAGAAATTCTCTCTTGATTTTCTAGAATTAGGTAATAAACCAAGATTACATTTAGTTAAAATCTAAATCTTCTAAAAGTTTAGAATTTGTATTAAGCACACATGTTAACATTGTAATTAAAATATATTTTTAAAAAAAGCTTTAAACAGGTATTAAAATTTATTAAAATCGTTTACATCGATTTTAATAAATTTTAATGCGTGTTTAAAGTGTTTCTTAATATATTTTAATTACAAGATTACATTTGCTAAACCCGCAATGTATTCGTATTTATTTGCAGAGATTTATAAATAACTTAACCCTCGAGAAACAGGCAAACGATCTAGAATTCTAATAGTGGTTTCTAGAAGTTGCTTTCAAAGGGGACAAGAATTTATAAAGATGACATGTAACTATGTTTTTTAGAGCCACAATTTCGATTCTAGATGTCAGTTACAGATTTTTTCTCGGTGCACGTCGAAGCTTCACTAAAATGTCCGTTGAGATCAAACAAATGGTTCGTATATAGGGACATCCAAGGGAATTCAAATATAATTCGTATATGAGCGAAATTTACGGCAGGTATAGTTTAACATGTATAACCCGCACTAAAAAAATATTTTTGTAAAAATATACAAAAGAACAAATACATATTTTATATGCATAAAAAATGTTTCATGCAGAATATGGTATGGAAAACATTCACCACTCGTTTACAAAGCTATCCAAATGAACTAGAGTATAGTTTGACTGGTGATAAAAGACCGACTGCGAATGCTCTCGAATGTGTAAAACTATTAGGGTGTATTCAAATAAAAATAATATACATTTTGTACAATAAATATTTAAACTTTTTTTTTTTTATTATATACTAATCTATTATATTACAATTTATAATGTTATAATTTTGCATAATAAAATGCAAGAAAATTATTTAATGGAACTAAGGAAGTTTTTCCAAGCTCAAGACAGCAAAGTGAATCGGATTTTTCATTAACAATTTTATCACGATATACAGCGAAGATTTACAGAAAATCTACGAAAATCTAGCTTTCCTTGTAGGAAATCTAGCTAACTATCTTAATTGTGAGAATTTTTTTAATGAAAAATCCGATTCCTCTTCGATGTCTTCAACTCAGAAAGACCCTATTAGTATCATTAAATAATTTTCTTCCCTTTGTTAAATAAAGTAACAAAATTAAAAACTGTAATAAATATGTAAAATATAGAACAAATTAAATAAATCAACAAAATAATTAAATAAAAATATCTTTTTATTTTATTTTTTCATTTAATGTTTGTTTCTTTTTATTTTATTTTTTGTTGTTTTTCTGTTCCCTTCTGTTAGATCGTTGCATGCAGCTATCCAAGATGGGATGATCCTCTTGGATGTTGTGTTGCTCCTCCCCCTTGGGATTTTTTCCTCTGTTTTTCAGTCTTGCTTTTGCCCCCAATGTGTTTCTTGCACTTCATGAAAAATGTTCACGTCTTTTCGAAACCGGTAATGCTTTCTTTTATCTCCGAAACCGAGAAAACAATAAACTCGTAAACTTTTTTTTTTGCAACAGCTAAATTTTAAGCTATTATTTAAATGGATAATTTTGAATTTGATATTAGTTTATTATTTTCCTATTTTATCTTTTATATATATATATATATATACTAGCAGGCTTTGCCCGCTTCGCTGGTCACTATATTTAAAGTAAACTCTTTTCTATATAGTTTTATGAAAAAAAGAGAAAATAATAATACTGAAATCGCTCAAAAGTTCGCTTTGGGTTCCCGCTACCTTCGGCAGCGCCTTGTTCGTCCTCGCATTCTGCGATACCTGTCCCTATTGCCTGCGACAATGACTTACCCGTGGGCTTCCATTTAGGTGCTTATCATATATGACAATTTCGATACGGACAGTATCGAAAATTTTGAAGTAGCCCTTTATATTTGAATCCTAGTTATATATGAGCAACATTATACGTGATGTACATAATATTTGCTTTCAAGTTATTCTCTATATTTATTTGATTTAATCGATCAACCATAGAATGACAGCAATTTCAAGCCAAACATAATATTACAATATGCTATGATCGGCTACTTCTATCGCATGAGACAATTATTATTATTTTGTGGTTATACATACTTCATGCTTAGTTAATAGTAGTTGGTATATAGAAAAATAAATAAATTAACCGTTTAAACGCCGAATTAAGAAAGAATAGTCCCAATGACTTGAAATTTGGTTATTATATTAATTAAGAGTATATAAATACAATAAAGTTTTAAAATTAGGTGAAAAAAATTTTTGAGTGTGTTTTTAGCCATGTTCCATTATTGGAACATTGGCGTGTTACATGATTATTTTTTGCATATTTTTAAAAGTTCATGAAAATAGTTAATTTAAAGTCTAATAATTAAACTATCTTCTTAATATTAACTGTTTTGTTTATTTATCTTTAAATAATGAACAATTAATAAATATTATGACACTATAGATACATTAAAAGATAATTATAAATGATACTCACATAATTTCAGCGACTGTGATACGACAGAAAACATTTTTCATGCAGTCGCTTTTCACAATGAAAACATTTTTTTGTAGTGTTCTGTTTGCAAACAACACAACGACCTTGAGACGTAGATATTATATAATGACCATCAGATTGTCTTAATTCAACTTTTAAATGACTGCGAGGTCCAGGATGTTTGGTAAGACGCTCTTTTTTCCGCAAAAGATTCATCGTCAACTGTCTTCTAAATTCCAAATGTGATAGTTTTTTAGAGTTTGCATGCACTTCGCAGTGCAAATTCCAACTAGCTACAACTGCCATGTTTAATGCGTTACTAATAGATTCCACCACCATTTCTTACTTCGCAACTGAGGCCTGTAACTAGATAAAAGCTTATCTAAAACATCTACTCCGCCCATTCCTTCGTTGTATTTTTTTATTAGATTTGGCCGAGGTACTTCAATATTACCTTTTTTTGCACATGAATAGCGTTTCACACTACCTATAGGCTCATGTGTGTAGCAGTTTGATGCTACAGTCACTACCGCGTTATCGTTCCAGCTGCAGATATAAACAGATCCGTCAGATCGGAAATCAAAACTTCCTCTGTCTTCTTTGGTAAGTTCTTTTTTTTAGATTTCAACGGGCATTTTTGTGTACGATTTTCACGAATTGTTCCCGTTGCTCGCATTCCTTTATGGGATAATTCCAACAATAAATTATAAGACGTAAAAAAGTTATCAAAATATACTTCATGATGTGAGTTATCTCCAACAACAGATAAAAGCTCATTAACAACTCTCGGTCCGAGCTGTCCAGAAATACTATTATCTGATTCTGATTTTTTCCCAGAATATATATCCATTGCATATGGATAACCTGTTGAAGAACATAACATCCATACTTTAAAACCAAATCTGATCGGTTTTCCTCTTATGAACATTTTGCATGAGTGACGACCGTAGTAAGGAACCATTGATTCATCGATACTTAACTTCTCATGCCATATTCCAAATTGTTGGAAATTTTTGGACAACTCTTTATAAATCGGGGCTATTTTACCTAATTTATCACCATTTTCCAACTTATTGTTATCCATTACATGAAAAAATTTCTTGATATTTCTGAAACGAGTGCGGGGCATAACAGTTGGAACTATTGGAACACATGTACCTTCCGCAGAATTCCAATACATATCTTCAGTAGGAACTGAATGGTATCCACTTAGAAGAAGAAGACCAAAAAAATGTAAGATATCATTCTTGCAAACATCAATTGTTTCACCTTTTTGCAAAGCATAAAGTGACGTCATATCCGCAAGATATTCGACATATTCTTCAGGAAAAAATTTATGAAATATATCAAGAGGAGTGCAGTCCATGAGTTCTGGAAATTTATGCAATATTGGTACCGGTTTTTCAAATTCTGTTGGATTATCGAATTTCACTTTTTTTTTCCATTTTACTACAGGGTTTTCAGTTTTTCGTTTCTTCTTGGCACTTGGACCCGGTTTCTGAAATTCCTCTTCATTTGGAGTACTTACATCTTTTTTTAAAGTGACGTCGACCATTCCACACACATCAAATGGCGTAACAGCGTCTAAATTATTGTCATCAATATCTTCTTCATCGGTTATATCACCACGTTCATCCGGCTCTAACTGGCAAATATCTACATCTTCCAAATCAGAATCCGAAAGAGTTTCTAGAAAGGCCACAGCTTCTTGTACCGTGAGGCATCTTTTGGACATGATGTTAAATTTATGAAAACTTTATAAATGAAACACATAGAAAGCACACATGCACCTTTTTCACTGTCATCGAACAAAACTAATAAGAAAAACGCTATCTGAAAGGAAACTGATAACTATTTCAGCAAACATATGGAATAAGACACCTTTTATGTGAAACTGCACTTGTCTCCAAAGGCACAGGTGAAATCCCCCCTCCCCCCCAACACACACACATATTCAGCCACCTTATCAAAAATAATTTCTTTCTATTGTTATGACTTTACTAAACTGAACATCAATGTCAAGGGCTAATACTATAATCCTTTCGAAGTTTTGCAGCTTCCATTTGAAAACAGTATTATCTTGTACCTGCTTATTTTTCGAATTTTAGAGGACAAAAGAAGTCTAAATAATCCCTCACTTTCCCCCTATTATCTCTTTTATCTGTTTACTTTCTTTAGAAAAGTTACTATTCTTATCAGAATGCAAAAGAAAATAATGTTTGCAATATCATACAATGCTTTGCACATAAATGAAAAATGAACTCTCGAAACGCCAATGTTCCAATAATGGAACAGAGACATAAAAACGTAAATTTTACCATTAAAATTTAAAAATAAAATTTTGCTTTTGTTGTATTCCCGTAGGATATGTTTTCTAATGAAATATTTTAAAGTATTGCGTTTTTTCAATTTAAACTGGAATTTTGGTAAATTTAATTGTAAGAGAGAGTAAAATTGACAAAATATAGTAAAATTCAAAAAATCGTAAAAAAATAAATAATTATCTAAACAGAATAAAACTTATTGTAAAAAATACTTTATAATGTCATATTCAATTGTATGTAAAAGTGATATTAATAAGAGTTTTTTTACATGTAAATTTTTTATTTTAAAAATCATGTTCCATTATTGGAACATTGGCGGGTAAACGGTTAATATGTAAACTTGATCATGGTACAGCCTTAATGCCCTTGGCGACTTTAAAATTTTTGTTGCCGTTTTAGACCAAAGTATAATTTACGCGATTATTGTTCCTATACGCAAGCGAAATGTGACGTCACTGACCATCCGTGGATGCAAGAAAATGATTTCCTATGTTAATCGCCCATTGGATTTTTTGTAAAAAATGATTAAAAATCGAAGAAAATTATTTCCCGATTTTAATCCCCATATTTGGGTACATATATGTATTAGTTATCATGTGCATGTGTTAGATTGAGTTATTTTGCTGTCAAATTGACAAAATTTTAATTTTAAATTTCAAAACTCTGTCGTTCTTGGCGCTTATTGTATTTGGTGATCAAAAACGTAATACGAAAATATACATGCCAGATGTATATTTTCGTAATATGCATTGTGGGAAATATTGTTTCATATTATTCATTACTGTCTTAAAATAAGTTGTTAAAATAACCATGATTTTTGAAAGGAATTAAATTATGTTCGCCAAATAATTTGGCGATATTTTATTTTTTTACCAAGGATGACCGATATCAAATCTATTCCGCTACAGCATATTAGTATCGTATATTAGATACTTTATTTAGACATTTGAAAACAAATTTGACTTCAAATTATGATAGAATATTTATCATTTCCCTTTTAATCAGTATATTAGTTGGATATTGTGTAAATATCATCCTTTGAAATGAAATGTTTGTGTTTTCAATCGAATATGGAAGTTTGGCATTTTTTTTTCTAGAGTTTTGAAATTAAAAATTCAAATTTTGTCAATTTTACAACAAAAATAACTTAATCTAATGCATGGACATGATAACTAATACATATCTATACCTAAATACGGGATTAAAATCGGGAAATATTTTTCCTCGATTTTTAATGATTTTTTACAAAAAATCCAATAGGCGTTTAACATAGGAAATATTTTTCTTACATCCACGAGGTATATAAAAAAATGCTGTGAAATAAAATTCAGAAGAAATATGTTAGATTTGTAATATTACTATTTTATTTTAAAATTATAAAGTGTCATTTTCTCATCGACCAATTTAACATTTAGTAATTTCTTATTTTTCGCGTGAAAGCATATTTCATTTTATGCTGAAAACAATAAATAAATATGTCTCGTAAACTTTTTTTGGCAACAATTAAAAATTTAAATGGCTTATATTAAGTCAATATAAGTCAATAAGTTTATTATTTTCATATTTTAATTAATTTTAAAGATTTTTTTAATTTTTTTTTCCTAAACCATCATTGACCTATAAGGAAAAAAACAAAAAAAGAATGATCGAAATCGGTCAAGCCGTTTACGATTTTATAAATAACATACAGACAAACATTCATTTTTATATATATAGATATATATACAGGGTGATTAGAAAAAAACTACCCCGATATATGAGACCATAGCTACCATACCGTTCCGAGAAACTGAATAAAAATTTGGTGGAAAGTATTTTGAGGTATGCGATCAAGAATTATATTAAAAGCAACAGTTAAACTCTAACAGTTACGGTTACAATGAGAAAATTTCGAAACCTTTTTTTATTGAAATGTAATCTCCATAGCTAAAAAACATAAACAGCGTTGGAACAGTACCTCTACCACGAAAATCGGCAGCGCTAGCAGGCTAACAAAAAAAAAAAAAAAAAAAAAAAAAAACGACTGTTATGTGCCTACCAGAACACCATTTTCATTTTTTTAATGACGTCACATTTCACACTGAGTCTATGGTTCAGACTAAAGTCTACTGATTCTGCTTCAAAACGAAAAGAAGAGACCAAGGTATCCTTAATTTCGTGTAAGGCTACTGAATAAAGGCTTTAATTTCGTTGTTAGTCGTAAGACGCTGTCATGATGACGTCATCACAGTACGTGAATAACAAGGCAAATCAAAATGGCAATCAAAACCAATTTTGATGATGATAATGATGTTTCGCAGTAAGCAGCATATTGTTACAGAGCAAGAAAGCAAGGTACACATCACGCATTTCACAATGCCTTATTTTGCCCGTAATTCAAAATTTAGGCTTTGAGGTGCACTTGGAGACCTCGCGGGCGAAATAGTGTCGAATTACATGACTGTCTAATTTGCTGCCTTTGCAACACGTTGTTCACAGACACACTTGCACAGGCGTTGCCTTTTAATATACATAAAGGTTAAGATGTTATCTTTAATTCCTTGGAGTTTTTAAGTCTTTAAAATATTGTAAAGTAGACGTTCTGAAACTAAAGATTTATTTTTATTTTTATTAAATAATAATTTATTATTATTATTTTTAATAAACCAGTGTTAACAAATTGAAGCTGTTGCAGGAGCTATATGTCAATATAGTAAAATATTTGTAAATATGTTTCATTGAAAATATACTCGATAGATTCAGGAAAGCCTGTTCAGAAAACGCATGTTTACGTCCCTACACTTAGTAAATGAAAATACATTCGAATTTATTCAAGATATTTAATAAAGTAATTATTAATTTTTTCATACTTTTTTTTTTTTTTTTTTTTACATAATGCGTTATAGTTGTCTCAATACGTTTTTATTTTTATGATCTGTTTTGACTTATTTTACTGAGTCTAAGAAGATTTAAAAAAATAAATAAAAGTAAAATAAAGAATTTACTTTCATAGAACATAGTGAATCCATATTAATTTGAGTGTCACTGAAAAAGGAATATGAAGCATCAAAATTTTAAATGAAATTTATTTCAATAATCGTCAGTAAATGTTACCAGATTCGTTACAATCGAAATTTATATTAACGACAGTTAGAAAATAAAATCTCTTACCTAAACAAAAAATGAATTTGGACACATTATTCACGTTATTTAAAAAAATATTATTAAAAGAACAACCTAACGCTCATTTTTGAATTCACTGTAAAAAATATCTGTCCCTTTACGGTTTTTACTGGATTACTGTAAATAACTACATTACTGTAAATATTGCGCTTTCCCACTAAATATCAGTCATAGGTAATAATAATGTGTTATTAAACGAAACTGGTCATTTTTTTCTATATTATCTTCGCTCTATCAATCATATTTTGCTAAGGATAGAATGAAACACAAATATTACAATTTTTAAAAACATATCATAAGCTATTTTTTGCCAAAATGTCAGTGGAGGCCTAAATGTGGAGACTCAAAAATTCTTTGGATTCTGCCTGTTTGTGTTTCACCGTGTCTGTATCACAATAGCGGCCGCAAAAATCATCCAATTGACTTGCAAATTAATACACATGTTCATGAATCACACAGAATTAGTATGTGCTGCCAAACTGTTTCTGCAGTTTAACGGTGATTTTTTTTTTTTTTTTTTTAATCAGTGCTCAACATTAATAATGAAACACATGTTTCTTTGTATTTCGTTCTTAATGTTTTTTCTTTTTTATTAATGAATGAAAAAAAAGAATACTAAATCTATTTTGTGTTATTTATGTTATTAAATATTAAGGTCCACCTATGTATGTCTTTATATTGCCCATTTTACTTAAATATCCACACATAATTCCTTTAGAATATTATAAATAATGCAAAGGAATAAAAAATAAATGTAATAAAGATTTTAAGTAAACATTTAACAAATGCGTAAAAGTAGTAATTAAAATAATAAATAAACATAAAAATGCATTTATTTTATATTTGAAACAAAACAAACTTTTCTTTAAAGAAAACTCATTACTTTAATTATTTTAAATAATTACTTTAATTATTTAACACTCAAATTATTTTAATAAACGCTGCTTGAAATGTTAATCGGTGTTATAAGCCTCCATTGCAGCATCTTTAATAAATTATTTTTCATAATAGTTATTCAGGGCATAAAGATTGAAATAACCGCAAGTGCAAAAATAATTAATTTGAAAACAGTACCTCTTTAACGATCTATGAAACTTAATCTATTCGAACAAATTTTGCGATAAGCATACTTAAGATCTGTAATTCATTTTTGTCATAAGTTTTACGATACTATCAGTTTGTGTAGAAATTATTATTTGTTTTTGAAAAAAAAAGAAAAAAAGAAAGAAAAGAAATAGTAATATAAAAAGGAGTATTATTGTATCGTTAAACTAATATGAGAATTCCACTCAAGTACATGAGTTTACACTAAAAGGTTTTATTGAAAAAAAAAAAAAAAACTGAAAGTAGATACGTAATATTAAGTAATTGCATAAAAAAAAAAAAAAAAAAAATCAATTAAGAATCATAAGACATTGAATTTTTATACACATAAAAACTGTTGTTTATCATTGTTCGTAAAATCTGCCCACCTAATACTGTTGAATCAGTCTTGCAATTCATTAATTGTAATATATCTACGATGCTTGATACTTGCAATATAACTATGATGATTGATTACTTGTAATATAACTATGGGATTAATTTTGTGCATGTTCTTTGATTATTTTTTCCTGAAAACATGAAGATTGTTTTAAAATCTATATAATATTTCTCTAACGTGGACCAGTTAAGATTATATTTTTTGGAAACGATATGATAGTGACAATAAAATATGCGAGGATAAAAAATAACATACAGATGCAAGTAATATTTAAGCACGTGGACTCAGTTCAGTGATCTAGTACAAAAAAAAAAAAAAAAAAAAAAAAGAATGACGGCATTTTTTTGATTAGATCATTTTATAGAAAAAAAAATTAAAAGTTGCATCTTTTCAATCCTCGCAAGCGCCATTTTAAATCAAGCAATACTTTAAATATATAAACAAAATATGAACTTTTGTCATAAATTCACTGTAAAACGCAATAATAAAAGTATAATCAAAATAGGTGTTAAGTGTTTTTAACAAATATATGCCAAAATGAATAAATAATAAAAGTAAAACATTCTATAATAAAAGAGATCTCAACAATATGGCGACAAAAATTTAAATGTCGCCATAGGGGTCCTTTGTTATAGTACACTCATAAGTTTACTTATAAGTGTACTTTAACCGTGGTTATTAAGTATACCTTTAACTTTATTGGTGAGTTACACCTGTATGTTCCAAATTTTAAATGTAAATAAATAAATAAACATTAATAATAATAATAAAGTGAGAAACTGCGAAAATTTCACATGGGTTTGCTAGTCTTGATTATCTCTAATAAAAATTTACAACATAATACTCAATTTTACTTCAGAACTTATTTTTTTTTTGTTATTAAAGTAGATGTATACGGAAATAAAATTCTCATTGTTAATAAATCTAACTCTTACGGCTGTATTCACCATTATCTTCAACACCCGATTAAACTCAAAATATTTAAAAACATCTAAAGTCAGGGTGCAAAGCGTTCAAACACATTTTGGCAAGCTGATTCTGCCATCTAACGTCAAAGGTTCCATATGCTTTTTGATTCATTGTTTTATGATAAAAATCTGGAAATAACAATGCCGTTAGATGGAAGAAGCAACGCGTCAAATTTTACTGAAATGTTGCACTCTGACTTTGCACGCTTTTTAAGTTTTCGTGTTCAACCTGATTTAAAGTTATTGGTGAATACAGTCATTATATATGTATATTTACGTTTATGAAAATTGCGACACCATGAACGAATTGTCAGACATTAATGAAATTTAATATACAAAGGGCTGGTAATGGTACAAATTAATGATTAAATTTTTAAAGAAAAAACAAATATTAAGTGACCGAGATTTCTATTTTGTGTAGCCACCACGCGCTGTAATATTAAATACTACTATAAGACGTGGCATAATTTTAACACGTTTTTAATGTCTCTATGGGGAAAAGCTGCTTGTACCGTACTGTGTGTACGCATACGTAAATTTCATCTTTAAACGCTTGGGAGGTCGTACCAGTAAGTCACCACAGTTTGTTTAAAATTAAGCTGGATCCAAAGTATTCATTTGGGATAGTTAAATCGCTTCTGCGCCAGTGACTCGGCGAAATTTTAGGTCGGATTAGTTTTGTGTCTACATGGTTCTGCAACGAAGGAATTAAGTTGCGAGGTATATACGAATAGGAAGAAATTCTAAAAGTTTGGTTGAAATGAGGAGAAGGGAAGTTGGTGGAAAACGGTATAAGATGGAGATGATTTTCGTAAAATCGGTGGTGTAGTGGAGTCTTGTCCGACGTCTGACTACGACAAAGTTTAAGGTTTAGAGCCTCGAGAAAGTTATATTTCGATAAAGGAGATTGAGTTGCACTTAAGTTAAGTAGTTTAATGAGTGTTGCTGTGTTTTAGGGCGAGTATTAATGAATAGAAAATTGATTCAGCCGGGAATCCGCTGATCTATTTGAATGTCACGGTATCTAAGTAAAGGTGTGCACCCGTCTCTACGAATTCTGCTATTTTCTGGGTGAGATATTTAAAATTACCTCAACTATTAAAATTAAATATTTAAAATTACCTTATTATATTTATTTGCTAAAATATTTAATTCTGCTGACTAATGCTTCTTATACATAATACTTAAGTTAACTAAGTTAAAATGGGGTCTGCGTCAAAGCAAACCTCACATGCTGTAAAATGAGGAGGCGGCATATCCGGCGAATAAGTAAGCCAAGGAAGAAGATGTATATTTTTTGCTGAAAAGACGTCTTGAAGATTCCTTGCAGGAAGTGAGCGCTCATTATTCTGTTAAAAGATAGCTTCAGGAATGTATTGAAAGAAAAGAACAACTTCGGTCTCTACGTTCGTCAGCCCATTGCAGCTTCAAGCGTCGATGATTTTGCGCGATGGGATCCTGTATAAAAATGTTCTTGCACGCAGCCCACGGTGCAGAAGATGTCAACGAATTGACGAAGCAGATTTTGATACGCCTGTACCAGTGGACCAAAAGTGCTACCAACTGTCTCCGTCAGCGCCATGCACCTCAAGTATCTATCATAGCCCATTGGAGTTAATTCTCGCAGTCGACACCCTGATTTACGAGATGTCTGATTCTTTTCGACCCACTGCTTCCAGTAGAAAGGTATGTAGTAAGAAAGTAAACATTCGAAATCTCCGAATGAAGACAATGATTTACAAGATTAATTGCATGATTTTCAAGACTAATTCAATTGAACAATATGTACGAAAAATCCATTAACTTAAGTCCTTGAATTTAACTAAACACAACAACCCGGATCAAACACACCTCAGTGTGAAATCAAGGGGAGTGAGAGAGTTACGGAGATTTTTTTTCTTTTACTTGAGTATATTCACAAAAGATTTTTTTTTTTTTTTTTTTTTTTTTTTTTTTTTTTAAACGCGTAGAGCAATGAATTTCTTTTGTCAAAGCACACATGTGATTTATGCCAAAATTAGCACTTGGAGTAATTTTTATTGGTCTAATTTAAAAATACTTAATCCGTTATTAAATTGCATTAGTAACAAATCATTTTTTTTCTTTTATTTATGACGACCTATTTGTTGAAAAAAAATCTTGTTTTTCAATTACAACATATTTTACAAGACTTATACTTCGGGTAAAATATATAAATATTAGTACTAATTTTTTGTACAACTTTGGGAAAAATTTAATTAAAAATAATAAATGGTTAAACCACAACTAAATTCTATTTAAAAAAAAAATAAATAAATAAATAAATAAATAAATAAATAAATAAAATAAATAAATAAATAAATGTGTAAAGTTTGAATAATATCGGTGGATTTAGTTTTTGGGAAATCATACCAGCCACTTTTCTGAAGGGCGTCCAGAAACTGGAAGCTACCCACTGAATTTTCCAAAAAATTTAATAAAAATGAAATATATATATATAGAAATACATTAATATAATCAGTGCAAAAAAATTTTTATGAAATTTAAAGATGACTCAACTTCAGTATTAAAACAATTCCTTGGATCACAAGCTAAGACTACCCATATCAAATCAAAGAAGAATTAAAGAAAAATCGAAATAAATATTGTAAATTGGAATAAGAAAAAAAGCATTATTTGCATTCTAACGTTTTCAAGGGCCTGGTAGAATGCAAATAAGCTAAAATATGGATGTTTTTCTGTAACAAAGAAAGCAAAAGCTAAGAATTTCTTTGTTCGCAGGCCCGAAACACCCATAGAAAAACCATGAAACGAGAAGATAAAAACAAAACTATAACCTAATATGACAAACCAAAACCATAAAATTAAGATTAAAATAAAAATACAAAAATTCAACTTACTGAATAAAATATTTGAAATGAACACAACTCAATAAAGAAATAGACATAGTCAATATAGAAAAACGAAATCATAATGAAACGATACTAAATCAATAATCATAATAAAACCTTTACCTAAATATGAAAACCATAACCATTTAAATATAAGATTAAAATTAAACCCATAAAACTGTAGAATAATAAGATTACTTTAACCTTTCTAAATGAAATTGAAGCAATGAACGTCGCACACTCGCACATGTAAAAATGTAACAATCAGTTAGCAGTTAGATCCACAGTTAATTAGTTCAAAAATAGAATTGACCATAGAGTAATTTTTAGGATTCACAGTGGAATTCATGTATGATAAGGATTAAAATCCTTGAAAAAAAAAAAAATCAGATGATTCCTAGTATTGAATCATGAATAGTGCTGCCATCTGGAGTAATAAGATGAAAATAATGGAAAAATAAAATCAAATAAATTTAGGATTCAAATAATCAATGTATTTGATGAAAACCAAATAATAATACCTAAACGTAAATTTAAATTTGAATAAAATGTATGAGGAGAAAAAAAAAAAAAGAATAAATAAATAAATAAATAATAATAATAATAATTAAATAAATAATTAAAAGAATTTTTTAATAATTAAATAAATAATTAAAAGAATTTTTTAATTAAGTGTTTGGGATAGCCATTAATTAATGCTAAATTTTTAAAGAATCGAAATTGTAATTTTTGATGTTTATCAGACACTAAATATTTGATCCTTAGAGTAAAATTAAGAAGAATATTGACAAATACAGATTTATGTAAGCATGTTTTAAAGTTAGTGAAAAAATTTACCTTAAAGGGGAAATCTTTCTTTTTATCGTATAAGTCAAATTCTAATTGGCCATTACTATTAAGAATAATTTTTAAATCTAAGAAATTAATGACACTAGAATCCAAATCAGTACTACTTAGAGACAGATTTTCAGGATATTTGACAGGTAAGTCTAGATTGGTGTGATTTTTATCCCAATATAATATAATTATATCATCTATGTATCGTAGTAATTTAAAGTTAGTACACTCAATGTCACGCTCATAATAATATAAGTATAGATCAGCTAATATGCTAGAAGCAATTCCACCTTGTGGCAATCCTAAACGTTGTTTATATAAAAATTTATTGAATAAAATATAGTTATGGAAAAGGATAAACCTAGTCAGAGTTTTAAAGGCTGAAGGAGTTATGCATACATTTAGATTTAAATACTGCAAATTTTCTACAAAAAGTTTATTTATAATATCAAACATATCTTTAATATCAATATTATTAAAAAGATCATTGAAATCAAAAGTTTTTATACCAGTAATATCAGTAAGATTTTTAATTTTATTTTTGAGTTGAAAACTATTTTTTAGAAAAAAATTACACTTGTTAGAAACAATATAACTATGTAATTTTTTAAGGATATTCAATAACATAATATTAGCATTAGAAGTATAGGCATTGCAGGCAACAGTAACAGTACGAAATTTAATAGGATCTTTATGAAATTTTGGAATTACAACTAAATAAGGGTAATTGTAGTTATTACATTTAGTTTTTAACAACTTATAATAATTAAATATATGCCTATTTTTAATTTCGATACTGTCTTTAATCTTAAGAAAAATATTACTAGTATCCATAGTATCAAAAAGAAGTTGTTTATAATACTTTTTGCAAATAATTGCATAGTTATTAGCCGCCTTGTCAACATAAGTAATAATAAATTTAGACTGTAAGTCTAGAATTGCTGAATGAATTTCTTTGAAATCATAGTACTTGATATTAGAAAGATGGTGCATATTATAAACTAAATCAAGTTTAAATTTCTCCAATAACTTAAATTTCCACTCATTAAAAAATTCCACTGGTTTATTATAATCAATAGCAATTTTGTATATAAAGAGATCCAAGTCTAAATTAAATTGAGTAATGATATCAATAAATTTGAATTTTGAGGGCATCCGAAATTTAGTACCATACTTCATCAAAGATCTAAGAGTAAGATTTTCCACAATATTGATATCACCAGTAATAATATGACCATGAGATGTATTGAAAAAAGATTTATATTTGGAATCAGAACAATAGCATGGAGGCTGATCATTAGAAGTAAGAAATTTAGCAAATTTATTGTAGTTAAATATTTTTCTGCCTAAAGTAATATTGTATTTAAAAGTTTTTTGAATGATGAAGTTTTTGATGGGAAAAGGATTGGATGGATTATTAAGTAAATTGTGAATATGAAGTTTATTAAAAACCAGATGAGAAAAATTTATCACCAAGAGAGAGTTATTTATTTTTTGACCAGACTTTAAATCAAGTTTAATATTAAAACACTCAGCCCTATAGTGTAAAATATCAAAGAATACATCACTAAAGTGTGAATCAAAAGAATGAGAATGGAATACTTTAAAATATTTAAGAAGATACTTCTTTTTGATTCCAAAAATAAAATTACGTATAACTTTCCAATTATAAGACTGAAGAAAAATACTTTCTAAGGATTTGAGATTTTGTAATATATATGAAATGTCCAGATGTTGGGAAGACGTCCTAGAAGAACCCCTAGAAGTTCTAGTAGTCTTTTTATATAAAGAGTGATTTAGAGTTTTATAAATATTACTGTAAAATTCAATTTTTGAAACCTTGGAATAAACAATATGTTGTTTATTATAAACATTAGAATTTAAACCATAAGGATAGATAGTATTCAGTGATTTAATATATTGTGATTCAAGTAAGAGTCGTTCATTCAAATTCTTCTTAAAATTAAGAATTTTCACAGTAATGTTATTGAAGTCATGTTGATGGAAGTGCATATATTCAAAATTGGTGGTAAAGTGACGTGATTTTTTAATATCAGAGCGATGTAAGTTAATCCGCATGTGTAATGGATTATATATATATATATATATTGATTAAACGCTGTTCTATTTTATTTTTTAAACTTTGAATATATATATATATATATATATATATATATATATATACATATATATATATATATATATATATATACATATATATATATATATATATATATATATATATATATATATATATATTACATTTTAAAAAAATGCAAAGGAAGAAAATGTATGCTTTTTTTTAGTCTCAAAACACACTTTGTCCCAATAAGAGCAATTTTGTGTCATTGCAGTTTAGTATAAGCGCAAGTCGCATTTTTAGAATAAGCATTTAACACCATTTTTGATGAAAGTTTGGTGATGAGGGTTTTGTGGCGTGATAAATCGATTTGTCTTATTCCCATTTTCTTCAGGAACATTTACGTTCGCTTTTCACTTTCATCCGCCGTTTCCAACATATGGCTCAGGCTGAGTTTACTCAGAAAAATATGTAACGATTTTTATGAAAGTTTAGAGTTTAAGGATTTTTGCTGTAAAAAGACAATTGGACTTATTCTTATCTTCAGTAAAATTCAATCTCGCTGTGAAATGTTTATTAACTGCTTGAAACATATGGTAGAAATTGGGTTTACTCAGAAATATGATTGATAAAAATTGGTATAAACTTCGTTTTCTCCGAAAATACTGTAATGAATTTTATAAAAATTTCGGATTAGCGTGTTTTTTATATGACATTTCGATTTCAAACGAAGACATTACTACTGATTTTTTCTATTGCCATTATCGTCGTTATTTAAATATTAGCATTCGTTGATAACGCGCTCTCCATCTGTGAGAAATACACAAAATCTAGACTTAAAAAAAAAAAAAAAAAAAAAAAAAAAAAGCTCTGGAACGTTAAAAAGAAAATAAAAATTTAGAGATATTTTGAGATGTAAAACCGCTCAGAATTATTTTCTCCCTAAGAATATTAGCAGTCGCTGTAAACTTGTGTTTTGCGAACAAAATTTTGCAGAAATCTGCTTCTTCAGTAAATTTCTTAAGTGATTTTGATAAATAAATACATATAGAATACATACAGAAAATCATTTTTCCAAACGGATAATGTATTATTAGCTTTACTTAATAGTTCAAAGGGACACACGCAAAGATTTTAAATTGTTTGAATGTATTTAAATATAAATTGCTCAATGTACTTTTCGGTGTTATAAAATTTTTTTACAGCTCTATATTCATGATATGCATATTTTAGATGCTATACAGGACTAATCAGAAACGAAATTTTCAATGTATTCTCTTTAAATATAAACAAATAAATATGTTTTGTGAGAAGTTTTAGCTGCATTTAAACTAAAATAGCTTTTTGTTCCATTCTGTTTTCAGACATAGTTAACTTGATTAAAATATGAATCATTAATTTTTTTTAAGAACTAAAATAACGTTATTGACTTTTTTAATTGAAAATTTTATATGTAATTATAATGTATATATATATATATATATATATATGACTATTCTGTTACATGTTCTTTTTTCCTTTTTCTTGAAAGCTTATTAAAAGGAATTATCTTATTATAAATTGCGATGATAGTTATCATCTTCCCTTATGCTTGACTTAGAATATTTTCATTGTTTAAACATAGAATTAGTTTCCTCTATACTTTCCCCACTAAAAAATATCTTGAGATAATCTTAAAAAATTTCGACTTTCTACAGAAATATTAAAAATATCTGAATAAATTTTGCAGATTTAGATTTATCACCAAAATAACCACAGATTTTTTTACGACGTTTTATAGGCATTATAAAGAGTTTGTTTCATCATTAAAATAACTTCAGATTTTTTTAAGTTTTAACAGGAACACTTTTATTATTTTAGGTTATAGCAAAAAGTTAAAATTATATCTGAAAAATATTTGTAGAACTTTTGTGGGCATTTTGAATCATAAACAGCTTTTAGTACGTACGCGTGTTTGTGCATGGAGTGTGGTGCGTGTGTGAGTAATGACAATCCATTTCTTCGCTTTTATTAAAATTTAGATAAATATAAAACAACGCCCATGCGTTTTACTTGCTGCGATGGAATTCATTGAAGTTTAGAGAATTACAACTCATCTCGAAGATGTGACCAGGTAAAAATAAAAAATGTTTGTTTACTATATTCAGCCATTCAGCCGGCGTCGGCGTGCTAGCGCTAGGGTAGATAAAATGGCGATCAGCGTTGTTGCGCGATTTCATTTAAAAAAAAAAATATTTTGTGTTTCATTTGTTGTGTAAGTAAATTTCATTTGAAATTCCTATGAAAACCCCTGTATTAGAAGTGTTATTACAAAGTGTCATTTTTTAAAACTTCCATGAAAATTACTGTATTATTGCATACGTAATCTTAATGAAGCAAAGCAATCATGATTCATACTATAAAACCATTTATGAATATTTTTAATATATTTTTACAAGAAATTTGCTCAACATTCAAAATTGTGCAAAACATAAAAATCGTAAAATATCTGTTCACTTTTTTTTTTTTCACAAAATACTGAAAATTCAGCAGTAAAACTAAATTTCAGTTGTTTATGAAACTTGTGCATGTTATTTTTACTTCAAAAGTGAATAACAAAGTCCATTTTTAACTAAAAGATTTCTTACTAATGGCTTAATCTAATTTCTGGGAGGGAGCAAATAAAGACGATGAAAATAAGGTGTTATTTTTTAAAATGTCCATGAAAAATCCCTTTATAATTCTATATTTCATCTGAATAAGGCAAAATAATCTTGAATTACACTTCAAATATGCCTATGTGAACATTTTTACTATATGTTAACAAATAATTTGCTCAACATTACAAATTTTTGAAAACATAAAATTTTGAAATTGTTTGTATACATTTTTTGAAAGTATACTGAAAATTCATGAATAAAACTAAATTTTAGACCTTGAAAATACAGTTATGTACTATTTATTTCAAAATTGAGCATTAGAATTCCTCCTAATCAAAAATATTTCTTATTAATGGTTAAAAATCAATATTTGTAAACTACCGAATGTTGGCGATAAAAACCAAGTGTTATTTTGCAGAAATTTCCCAGGAAATACCAATATTATTGCATATTTCACCTCAGTAAGGTAAAACAATAATGAATCATACTCCAAATAAACCTTTTATGAATATTGTAAATAAATTTTTGCAAGAAATTTGCTCAAAATTCAAAATTATGCAAAACATAAATATTGTAAAATATCTGTTTACTTTTTTTCACAAAAAACTGAAAACTCATCAATAATACTGAATTTCAATAGTTTATACAACTTTTATATGTTATTTATTTCAAAAATGAATAGCAAAATCTATTTTTAACTAAAAATATTCTCTCTAATGGCTCAAATCCATTTTTGCATGCTACCGAATACAGTTGAACCTCGTTTGCGTGAACACGCTTAACATGAATTACTTTTAACTTGAACTGTTTCCACAATCCCTGTCAACAGAAAGATTAGTTTTCGAGTTACTGATAGTATTAACTACTGGTAACATGAAGAGATCTGTTACCACCCTTGAGATTCATGTTAATGAGGTTCGACAATATTGGCGATGAAAACGAAGTGTCAGTTTTTAAAATTTCCATGAAAATCCCTTTATAATTCTATATTTCATCTAAATAAGGCAAAATAATCATGAATTACACTTCAAATATGCCTATATGAACATTTTTACCATATGTTAACAAATAATTTGCTCAACATTACAAAATTTTTGAAAACATAAAATTTTTGAAAGTGTTTGTTTACATTTTTTGAAAGTATACTGAAAATTCATGAATAAAACTAAATTTTAGACCTTGAAAATACAGTTATGTACTATTTATTTCAAAATTGAGCATTAGAATTCCTCCTAATTAAAAATATTTCTTATTAATGGTTAAAAATCAATATTTGTAAACTACCGAATGTTGGCGATAAAAACCAAGTGTTATTTTGTAGAAATTTCCCAGGAAATACCAATATTATTGCATATTTCACCTCAGTAAGGTAAAACAATAATGAATCATACTCCAAATAAACCTTTTATGAATATTGTAAATATAATTTTGCAAGAAATTTGCTCAACATTCAGAATTATGCAAAACATAAATATCGTAAAATATCTGTTTACTTTTTTTCACAAAAAAACTGAAAATTCATCAATAATACTGAATTTCAATAGTTTATACAACTTTCATATGTTATTTATTTCAAAAATGAGTAACAAAATATACTTTTAACTGAAAAAATTATCATTAATGGCTCAAATCCTTTTTTGCAAGCTACCGAATACAGTCGAACCTCGTTAGCGGGAACACGCTTAATGTGAATTACTTTTAATGTGAACTGTTTCCACAATCGCTGTCAACAGGAAGAATAGTTTTCGAGTTACTGATAGTATGAACTACTGATAACATGAAGAGATGTGTTATGAGATTCACGTTAACGAGGTTCGACTGTATTGGCGATGAAAACGAAGTGTCATTTTAAAAAAATTTCATGAAAATCCCTGTATTATTCTATATTTCATCTAATTAATTCAAAATAATCATGAATTACACTTCAAATATGCCTATATGAAAATTTTTACCATATGTTAACAAATAATTTGCTCAACATTACATATTTTTGAAAACATAAAATTTTTGAAAGTGTTTGTTTACATTTTTTGAAAGTATACTGAAAATTCATGAATAAAACTAAATTTTAGAACTTGAAAAAACAGTTATGTACTATTTATTTCAAAATTGAGCATTAGATTTCCTCTTTATCAAAAATATTTCTTATTAATGGTAAAAATCAATATTTGTAAACTACCGAATGTTGGCGATAAAAACCAAGTGTTATTTTGTAGAAATTTCCCAGGAAATACGAATATTATTGCATATTTCACCTCAGTAAGGTGAAACAATAATGAATCATACTTCAAATAAAACTTTTATGAATATTGTAAATAAATTTTTGCAAGAAATTTGCTCAACATTCAAAACTATGCAAAACATAAATATTGTAAAATATCTGTTTACTTTTTTTCACAAAAAACTGAAAATTCATCAATAATACTGAATTTCAATAGTTTATACAACTTTTATATGTTATTTATTTCAAAAATGAGTAGCAAAATCTATTTTTAACTAAAAAAATTCTCTCTAATGGCTCAAATCCATTTTTGCAAGCTACCGAATACAGTCGAACCTCGTTAGCGGGAACACGCTTAACGTGAATTACTTTTAATGTGAACTGTTTCCACAATCGCTGTCAACAGGAAGATTAGTTTTCGAGTTACTGATAGTATGAACTACTGATAACATGAAGAGATGTGTTACCACCCTTGAGATTCACGTTAACGAGGTTCGACTGTATTGGCGATGAAAACGAAGTGTCATTTTTAAAAATTTTCATGAAAACCCCTGTATTATTCTATATTTCATCTGAATAAGGCAAAATAATCATGAATTACGCTTCAAATATGCCTATATGAACATTTTTATCATATGTTAACAAATAATTTGCTCAACATTACAAATTTTTGAAAACATAAAATTTTGAAAGTGTTTGTTTACATTTTCTGAAAGTATACTGAAAATTCATGAATAAAACTAAATTTTAGACCTTGAAAATACAGTTATGTACTATTTATTTCAAAATTGAGCATTAGAATTCCTCCTAATCAAAAATATTTCTTATTAATGGTTAAAAATCAATATTTGTAAACTACCGAATGTTGGCGATAAAAACCAAGTGTTATTTTGTAGAAATTTCCCAGGAAATACCAATATTATTGCATATTTCACCTCAGTAAGGTAAAACAATAGTGAATCATACTCTAAATAAACCTTTTATGAATATTGTAAATATAATTTTGCAAGAAATTTGCTCAACATTCAAAATTATGCAAAACATAAATATCGTAAAATATCTGTTTACTTTTTTTCACAAAAAACTGAAAATTCATCAATAATACTGAATTTCAATAGTTTATACAACTTTTATATGTTACTTATTTCAAAAGTGAGTAACAAAATATACTTTTAACTGGAAAAATTATCATTAATGGCTCAAATCCATTTTTGCAAGCTACCGAATACAGTCGAACATCGTTAGCGGGAACACGCTTAACGTGAATTACTTTTAATGTGAACTGTTTCCACAATCGCTGTCAACAGGAAGAATAGTTTTCGAGTTACTGATAGTATGAACTACTGATAACATGAAGAGATGTGTTATGAGATTCACGTTAACGAGGTTCGACTGTATTGGCGATGAAAACGAAGTGTCATTTAAAAACATTTTCATGAAAATCCCTGTATTATTCTATATTTCATCTGAATAAGGCAAAATAATCATGAATTACACTTCAAATATGCCTATATGAACATTTTTACCATATGTTAACAAATAATTTGCTCAACATTACATATTTTTGAAAACATAAAATTTTTGAAAGTGTTTGTTTACATTTTTTGAAAGTATACTGAAAATTCATGAATAAAACTAAATTTTAGAACTTGAAAATACAGTTATGTACTATTTATTTCAAAATTGAGCATTAGAATTCCTCTTTATCAAAAATATTTCTTATTAATGGTAAAAATCAATATTTGTAAACTACCGAATGTTGGCGATAAAACCAAGTGTTATTTTGTAGAAATTTTGAAGGAAATACCAATATTATTGCATGTTTTACCTCAATAAGGTAAAACAATAATGATTCCTATTCCAAAAAATCTTTTTTGAATATTGTAAATAATTTTTTGCTAGAAATTTGCTCAACATTCAAAATTATGCAAAACATAAATATCGTAAAATATCTGTTTAATTTTTTTCACAAAAAACTGAAAATTCTTCAATAATACTGAATTTCAATAGTTTATACAAATTTTATATGTTATTTATTTCAAAAATGAGTAACAAAATCTACTTTTAACTGAAAAAATTCTCATTAATGGCTCAAATCCTTTTTTGCAAGCTACCGAATACAGTCGAACCTCGTTAGCGGGAACACGCTTAACGTGAATTACTTTTAACGTGAACTGTTTCCACAATCCCTGTCAACAGGAAGATTAGTTTTCGAGTTACTGATAGTATGAACTACTGATAACATGAAGAGATCTGTTACCACCCTTGAGATTCACGTTAACGAGGTTCGACTGTATTGGCGATTAAAACGAAGTGTCATTTTTAAACATTTTCATGAAAATTACTGTATTATTGCATGCGTAATCTTAATAATGCATGCTCTGTGCACGCATATTCCTTCTCAACTCACACTTTTATTATTAAGTAAATAAAAAAAAAATAATAATAATAATTTTTCATCGGGTAAAAACTCGCACCGGGTCGCAACCCATGAGCGCTTCACTTGCACGTGTGAAGATATACGTGCGGTGTATGCACATATTCCTTCTGAAATCAAACTTTTATTCTTAAGAAAAGAAAATTAAAAAAATAATTTCTCATCGGGTAAAAAGTCGTACTGGGTCTCCACTGCCTTCGGCAGCGCAGTTCTTTGCGCGCTGTGTGTGCGTATTCCTTCTCCACCTTTCCAGCCCCCCTAATTAACCTACATATACCATTTTTGAACGGTCTAACTCAATTAGCTGAGATGCAAAAGAAAACCTAATCAGGAGACCTTAAAACTTGTAAATCAGGTGAAATCACGAATTCCACTTTCGATAATATAAAATAACTTTAAATTATCTTTCGAATGATGCATTAAAAAGAATTTAATCATAATTATAATTTGAAATATTGAAATTTTAAAATATTACAGCTCCAGCTTGCGGAAGAAATTTCTGTAATCTGCTGTTCCGTTTCAGATCGACAAATCTTTCAAATGATGTATTACTTATGTAACTATTTTAATTAGTAGCTGAGATACAATATATATATATATATATATATATGTGTGTGTGTGTGTGTATAAATAGATCTGTCTTATGCAAAATGTCATAATAATTTAGTAATATATAATTTCTTCTAAACCTTCTCTTTCTGTCTTGAATAAGTATTTAAAATAATCTAAATGAATAAAATATTAAATTTGAAAAGACTTTATATTTTACTTCATTTATAATTATCTTCCATCTGATTTGAATGCAAAACATTTTGTAGATCACACTGAATATAATTTTAAGATTAACTTAAAAAAAACTATAATCTGCAGAATATCTTAAGTTATTTGGCCCACTTCTTAGGCCTATATATTTTGAAAAAAATATGAAGATTATATTCTGTAGAATTTCTTTAGAACATATAGGCTTAAGAAGTGGGCCAAATAACTTAGGATATTCTGCAGATTTTTTTTAAAGAAAATTTTGAGATTATTTTTAGTGGGGTTTAGCTATTTATAAGATACATATTTATAGATTATTATTGATTTTATTATTGTAAGGATAAATATTTCCTTATCCATAGTTAGAAGTTTGAGATTATATCACCCTACATAACTGCATTAATTAGGAAAAATTTGCACTTTATTTATTTGCGAGTCCATCAAAATTGTTCAAACTGTTTATTATTTTTAAAAAATAGTTTTCATTTTTATAATAAGTCCTATTCAAAACTTTGTTTCAATATTAATACATCTTAAATTTCGTCGTTAAAATGTACTAATTATTGTAAATGAAATAATTGTTACTATAAATACAAGTTTAAAGAAATATGAAAACAAAGCGTTTTAAAAAATTCTAATCGTGTCCAGTGAAATTACAAACGACTTTCTTAACATTAAAAATCTAATATTTGGAGGAAAAAAAAAAATTTAGGATTTAAAAATTTTATTAACTAATGTATTATCACATTTTTAATATAAAAAAGAAAGAAAAATCATGCTGTACGCATTAATTAGTAACACTTTCCAACTGTACGTAATTGTTGTATCGAATAACTTTTAATATTCTTTGCCTACGTTATCACACAACAGACAGAAGGACTAAAAAATATACAGATAGACTAATGGATTTTAGAATTTCTCTTGGGAATTTCGGAAAGTGTTAAAAAGGCTTAACGCAAAAGAAAATGCAGCCATTAGATTATAATTACAGCTTTTGATCTCTTTGAATATTTTAGTGTAGCCCTGTAAATCAGAATGTTAATCATATCATATCCTATACAAAACATTATTTTAGAATATTAACAATACATTTCAATATTTTTATGATTTTTACAGTAGAAAGACTTTTAAATATAACTAAAAAATTCTGTCCTAAACCGTAATGCATTGGCATTTGTTGTTGTTGTTGTTGTTGTTGTTGTTGTTGTCCCTGTAAAGAAACTAGTTGTACAGGACCTATTAATGCCATTTTAAATGCGGAACATTCTATAGAGAAAATATTTATAAAAATAACACTCATAGTACACAATGCTTTCGAATGCTTTTGGGTGTCCCTGTACACAAACCAGAAGAGATATTTACTTCATTTTCAATATGGAACATACGATAGTAAACTTTAATAAAATATATCAGTTTCGAGAAATTCCATAAATATTTACGGGAATTAGAGCGCGGGCAGTCAGACAGACAGACAGTTGGACAGATACACAAACTGAAATCATATTCATATTTAAAAATGTTAGAAAGTGTTAAAAACGCTTAATGTCAACGACAGTACAATTCTAGCAACTTTTTATTAACAGCGCTTAATATAAATGGATATTTTTGTGCCACCCTGTAAATCTAATGCTAATCATGCTATATTCTATGCAAAGCATTATTTTGTGCATATAAATAACATATTTCAATTTCCTAAAACTTCGTGGAAAGTAAAGTTATTAAAATTTTATTTATAGAAATATCTCTCATAGAACGCAATGCTTTGGAATAATTTTGAGTATCCCTGTACATAAACCGATGTTGGTAATTCCTCCATTTTAAACAGGAAACATCCAATAGTAAACTTGAATAACATATTTCAATTTCATTCAGATATGTCTACACTAAAGGTATGAAAGTATGGTTTATAGAAATACCTCTCATAGAACACAATGCTTTGAAATACTTTCGGGTGTCCCTGTACACAAACTAGTAGAGTCATAAACTCCATTTTCAACAGGGAACATCCGATAGTGACCTAGTATAATATATTTCAATTTCATTGAGATATGTCTACAGTAAAGGTATGAAAATATGGTTTATAGAAATATCTCTCATAGAACACAATGCTTTGAAATACTTTCGGGTGTCCCTGTACACAAACAGTAGAGGTATAAACTCCATTTTCAATAGGGAGCGTCCGATAGTGAACTGGAATGACACATATCTGTTTCAAGAAATTCCATAAATATTTACAGGATTTAGAGCGCAGACAGACAGACGGACAGACATACAGACAGACAGACAGAAAAACCGAAGTCATAAACACTTTTCAACCTTATTGGAAAGTGTTAAAAATGTTAGAAAATGTTAAAACCGCTTAACGTAAACGAAAGTACAATTGTAGCAATTTTTTATTAATAGCTCTTAATGTAACTGTATATTTTTATGCCACCCTGTAAATCTAATGCTAATCATGCTATATTCTGTGCAAAGCATTCTCTTGTGCATATAAATAACATATTTCAATTTCCAAAAACTTCGTGAAAAGTAAAGTTAATAAAATTTTATTTATAGAAATATTTCTCATAGAACTCAATGCTTTGGAATTCTTTTGAGTGTCCCTGTACATAAACCGATGGTGGTATTTCCTCCATTTTATACAGGAAACATCCAATAGTGAACTTGAATAACATATTTCAATTTCCTTAAGGTATGTCTACAGTAAAGGTATGAAAATATGGTTTATAGAAATACCTCTCATAGAAAACAATGCTTTGAAATACTTTCGAGTGTCCCTGTACACAACTCAATAGAGGTATAAACTCCATTTTCAATAGGGAACGTTCGATAGTGAACTTGAATAACATATTTCAATTTCATTAAGATATGTCTACAGTATAGGTATGAAAACATGGTTTATGGAAGTACCTCTCATAGAACACAATGCTTTGAAATACTTTCGGGTGTCCCTGTACACAAACCAGTAGAGGTATAAACTCCATTTTCAATAGGGAACGTCCGATAGTGAACTTGAATAACATATATCAATTTCAAGAAATTCCATAAATATTTACTTGAGTTACATCGCGGACAGACAGACGGACAGACAGACAGACAGACAAACAAACCGAAGTCATAAACCTTGCTGGAAAGTGTTACAAATAAATAGTTTACAATTTTGTGTAGTACATTACTACTGTTTAAAGGTAAAATTTATTTATTGTTAATTTTTGATAATTTGATAATGACAAATTGTTAAAAAAGTACAGATTTCATTTTCAATACGTATTTTTTTTTTTTTTTTTTTTTTTTTAACAAAAATAATATACAAGAGAATGTAAAACAATATATCTTTATTTAAAACCGTGCTATATTTAATTTCTGATGTACTTTAATTGACAAAAATGAATAATTATTTCAAAACAGATAATTATGAAGCTTCATGCAGTGAAATTATAAATATTTTTTTAACAATCTAAATTTATGTCCTTTGTTTAAGAAGAAGCATACGTTACGACAGTTTTCAAAACATTTTATTACTTTTTACTTTTTTCTTGGATAATTAATTGTTCCAGTTATGGTTTTATTATTTTCAAAATAAATATTTAGTTATACAGAGGGCAGTGCGTTTTATATTTTGAGTTCCATTTATTTTTAATAATAAAGTTCTCTTTACATAATATTCTCATTTCACTGCTAAGATAAATAAATAAATAAAAACACATGAAAAATGTATTTTTGAAATGCTCACTGGGTATATACAGTTATCTATCTAATTATACATATATATATATATATATATATACAGTCCGTAACAAAAGTATCTAAACACTAGCAAAATTTTCTATATAAAAAAAATAGAGTTAATTCTGTTTTTTTTTTAATAAATCCTTGTCGAATCATGCTCTTAGTCAGTCTAAGAACATGATTCGACAAGGATTTATTTAACAAAACAGTATTAACGCTGCATTTTTTATATAGGAATTTTTACCAGTATTCGGATACTTTTGTTACCGATTGTACATACATGCATACATACATACACACACACATATATATATATATATATGCAAGGTCTCTGAATTCATGGACGAAACTTTACAAATAAAGAAGCATGTTTTGTATACCAGTATGGGGTCGGAAATGAGAACCTTCTGTGGGCCCTGAACCCACGCTTCCTCATCTTCAGTTTTATTTTCCTGTCAATTTTTCGTTTATTTTTTAACTGGTGTTTTTAGTGTTTTTTTTTTTTTTTTCACACTTTTGACTGTGCGATTTTTCATACTATTTTATATTATTTTTTGACCCCCCCCCCTTTTTTTTTCACATTTTAAAGTTTAATTCATGCCTAGTTTTCCCGTCTACACTTTTCATTTCCGACCCCATATTGATATACAAAAAATCTTTCTTTTTATGTGTTTTAGATACTTTCAAAGTTTTACCCATGAATTTAGGGACACCCTGTATAGTTACGGAATTTTAAATAATTGTATTTATTTTTGTATAAATTCGTTCAAAGAGGCTTACTAAGTTGATAAAATGCTAATTTTGTGCATTTCTAGTCGTTTTAGTGTTAAAATAGCCTTTTTTTTCCCCTTAAAAACGCATTAGAAAGCTCCAAAGAGGCAAGTAATGGATTCGGCGCCAAATTTGGCGAATTTTCCTTCCTTGGCGATTTTTTTGGCCATATTGACGAGAAAATCCATATTAGGGATATATCAAATATGGAAGCTTTAATCTCATTGGCTGATGAGATAGGAGAATTTTCCAGAACAGTCTGGTTTCGATAGAGGAATATAAAATGAAGTTAAACGCGCCAAATCGAATGGAGTTCCTAGTCAGTTTCAGATCTGTCACAGTGAGTTACGTCCAATGCTTGCATTGCTTTAAGCCTCTTTGAATGAGACTTGCTTTATGTGTTATTGCTATACAATTTGTACTGTGGCTTTTCTGTCAACGGCTGTTGTTTAAGCTGCGTTTACTTGTTGAGGTGAAGCTGATACTTGGTTTATAGAACTGTTTTTTTTTTCTTTTGGAACTTCCTGTGATTAAATTGTTAATTTTTTTCAAGTTTCGCCTCTAATTCTCGGACAACTTACGAACCCCCAAGTACGCATCATTTCTGGCGTGAAAAGTGGGATTGTCTGTGAATGGTGATAACTAGAGCTAAGGAGCAGGAAATGAAGAAACTCGTTGAAGGTCTAACCTCCCAGATAAATGAGTTAAGATCGGGATTGATCGATATAATGGCAGAAGGACAAAGAGAATTGAAGACAGTTTTACCGAAGAAATGAAAGCTATGAAGGCAGTGTAGGAAGAGATGAAAGCTGAATTGACCGAAGAAAAAAAATCTAATCAAGATGAGATAAAGAGAGGGCTTTCGACGGTGAAAGAAGTAATAGAGTGTAAGTTATCAGATGTGGAAAACAGAATAAATGGAATAGAAGAGAGAGTTTTAAAGATAGAAGAACATTTGGAAGAGAAAGTTAAAGAAAACTTTGATCAAGAACTGAAAGGTTTTCAGATATTGAAGGTAAATTTAACTGAATAAAAGATCTGGAGAGAAAAGTGGAAGAAAAGTTAGAATCCATGCCCCAGGAAACTGAAAAGAGAGAAAAAAATCCACTATCAGGAATTTAACAAGCTATCCACCTACGACGTCAGTTCCTCCTGGCAAGTATATAAGACGCAGTTTTCCATCATAGCTAAAGCTAACGGCAGGGACTAAACTGCCAGGTCAGTCCACTTAGCAGTAACACTACGGGGAGATGCAGCCGAGATACTGAAAAATATTTCTAATGGAGGATTGAACGACTTTGAAGCTCTGACCAGAGCACTGGAGCTACGTTTCGGAGAAAATTGTTCTAAGGACTATAGTCGCCTCCAACTAAAGTTCCGTTACCAGAAAGCGGGTGATAGTTTGCAAGATCCGGCAGCAGGTATTCAAAGAATGTCGCACCTCCGACTGTCATGCTGACACTCGAAATGACTTGGTAATTCAATACTTTATCGATGCCGTTCGAGATCCAGAAAACCAAAAAGCACTTAGACTCTACAATATAAGGGATGTTGAATCAGCTTTAGGCTACGCGGCAGCCCAACAAGCCTCCCGTAAAGACCGCCATATCATCAGAGCAGTCTCATTAAATGATACACCAGCTTATGTAAATAAAATGAAGCGAAGTCTTGCAGAAATTTTAAAGAGATTGCGCAGCCTTGAAAGTAATGTGGAAGTAAAGAATTCGAAGATAAAGTGGTGGGTCTGCGGAAGAGATGGACATGCGAAACTGCCCTGTACGACCAACTAAATAAAATAGCCCAGCTTCACCATCACTACAGGGAAACTAAGAGAAGGCCATCTCGCGGGGTGGAGGTTGCCTGAAATTAAAGAGCCCGAATTTACAGTATTTCATGCTTCATCGATTAGTGGCGGCGATAATGGACTTTACGTTTATGGCCAAGTTAACAACACCACCTGCCGTATGATTCTGGATACTGGAGCCAACGTAACAATCATTAGAAGGGATTTGGCTCAAGAACTAAAAGAGAAGATCATTTGGACGCCGCCTTGCGTTAAACTTCAGACTGTGACCGGTGATGAAATCAAGATATAAGAAAAAATGAACTTGACCATCATATTTGGAAATGACAGTTCAACTTTCATCATGAAGATTGTAATATAATCTAACAGATATGAATGGAATAAGAGATCCTTTAATGCTTGGAATTCATTTCCTGAGAGAATTTAACTTTAAATTGGACTTTAAGAATAATGAACTGCATTCAAGTTCGGAAGACATAGCAAATTGGACGCACTTGGTGGCAATAAATGGCTCTCGAATTTGGATCTAAAGAGCGGTTACTGGCAAGTAGAATTACATACTGGCGATCATGAGAAGACTGATTCACCACGGGACAAGGACGATGGAAAGTTAAAGTTATGCTATTTGGATTATGTAGTACACCTGCAACTTTCGAACGCCTGATGGAGACAGTGATAAAAGGACTTTCCTATGAAGTCTGTCTGGTATATTTGGATCATATTATCATTGTGTGGCGCAACTTAGAAGATATTCTATGTAACATCCGTAGGTGCTAGAAAAACTCAGGATGGCTAACGTGAAAGTGATTCCTAGCAAGTGCAACTTGTTCTGTCGTGAAGTAAGTTATCTCGGCCATATCATCTCTGACGATGGTGTGAGGACTGATCTGAGAATATCTCTGCAGTCGAGAACTGGAGTCGCCCAGAAAATGTACACCAAGTACGGAGTTTCTAAAGGATTATGCACTTACTACAGGAATTTAATGGAGGGCTTTTCAAATATTGCCAGACAATTCCACAAGCTGACGAAAGCCAAACAGAAGTTCCTGTGGACAGATGAATGTGAGAAAGCGTTCAAGAGACTTAAAGAGGCTTTAACATCATCGCCTATCTTGACGTATCCACAGCCCGACAAAAAGTTCATACATGATACACATGCCAGCCATGAAAGTATCGGTGCTGTTCTGTCGCAGGAAATCGATGGTCAAGAACGTGTCATTGCCTATTGGAGTTAATGCCTCTCTAATCCGGAGCGAAATTACTGTACCACCAGGAAAGAGCTGCTCGCCATCGTAAAAGCCATAGAACACTTCCATCATTACCTCTAAGGAAGAAGATATCTGCTCCGTACTGACCACGCATCTTTAACTTGGTCGCTCCAGTTCAAGAACACTGAAGGCAAGATTGCCATGTCGATACAACGCGTCCAGGAATGTGACTTCGAGATACACCATTGCAAAGGGACTCTACATGGTAATGCAGATGCCTTGTCAAGGAAGCCCTGCTCGGAAAGCTGCAAGTACTGCTCTAGAGCCGAACAGAAATACCAGCCGATAAATCCGGTTGCCTGTCAAGCTACAGTCTAAACATCATCGATACTAGACCAGTGGAGTGACCAGGAAATTAGACAACTCTTGTTGGAAGATCCTGGCATAAAACCAATATTACAACTCAAGGAGACAACCAGCAACAGACCTAATTGACAGGACATTTCCAGATTTGACCCATTACGAAAAGTTATTGGGCACTGTAGTGGAAATAATTACATCCTCGTCGTGATGGACTATTTCACCAAGTGGCATGAGGCATATTCCATTCCCGATCAAGAGGCATGTACAGTTGCAGAGGTCCTAGCGCAGCAATGAGTGTCATCTCAGCTCAACAGCCGATGTCAAATTTACATCGGCTGTTTTCAAAGGACTGTGTCAATTATTCGGCTTAGACAAAACCCAGACAACTCCCTTTCATCTCCAGTCGGACGGCATGCTCGAGTGGTTTAACAGTACCTGAATAATCTCTACCTTCTAGTATCAAGGAACCAGTAAGATTTGTACTTGAAGTTGCCATTGTTCCCGCTGGCTTATCGAAGTACTGTCCATGAGACCACCGGTTATTCTCCAGTTTAGTTGCTGTTTGGACGCGAACTTCGTCTCTCATGTGATCTCCTGTTTCCACCAGATGCGCTTCCATCGCCCGAGGAGTAAATCCAAGATCTCGAGGCCTGATTTGAAGACGTACACAACTTTGCACGGGAGCGGATTCACATGACAACGGAAAAAAATGAAGACAGGGTACGATTAAATGGCTACACAACATGAGTTCCAGGAAGGAGACAAGGTCTGGTTGGGGAATCCTGGTCGACGCAAAGGACTCTCTCCCAAGTTACAGTGCCACTGGGACGGAACGTGCACAGACTTAAAAAGCCTGAATGATGTAATTGTGCGGATTCCTATAACACCTTCATGAAAACCGAAGGCTGTGCACTATGATAGGCTAGCCAAGTACCACATTTAACGTTATTATTAAAATTTAAGATGTAAATACTTGTAAAATTTGCGCATGCGTAATGTAAATATTTGTATATAACTAATTGTACATATTTGTTGTACATATTGTACATATATTGTGTATATTGTACATATTGTACAATTTTGTATATATTTCTCACTTAATTTTGCAAACTATATTTCTATTTTACATGTTAAGTTTCGCCTCTTGACCAAGGGTTGCACTGCCCGGGACGAGCAATCCTTGGGAGGGGAACAGAGTTACGGAATTCTAAATAATTGTATTTATTATTGTATAAATTATTTCAAAGAGGCTTAGTAAGTTGATAAATTGCTAATTTTGTGCATTTCTAGTCGGTTTAGCGTTAAAATAGCCTTATTTTCTTTAAAAAAGCATTAAAAAGCTCCAACGGGGCAGGTAATGGATTTGGCTACTTTTCCCACCTTGGCGAGAAAATACTTATTAGGGATATACCAAATATGGAAGCTCTAATCTCATTGACTGATGACATACGGGAATTTTCCAGAACAGTCTGAATTCGATAGAGGAGTATAAAAGGAAGTTAAACGCGCCAAATCGAGTGGATTTCTCAGTCAGTCTCAGATCTGACACAGTGAGTTACGCCCAATGCTTGGATTGCTTTGAGCCATTTTGAATGGGACTTGATTTATGTGTTATTGCTATACAGTAGGGTGTATCGAAAAACGCGTTTTTTCTGCAATTCAATTCTAATACCGCGGAAAACTTTAAAGTAAGGCTAATTTAAAGTAGGGCTAATATAACCATCTCGATTTTCATGCCCGCACACTTTTTTTGCTGCTTCTGTAACCAGTTTTACACACATCTCAACTGATTGGGTGTAGCATGGGAATTTGAGGTAGTTAAACTCTGGTAGCGCTTTGTCTTTCAATAAAGAAGCAATGTATCCAGTTGACATCTTGGACAGTAGTGGCGGCGGTGTTAACTTGCAGATTGGCCAATAAATTAGTTCGGTATAGTCGTTTGCACTAAAATTTATTGAAGGTATTGTGAAGTCTCTTACATAACCTTCAGCTGATGGCTCATTTCTGGATTTAAGGATCCTCTTGTAGCCAAGTTCTCTAATGTGTGGTCTCTCATCCATTCTCATAGCCAACATCATATTTTCAGGGTGGCAGAAGAATGCGTTCCTTTGAATTACAGGATCAATGATTTGCTTGATATTGTCCAGTAGATGCCTGGTTGTTTTAACTACCTTCAAAATATACTTCGGTCCATCTTTCACAGTGTAGCTTTTGTTTATACCAAACCAAACAGGTGCATATGACTACAGGAGGATCCTTAAATCCAGAAATGAGCCATCAGCTGAAGGTTATGTAAGAGACTCCAAAATACCTTCAATAAATTTTAGTGCAAACGACTATACCGAACTAATTGATTGGTCAATCTGCAAGTTAACACCGCCGCCACTACTGTCCAAGATGCCAACTGAGTACATTGCTTCTTTATTGAAAGACAAAGCGCTACCAGAGTTTAACTACCTCAAATTCCCATGCTACACCCAATCAGTTGAGATATGTGTAAAACTGGTTACAGAAGCAGCAAAAAAAGTGTGCGGCCATGAAAATCGAGATGGTTATATTAGCCCTACTTTAAATTCAAGTTAGCTGATGCCTACATTTAATTCAAAGTCAGAATTCAAAGGGGCTACTATGTAAATAACCTTTTGCGTACAACGAACACATATGCATTGCACAAAGTAAATAGTTACTGTAAATATTGCAAATAAAATTCACCCTGGTTGGTTCGTTGGGTAGGGTGGAGGTGGGACTCGCCTTGCAGCCACGTCCTCGCCGTGAGTCCTATGTCATTTCAGCACAGATTAAATGTTGAAATGAACTAAGAGCTGCAATATGATATGTTTGGCTAATACATTTTTTGTAAATCACTTGTTTGTCTTATTACAAACCTTAATGTGTTAAATAAACACTCATCAGATATGGAAAACGCCATTTTTACGGGACTCTATAACTTAAATTATACTAAAATTTAGACCTTTTGCGCGAGTGCAGTTAAGGAATAACAGGTCTGAAAGTATTATTTCTGGATTGGGAAAACTATTTTGAATGGTTTTTACACTATTACAAATTAAAAATAAAACTTTTATGGGTTTTGGCACATGTTTAAAAATCGTCGAAAATCATGAAATATCGTTTTATTACGATACAACCCGCAACTTTAGGATTTTTGCGCGAATTCAGTAAAACAAGAATTGGTCTAATTATATTTTGTATGCATTAAGGACACTCTTAAAAAACTTTTTTCACTATTAGAACAAAAAATGTATATTTTTGTAATTTTTGCATTTTTTTTTTTAAATTTACCGGTATTTTGGCTTTTTTGGTAACTTTAAACCTTCTGCGCGATTTCAAATTTTGAAAAAAAAAAAATAATATTTTTTCATTTATAATGACGCCTATGCGCAAGTTTTCTGCGCTATTAGAATTGAATTGCAGAAAAAACGCGTTTTTCGATGCACCCTACTATACAGTTTGTACTGTGGCTTTTCTGTTAACAGCTGTTGTTTAAGCTGCGATTACTGGTTGAATTGAAGCTTAAACTTGGTTTATATAACTGTATTTTTCTGGAACTTTCTGTTCATAAATTATTGAATTTTTGCAAATTTTGCCTCTAAATCTCGGACAACTTACGAACCCCCAAGTACGCAAAAATAAATATGTATATATATATTATATATATATATATATATATTTATTTATTTATTTATTGTTTAATTTATTTATATCTGTACTGATAAGTATAAAGGGATTAAGTCCAAAAATGTCGATTTTGGGTTAAGTACATAGTCAGACTAAGAAAAAAAAATTCTCTATCGATTGGTATAAAGGATTAAAGTCTATGTCATTTAGTCTTTATAAAAATACATTGGTAAAAAAAGGTTCAAGTCAGAAATTTACCATTCATGTATGGTATAAAATATTTAATTCAATCTTTTCCCGTTATTAAATGAATGTTGATAATCACTGAATGGTATAAACGGTATAACTCAACGAAATACCTTTTTCCTAATCGATTCTTCTATTTTGTTTTTAGTTAAATTAATTTTATTTTTCGTCTCCTGAAAAATCAAGAATATGGACATAAATCCTTTATACTTATCAGTACAGATATGTTATAAATGAACCTTATTTATTTATTTTTTAAATATTTTAATTTAACTTTTTTTTCATGAAAGCTTTGTGCAGATCCTAAAATTATTTCACATGAAAACATAAATAATATTTGTCAATGTTTTGTAATTAGTTAATATTTAATAACATTCAACATTACTCTTAAATTTGCCATAATTTATTTTGAATTTTCAAAAAAGGCTTTAAATAAGAACAAAGTAAAAAAAAAAAAAAAAAAAAAGAACTTTTGCGCTCACTATAATGGACGTGTGATATATATATATATATATATATATATATATATATACATATATATATATATAGACAATTATTAAGGATTTCTTTTATAATAACAAATTTAATATTAAAAATGTATTATTGAGAAATGTTTAATTGAGAAAAATCACATTTTTGCAGTAGAGTTTTAATTGCATCATATTTTCACTTAACATTTTTAAACTACATAAAGTACGCAATTATTTTCTTAAAATGTCATTAAAATTTTAAAGTTGTGCCCTGAAGAGTGAAAGATACATACTCATCGAGAAAATATTATTCAATTCGAAATTATTTATTAGAATAGGTTGTGGAAAATTTGGACCCTAAGAAATATTTTATCATTGATATTTTTTTATTTAAATATAATACAGTATCATTATAACTTAATATCATACGTTTATCATTTAGATAATTTATAAAGTATTATGTTTAGATGGAAATGAGTATCGTTTTTTATACTTTTAAATGTAGTTCTTAAATTAAATTGTTATTAAACGATATGCCTCCAAACATTATCTGAATGTATGACTTTTTTTATTTATTTAATTTTATTCTTAGTTTATTTATTAAATGAAGTTCAGTACGACATACTTTACAATATTAAAGTTAAAAATTATTCTATCATTGTTCTGAATTCATTAACTTTCCTTTTTATATTGTGTATATTTTACATAAAAATCATGAATAAATACAATGAAAATAAAGTTAAAATAGAGTCGATTAAAGTAGAACACGTTAATATTTTACAGGGAAAAATAGTATATGAGTTAGTTCTGGTAATCATGTCTTGATAAAATAAAAGCCTGGGATATATTTGAATATATATATATATATATATATATATATATATATCATTAACATTGTGTATTTGGCCTAATGCTTTTCTTAATGATTACAAATTTTAAGAAACTAATAAAAAAAAAACATATTAAATAAATTAGTTTAATAAATATATATTTTTGATTTAAAATAAGTATATTTTTCTGAAATTTTGTCTAAATACAACTAATAACGCTTTTACATTTAACGAAGTTTAAATTTATTTGTCATTTTTATATTTTTTCTATTTAAATATGAAAATAAATTATAATGTATTCTGCTATATAGTTTTGAATAAATATATTTAATATTTCAGATGTTAAATGTCATGTTTAAAAGTCTTTTTTCACTTTAAATACCATTAGAATAACATTGACATAATATGTGCGTTCCGAAGAAATTCGTATTTTAGTCGGCTTATTATTATTATTATTATTATTATTATTATTATTATTATTATGTACGAGCAGTTTGACTATATTTTGATGCGGTTCCTTTTTTTCAATATCTGGATGATTTATTATATTTCATGATACAATGTATCAATACATATACATTCTTCGTTTCTGATGGATACACTTTCTTGAATTTTGAACAAAAAATTCTTTCAGAAAATTCTTTCACTATAGGCTTACTTGTACTGGTTCTCTGGTTCTAATACTTAATAATTAGCGTAGGTATTTATAATGGGAATTTAATCTCCAAAAACGGCTGTTGTAAATTAATTAAATGAAAGTAAAGGAAAATAATCAATAGAAAATTAGCGTTAAGATTTAACTTATTTTAAATTTTTATTTGAATATTGTTGGTTATTATAATGTATCTCTTAAAAGCTAAAATTATAACAATCTAAAATGTTCACCTTTATATATATATATTTATAGATCTATATCATACTTGCCAACCTAACCCGAAAGATTTTTTGTCCCGCCCCTTTCCGCCTGATTTTTCACACAAGTCTTTTTCTAGAGTACTTTTCTTCTTATTTAATCGTAAATAAATTTGAACAGAATTACTCTAAAAATTTAGTGGTGTAGAAAAAGGGGAGGGAACTAACAATCTTCCGGGTTGGACTGGCAAGTATGACACAGTCGAACCTCGTTAATGTGAATTACTTTTAACGTGAACTGTTTCCATAATCCCCGTCAAAATGAAGATTATTTTAGTTACATGAAAATTAACTACTGATAGCATGAGCTACTGATAACATTAAAAAAAATATATATATACCCCCCTTGAGATTCACGTCAACAAGGTTCGACTATATATATATATATATATATATATATATATATATATACTATAAACCAGCAGATTTAATCGATTTATTTACATGTGTGATAGACTATTCTTACGTTGTTCGTTCCGATCACCATATAACAAATGTTTTTTTTTTTTTTTTTTACTTTCTCTTACCCATAAGGTACAGAAAGTATTGTTTTGGGGTCAAATTTTCGAAAGCGAAATTTTGTTATATTTATATGTTCTGAGGTCCCCTGAATACGAAAATCATGTTTTTAGCGAATGGTCTGTGTGTGGGTCTGTCTGTTATCAGCATATCTCAAAAACAAATTATGGCAGAAAGTGCAAACTTGGTATTCTAAATGTGTATCATATAGGGATGCTACAGTAAGCTTTTCGTTAAGATCAAGCAAATGGTCCGTGTACAGGGACAATCAAGAAAATTCTAATACATTACGTTACTGGGGGAAATTGCAGGTAAGTAGAGTTTAAGGTCTATAGACTGCACTAAACCAAATGAAACGAATATATATTTTTTGTAATAGAGATAGTCAACTGGGAAAAAAAAATTGTGTATGTAGGAGCCTCGCCTCCCCCCCGGGGAGGGAAGTCTTCCCTCGAGGGGAGTAAATATTCATGATGGTTATCTTTCAAAAGGGCTCGCCAATACCTTTAAAACGAATGGTTGAACCATCGATCTGCGATAATTAAAACAAAGTTATCGATTTTTTTTTTTTTTTAACTTTTAACATTTTTTTTTTTTTTTTTTTTTTTTTTTTTTTTAATATTGAGTATAAAATGAAATTTTTTTGTATATTTGGTGTTATACTACTTCTCTAATATGGAAATCGTCTGCATTATCATAAAAGATAATGTTTTTAAATAATAATTTTAATAAATTATTTTTAAAAAACAGAATTTTTTTTTAATATTTGAATTAAATTCTATATAAATGTAGGTGCATTAATGAAACGGGGAGTTGAGTGGGGCGCTAGCCCCCTTCACACAGAACTAATTATCATATAAAACTCTTCAGAAGCCTAATATGAATTGTTTAACACAGGTTTACATAACAGTGCTCGTTATCTTACCTTTTAATCTGCAACATGTATTTATAGTATTAAATTTCAGGGTAAGAGAAAGTCGTGTGAGTGACAAACTAGATTATTTTTCTTGCTCACTGATCACACAATGTGCCTTACCGTCGCCGCACATTCTCAGAAAAATTATGTGTGAATTTGTTTCTTCCTCCACATACACAACGCGTATTTGTAAGGTGCTGCCGCAGACAGAAGGGAATGAGAGCCTAAATATTGCGGGTGGAAACACGATGCCGAAGGCGGTGTGGAGTGTAAGTAAGTTTACGAGATTTTTTTTCAAGGAATAAGTTTTTTATATACATTAACTTATATGATTTTGCATTAATAAGGGACATCGAATTAAATAAACGACGGATTTGAAAACGATGAACAGCTCAACTTGTCAAAGCTTACTAGTATACAATAAGTTAAAAACTTAAATTTTACTTCCTGTAATATCTACAGGTTTAAATTATCCGCTATTGAACTATTTTTATACCAACAGAGAGTACAAAATTTATAATTAAATCGTTTTTTAAACCTATTAAAAATGATAATATCTTTGACATAAAATTATATTAAATTACCTAAAAAAAAAAAAAAAAAAAAAAAAAAAAAAACTAAGAAGAGTTTTTTTTTTTTTTTTTTTTTTAGTTTATATGTATATATATATATATATATATATATATATATATTGAATTCTAATTAAAGAAAAAAAATCAAACCTAGTTTGAAATGCAGCTGTAACGATATTAATTTTCGCATATTTCAAAAAAAAAAAAAAAAAAAATGAAATAGGATAAATTTATTATACAATAAAATCACGTTAATTCTTTTAGTATTAATCAAAAATATGAGTTTTTTAAAGAATATTGTCAAAATGACTTAAAAAATTATGCATACATAAAGACGCTAATTAAATTTCGAAAAAAGAAGTTAAACAGAAACTTACATGAAGAGAAGGTTTTTGCTAATTAAAATTTGCAAGTCAAATATCATATCGAAATATATTTTAAAATTAAACGAAAAATTAATTTTAAAGCAATTAAAATATACAATGCGGAATTTAAAGTAAGATTTCAAAGCGAAAAAAAAAATTAATAAATATAAGGTTTTACTTCTTTCATTTTTCATTTATATGACTATAATTTTACAAAGAAATAGTTTTTTTTTTTTTTTTTTTTTTTTTTTTTTTTTTTTTAAGTAGGCTGTCCCCTTAAATAATTTGTTTAAATGTACTGTTTTAAAAATGTGATGACATCATAATACAATTACTATTAACATTTTAGAAATGCTGCGGCGCCTCTGTAAGTATGGTTACCAAACGTCCTCGAATAATGAGGGCAGTCCTTGAATTTCGACCCATGTCCTCAGCAATTTGAAAATCATTTAAGAACAAATGTTCTCGAATTTACAGATTTGTTCTCAAATGTCCAAAAATTAAAGCATATTTTAGCTCTGTCTTCAAATGGCCCTTCAATTTGAAGACGCTGCTATGATTTGTCCTCAAATCGGGTTTTAAAATTTCGTCACCTTACTATAATAAGACACCTTTTCTGTAATAATTTCTTTATGCCCTGACTGGGGTATGCTAAGGGCTTTAGAAACTGTTGCCTGCTATTCCATTGTTTCCACTGACGTACAAAACTTTGAAGAATTTTACTATATTTGTCTATCGCCAAGTTTATTTATCTTATTTTAATATGTGATAGAGTAGTTAATAGGGAGAATAAATCATAACTGACGGCATCCTCATTAATATTCCGTAATGTCGTTAGTTCCGTCTTTTTTTTTTTTCGCACCAGTAAAACTTTAGAGTAATATTTTACAAATGCAAATACGATTAAATAAGAAAGAAAATACTAAAAAAAAAAAAAAAAAAAAGATATTCGTGTGAAAAAGAAGGCAGGGCTAACAATAGTACGTTATATTAATTAGGATATTGCCAGGTATGGGGACAAGTCAACATGGAATTGCAATTATATCCCCAACATTTCGGTAGTTACTTCAGATAGAATGTAAAATGTGCAAATCTGAAAGTCTCATTTGAAATAAACGTATAAAATTCCATAAGATGACCTTCTTTTATTACATTTTCTAGATTTAATCCATTAACCGCCAAAACTTAAAATATTTTTTTTTCTCTCTAAAATTTCTGGAGTGGGAATCTCTGTCTTTATAAAAGTGACCCCTATTTTGACACCAATAAAGGTGAGAAAACACTATTATCACTCTTGCAAATGTGACATTTCTCACTTTTTGTGAAAGGGTGACGTATAGTCACTTTGCCACAAAGAGTGAGGTTATCAAGGATTGAAAGATCAAACTTTTGTGGAGTGAGAAATAGCTGCCGCCATCTGTTAATCATAATTCGAATGAAAAATGGACAATTTCTGAACGATCTAATACATGCATTTGTTTAACAGAACTTATTCCTAGACTTATTCTTTAAAACTAAATTTCTGATGAAAAAAAAAAAAAAAAAGAAAATAATTATGTTAAAAGATAATTCGGTAAATATTTTTTTCTTTGCGATTGACAGAATCGAAGTATTATTATTAATGAAGAATCGAAAATCTCAAGAAGCATATCAAAACTCGTATTGGAAAGTAAATAGTTTTATTCAGAAATATATAAAGTATAAGAGAAAATTTCAGTGCAAATATTTAATGCACAACGCCTTAAAATCTATAATTACCATATTTTTATTATATTCATTGACAGCTTTCATATGTGAAATATTAAAAGAAATGGGTATAATTCTTTACTAATATTTAAAATCAACAGCGAGTTTTATACTACTGAACGGAAGAGCTTTTCAGGAAACTCTATAGATTTGTATGCGAAAATTTACTTTTTTTATTTTTTATTTTTTTAAATATGTACACTTGAGTAACTTCTTTTCCTTATAAGCTAATTTAAATGAATGCTTGTATTAGGAAATTTGTTTTCAAGTACACATTTTCTTTTAAAATAATTCTAAATTTAGCAATTTCAAAATAATTATAATTTTAAAATATCCATTTGAATTCTGTAATTTTATACTGTTGATAAATGAAGTAAAAAATAAAATATGATTGATCACGTATAAGAATGATTTAATAATGTAAAATAAGCAACAAGTGTATGTGCTCAGTGGTTCAGTGGTAAGACACTCGCTTGCTACGAGGACGGCCTGGGTTCGATTCCCGACGAATCCAAACTGCATTATTTCCACCGTTCAACTGGCTTTCATTCGCAAGGCGAAATGAAACGATATCGTCTAGTGTACGCAATTTTTTAAAGAAAAATAATCAGTCATATTCTTTAAATTGCTGCCAATAATCTCACTCTTAATAAAGAGTGAGAAATCTCACTCTTTTGAAAAGAGACTTTTCATTCTTTAGAGGTTGCCTCCATTTTGGCATGTTCAAAGAGTGATATGCCACTCTTTTAGAGTGAGATCTCACTATTCATATTTTAGAGAGTTCCAAATACAAACAGTAGCACTCATTACTTTGATCATATATGACAGTAATTTAAAATAAAATTATGAAAATTAGTCTTAACTTATTAAAAATAGAATGTTGTATTTGTACAATTTCAGCGGAATAATAGTATAAAATGAATACAAATAAATGTCTACGGAAATGTCTACGGGAACAAAAAACAGAAAAAACTACCGATGACTTCGAAAGTAATTATTTTATTAGGAACATTTTTTTTTTTTTAAACATGTTATGTAAACTTATTCAAATATGAAAAATTTCAAAAGTTTTGGCTTGAAGAGTGCTTCAAGTCTGAAATTCATTTTTAATTCATAAAATTATTTTTCAGATTTTTTTTTTTTTCAATGAAATAAGATTTTACTATTTCCTTACTTAAAAACAATGCTTAATACAAAATATATTTTTTAATTCACCATTAAGCTCAATTATTTTTGGTGTTGCGTATAGAAGTCCGCTAACTTGTGCAAATTTAAAAATGAATGTATCACAAAAGCCAAAATGCGCGATCTCGCAAACACTATTATAAAAAGAGTCGATCACTTTTTTTGAAAATCTTGTCCATTTTTGCACCTTTCAAAGGAGCTTAAATTGAACTATTATAGCTATTGAATTCAGAAGAAATTTAAATTTTTGTTTGTTATACATGATTGAATTCCACAATTATGTAGAAAAGCACCACCCATTGACTACATCGTCAGATTTTAATTTACATTTAATTATATGTACGCACATATAATAATCGAATGTTTATGTGCATCATAAAAATTTGTTATTCTTTCATTTGTATTTTGAATTCAAATATAAACATTTTTAAAGAAATTAATATAGGTTTGAAAGTTGCTTTTTTTTTAAATCACATAAAACATCACAAACGGATTTTAGAACCAGAGTTAAGTTTCCAAATATTTATTTTTATTTTTTAAATTCTTTTTAATACATATATATATATATATTATATTAGACATTGAGAATGTCACTTGCCTTTTGTTTGTATTTTTTATGAATTTTTGTTTTCTTTCTCTTCTTTGAAAACATAATATATTATTTTCAGGTGTTTTACATAATTGGCGCAGAACTCAAGTATTCAGTTAAAATATCTCTCTACCAATAAAATCGCTGTTTTAAGAAGGATAAATTATTTTATTCATTTATTCTGGTTTGAATTCTACTCCAATTTCCCATCCCTGATGTCACATGAAAAAGGACATCTCCACGTATTTGCAATTACAATATATATATATTTTCCACCAAAAGAAAATAAATAATAATAATAATAAAAAAAATATATTTAAAGAAAATATAAATCAACGTATATCATGATGTTATGATGCAAATACAGATAAAATTATTATCGATTTTATAAAAGAGCAATAAATTCTTTCGTAAAAATATGGTCAAAAGTGAATAAAAATAAAATTCTATGAACAAAAACCTAATTTCCAAAAAAACGTGAGTTTCAATGAACTTTTGCGAGAAAAATTTTAAATGATTCTAAACTGGATATGATTCATTGTACACTTCTTAAAAAGCTGTTACAATAAACAAGTTTTTGGGAAAATAATCGACTATAGTTAGAACTGTGTTTGCATATTACCGATTTTATATTTTGGCGATAAATTTGATTTTGCATTTTTCCCATATTTGAGATCTTGTACCGCGCAATTACATCTGGATATTCTAATTCAAGTGAGGCCATATTATAGGATTTTTCTCTGCTCTTTACAGTTAAATGCTTATTTCTTGTTTAACAATTTTAGAAAGTTTAGAAATCGGGGATTTTTAATATTTGAACATTTTTCATTCTATCCACAATAACTTTTAAACGGTTGGAGGTAAGACAGTTTTAGTAGGTTGATTTGTACTGAACAAGAGTTTTTCTATCGTTTACTATCGTTTGTTACACAAGTTCTGAAACTCCCAGTTTATGTATGACAGCATATATATATATATATATATATATTTAATAAATAAATCTTGATGTCTTATGTAAGTTATCATAAATAAAAAACAATTTTATTCATTTTGTTTTCCAGTAGCAAAAAAGCGTTAAAGTTGGCAACTATGCATCAAAAAGATTTTTTCATCATACTATAAACAGAAAATTAATAAATATAATTTTTAACATACATCCAATAAAATTAAATTAAGATAAAACAAAGTTAGAAATTCCAGAAAACAACAGCTAATATACCAGAATTCTTCATATAACTTGAGACACACGAAGTGATGACACAACCATTATATATATTTAAGTGCCCCTTATGCAAGTTTTTTTTTTTTTTTTTTTTTTTTTTTTTTTTTTTTTTTAACGATACGCATATCAACCGTTTGATCCTGAACACTTACTAGCAAAGTACCAGTTCTCTGGATAAAGGTATTGCGTGCCTTAATTGACGGAGAAATCCTAATATAGCCTGCTTCCATGTGTTATGTGTAACTTAATAGTGAAATGATAAGTCAAGTTTTCAACTTTCGTTAACTACACTTTACACTACTAACTTTACACCAGATAAAACAGATATTTAAATGCAATTTAAACAAGTATTTACCATAAGACCTAGCGCAATACGATTATTTTTTTAACTGTCGTTACTGAAACCAGTAGTGCTATTTACACAATTTACAATAAAGAACATGTCATTGTACACTTGGATAAAATATATAACTCTTAAAAGAAATTAAAAATTATTTTGTGGAGGTTAAAAAAAAAAAAAAAAAGAGCTGAAGGGCATTTAGATAAAGGAACAAACGTCGTAAATATTTTATATTTTATTGGAGAATTACAAAAAATAAGTAAATAAATAAAATTCAAAATCAATGTAGATTTTACTTGTTATATATTTTGACAGACAGACAGACATTTATCCTAGTTTTCGTCGTAAGGAATAACATATATAAGGTACTTGTACCCAGTATGGGCAGTGCTCTCAATATGGACACCCCTAATATCTTTAAAAGTAACAAATTTGATCGAGAGATGGCTCTACATGTCCGAGAAGAAAAGCAGTTGAAAAGATAATTTAACCTGGAAACTGGAAAGTGCAAAAAGCTCGCTGTTCGCCATTTTGATGGAAACTTATTTTTTCGTGGTGTGCTGATCATAATTACAGGTAAGTTTATGTTCTTATTAGATATGGTAAAATTACTTTAAATGTTGAAAGGTGGAGTGTTTTAGAAAGCTGATAAAACATATTTTCGATTGCTATTGCATATATTGCATAAAAATGCTTTCTTTGTTTATTTATTACAAGATTTACTAAATCTACGCCCGTTTACCAATATGGACACCTTGTGTTCACATTGGAAGTACAGCAAGTGAATCTTCAGAATCACAAATTTGTAAAATATCTATTTAATGTTATTTTATTTAACTAGTTCATAATAAATTAATGTTTTAAGTATTTTTAATCTTAATTATAGTATCCATGCATTACATTACGAATTAAGAGTGGAAGTACACCTTTTTTACAGGTGTTTCAGTGGATACTTGAACGGCTTTGATTTTCTGAACAGTTACTTAACATTTTTGTTTTCAATTGCGAATATGTTTTAAATCAGATGCTGAGACAGTAATGTAAAAAAATTGCGTCCAGATTTTTTTATTATTAAGGTAAGGTGGGACATGAGGGGGGAGGGGGCAAAACATAAAAAAAAAAAAATCAAAAGAGAAAATGAAGGCCGTCAAAATTACCTGTGAATAAACTGTCACATTTTTCCTACTTATGTGTTCACTGTTTTTTTTTTTTTTTTTATAGATTTTTTAAAGATTTGCTCATTATGGTGCCGAAAAAAAGAAGCAAGTGGGCAGAGGAAAAATTGCAGAATGCCATTCGAGCCGTACACAGTGATACATCATTTGCTAGTGCAGCTAAAGCAGCAGGGATTACAAGGACAACTCTCAAGAGAATTTTCAAGACTGTCCAGGTGAATGATCAAATCCGAAAGCCAAATTTGGGCCGCAAATTCAGGTTCACAGAAAAGCAGCAAGCTGAACTTTGTTCAAGAATATTTAGACTAGCAGACCCTGGCATGCCAATTACTGTGAGATTACTACGAAGGAGTATTTTCACACATGATGAGAAGATGGGTTTGAAGCACAATTTCAGCCAAGCAACACACATGGCTGGAAGGAAGTGGGTGGCAGGTTTCTTGAAAAACAACCCACTTGTTGCTAAAAGGAAGTCTCAGAACCTCAATCCAGTGAGAGCCCAGAAGCTGAACCGTGCAATTGTTTCTGATCATTTTCAGACACTGCAAGCTTGCTTGGAAGAATTGGATATTGTAAATCCATCGCAGCACATTTACAACATGGAGGAAAAAAGGTGCCGGCTTACCACCATCAACAGAATGTTCTTGCACGAAAAATGGCCAAAAGGGTACATTTTCTGCACCAGAGCATGCAGAAAATGTAACAATTGTTTCATGCTGTAATGCCCTCGGCCACAGCATTCTTTCCATGGTGCTTTTCAAAGGAAAGAGGATGAAACAAGAATGGAAGGATAACATGTCTCCAGGAACAGAAGTTATGATAACCCTTAAAGGCAGCATGAGCAGTCAGACGAGCACAGTGTAACACTCTACTGCCTGCCCAGCAACACGACTCATGATATGCAGCCCTTGGACAACGCTGTTTTTAAACTTTTGAATCATACTGGGATGTTGAAGTATTGATCCATTTCACTTGTCACGCTGATAGACAGATCACTCGACTTAGATTTGGGGAAATCTTTAGGAAGGTTTGGAATCATTCGATGACTCTCTCGAACATAACTTCATGTTTTCAGGCACCTGTAATTTTTCCTTTCGATCCAACTATAATTCCAGATGAAGCCTTCGCGCCTAGTGACATTACTGCAATTCAGGAACCAGCAGCAGAAGGGGAAGAAAATGCACCAAGTTTGGAAACTGCAACACATGTTGAAGCTCCTGTTAACAGCATACCATCTCATGTTATTGACCCACCTTCATCACCTGCGAGATCATTTTCCATGGAAAATTCTTTCACTAGCGTGTTATCGACTCAAACTGCAAGAAAGAAGAAGACATAACATAATAAGGTTATAAACTCAAAAGGCATCAAAGTGGTAAAATCCTTGTTCAACAAGATGCCATCCGAAAGATCCTCCAAAAAGCCCTTGCAGAAAAATCAAAAGAAGCCACCCCTCAGTAGGGTATCTGTTGGCGAAATCGCAGGTACCAGCGGTATCATTTCCTCAACAAAGGAGAGCTGGTACTGATTCTCTTGCAGTATTGATGCTGTTGCAGACATGCGTCCATGCATTAAATGCGGCGGATAAGTCCAAGAGGACTGTGTTGGACTTAGCGCCTTGGTGAAGAAGTTTTTATTTGCCCATCCTGTGAGGACTGGGTAATAACCGATGTAAATTCTGCAGACAGATGCAAAAAAGCTAAACAAAAGCAAATATATTATTTCATAATATTTTGTAGTAACTGAGGTGTTTTGCATGGGTCTTCGATGAGCCACAACCGAAAATGACTACCCCTTCTAAAGTGCATGTTCTGAAGATATTTCCTGTGCCCTCCCCCCCCTTTCCTGCAGTACTTTAAGATATATTTTTTTTAATCCCTCTCCTCTAAAACCCCTTGGAAGACTGGCTCTACCATACACCCTGTGTAGTAGGTCAGTCAATTAGGAGCCACCTGTCCCTAATATAGACATGCCTGTCCATAATAGGGACATGTGGTTATTTATATGGACACTTGTAAAAATTTTTAATTTAAATTAAACCAGAATAATTACAAGGTCGCAAATTTTAATAATGATATTCAACAGTCTAGGGATAGTGGTCATACATTTTTGGAGTCCTATGACGTGTACACGGGGGTGAAAAAAATGCATTTTCCTTAAGGTGTCAATATTGGATACAGTAACCTTATATATGTATTTTTTAAGTTCCATTAACTATACAACATCAGTACAAATTTGTTTAATTTTAAAAGAAAATCGCTTTAAATGTAATAAAAATAATAAAATAAAACCAAAATTAAATTCTATATAGTTAGTAAAAAAAGAGATAATATCATTTAATATGTAAAAACGAAGATTCAGCTGTCGTTAATATAATATATGTCTTATTTTAGAGATGATATAAAAGCTCGTTTTAAAAAAACCTAAATTAACCTAACCTAACAGTGCGTAGCTCCGAAAAAATAATGAAAGACTTAATTGTAATAAATCATACGTTTATTTTCAGGAACATTTTCATGATATTTGTTATAATGCTTAGGGCTTTCAGTTAAAACAGAAATTTACTTTTGAGTTACGTTAAAATGAACATTTAAAAGAACTTTGGGCGAAGAGTTATATTAATTCCAACCCATTGAACTGCTAATTTGAAACGAAAATAACTTAAACAGGAAAAGTTTCAACTTCTGCTTTTATAATATCTATTCACTAGCTCTTTTTAATTAATTCCTTGTTAAATTTTTATTTTTTTCTTCTTGTATCTACATTAAATTTTATTCTCATTTAATTTTATACAGAAAAAAAAATATTGAGTAATTTTCTTATTACATTTTTTCTCAACAGTGTTACGCTAATATATCGGCTTACTTTTAAGCTATTTTTCTTTCTATATTAAAAATAAAAAGAAAGTATTGTATTCGAGATATTTTTTGACTTCTGAGTTTGTACGAATTTACACATTTTGTGGCGCCCTAAACACTATATGACAAATTTAAGAAAATGTATGTGTGTATTTGTCCGCATAATTTTCTTGACGCTGTATTTCACAAAATAACGTGGGAAATTGAACTGAGCTTCATATTTGATTGGAATTATTGTTTAGATTTTGACGCATAAGCTATATTATCTGCGTAGCTATGCTGAAATTACCATATTGTATGTAATATATATATATATATAAGACTATATCTCAATCTCTTTAGTGATAACGAAACAAAACATATTTATTTAAATTTAATTTTTCCGAATGAGTGAAAATAATGCCTGGATCGGGGGTCGAACCCCGGATCATTGACTTACAAAAAAATTAAATTTAAATAAAAATGATTTTCTTCCAATCAGTTGATTGTGTGATTATAATAAATATTGTATTTCTTTCTTCCATTGTATAATGGTGTTTTCCATTACCTGCGGCTTATTTCTGTCGAGCTATCTACATGATAGACCAGGTGTTTTCTGCCTAAAGGTTGTCTGAGTAATAAATGCCGACCAGTTGTCGGCCTGGATAGCTCAATTGGTAGAGCCTTGACCTTGTAAGTCAATGATCCTGGGTTCGACTCCCGGTCCAGGCATTATTTTCACTCAGTCGGAAAAATTAAATGTAAATAAATATGATTTTCTTCCAATCAGTTGATTGTGTGATTATAATAAAAATTGAAACAAAACATGATTGATATGAAACGCATTGAGATAAACTACGACTGATTAGCTTGATTGTATAAAGTATGAGGGATGGTTGTGATACATTGAATATTATTACCGAAATACAATACATTATCTTCTATGGTACAAAAATTCACCCCACACGGTATGTGAGAAATTTAATGTGCGAAAAATATGATTCCATTTATTTGCTTTTTGGCCGAGAGACTTCGCCGCTATGCAACAGTGATTTTCATTAATAAAAATGCTATATAACAGTTTTTATGACGTGTAAAAGTACCAAACTTCGTGAGGTAGATATTTAATACATATACATATATAAATATATGTGCTAATTCAGTTTGGTTCTATATCGCACTACAGCTGGTGCTGATTTATTCACTTTCTGGGACTTTTCAAAAAGCTATATTCAAACAACCATTGGTTAAAATTGTGAAAACTATTTAAAATGTTTATTGTGAGAAGTTATGTATAATATTTTTTTATGTGTATTAGTCAGTAAATGGCTTCATTATATAGAATGATATAGAAGACAGTTCTATAATAAACAAAGCATACGACTTTAATATATAATTTTGAAAATGCTCAAAATTATAGCTTGTAGATAAAATATTATAAACATTTAATTTTATATTTGAATACGTTCTATTTGTAATAATAGCAAGTGATAGGGTAATTATACACATGTGTAAAAAATGAATATTTATGTTAGGTCATTTGAAAAAGAAAAAATGAATATATTAGTATGTATTTTGGTATAACCTATTTTAGTACTTTTTTTTTTTTTCATGTAAGTTCAAAATTTTTGCTAGTACGCAAGGAAGGTCGGTATCCTTTTAAGTTAGAAGTGAATTATAGCTGCACCTATGACATGAATCTACTTAGTAAAAATGAATAACTAGCACGAGCGAAATATAACTTTTAAATAAACCTGCCAAATTATTCTAATTCAATCTGTAATGATGTTCCATCTTTTTTCACATAACTATTCTTGATTTTACATAACTGTTCTTGTAAGTACGCATTTGAGATAATTATTCTACAATAAATAAATAAATAAATAAATAAATAAATAAAATAAAATAAAATATAAATTAATAAAAGGCAGTTCCTAACACTATAAATAAATAAATAAATAAATAAATAAAATAAAATAAATTTCGTGGTGTCACACTGAAATGTTATACTTAAGTATTTTCTTTAATATGACTTTTATTAATTTTATAAATAATTTCTCTACTATTTGGAAATTTCTATTTCTAGAAGGCATCAGGAAAATTTAAGGGACAACAATTCATTCTTCATTCCTTATCAAATTAGAAACCTCAAAATTGTGTGAATTTTTTTTTTTCCTATTAAAATTGTATGAAGCACGGGGAACAATTTATCTATTGTTAACCCTTTTGTAACATGTATGTGATATTATAAGTAATAAAAATCTGGAGTAACTCCACTCAACTTTTTGAACATCAAGTAATTAACAGTTGTAAAAATTAAAATAACGGAAGGCGTTAGATAAACAAAATAGCATGTTATAATAGGGTTTTAAAGTATTTTTCTGTGTACAGCATGTTGTTCGCTTTATCATTATTCACTTTCGAATGATTTGAGCCCATAGATCATAATGATAAAGAAATTTTCGATATGTAATTGTAAATATCTATATGTTATAGGCTCAAGAACATCGATACAGTTTGTGTGATGGTAAAATATAATATGAATATGAAATTTCAACTCATTCTAATAAAAAGTTTAGACGTTATAGCACTTTAAATAAATTGAGTTCATAAGCCACAATGATAAAGAATTTTTCTCTGCGTACCTGTAAAATATATGAGTTCTAGATTCGCAAAAATTCACAGAGTTTGTGTTACGGTGATCTAGAATATGTTTATAAATTTTCAGCTCAACCAAATAAGGCATTTAATTGCTGCTGCACTTTAAAGAATTTAAGCCCATAAGGCTTAATGATGAAGAAATTTTCGTTTTGTCTCAATAAAGAACTATAAGGGTTGTATTCACTATTATCAATGCAGTTTTTGCAATGGGGACTTACAACATGTGTGCAAACTTTCAGCTTAATCTAATAAGGCGTTTAAATTCGCACTTGGAAAAAAAAAGGGGGGGGGGCATAGACCATAATTATAAAAAAAATTGTTTGTGTCCTGTAAAAATAAATAAGTAAATAAATAAAATAAATCTGTAAGTTCTAGATTCACAAAATCAATAGTGTTTGTGATACGATGACCTACATAATACGTACCAACTTTCAGCTCATTCGAACAAAGTACTTATACGCTATTGTGTACACTCACGGACATACTTGCATACATCACCATAAAAAAAGCATATATGAAATCAGGGGATCTCGAATCATGCAGATACACCAAAATCTCAAAATTGGATTTTTGACATGATTATAATATTTCCCTTATGCTCATAAATAAGAAATAATAAAGGAAGAAATGCTTTAAAATTTAAAGAAAAGTGATATGAGATGAAATAGATCTTATTTAAGGCAATTTATTAATGCTAGTTTTAGGAATTATATGCCTTTTTCCTCAACATTAAATTTAAATATTATTTTGCACAGATATTTATCACATGTCTTAAAAAATAATTTTAATTGTATGCCTTTTTTTTATGAGATTTTTTAAGAGTGCCTTGAAAATTCTATAAAAGAAATTCTGTGTCATTTGAACGTATATGGCTGTTCTGTAACATACGATACAATTAATATGTATTTATGGTTGTATCATTTCAGATAAATATAAAATACTTTAAAAATGCAACCATATAGAATCAAGATAAAGATTGTATAATAAGTGTCTGAGGACATCTTAATTTGATCTATATTAATTCACTCGTGGTATCTTTCAATGCTGGACATTTGTTTGACTCAAAAAATATGAGCAGTATTTAAAGCAATCTGGTGTGAAACGACCACACGTCTTCCATTACCTGCTATTACAAGAATTATATTCACTTTTTGGAAATAAAGTGATCAAAAGACAGAAAATTGATGTAACGAAGTAGAAGCCCAAAAATTATTCTGCAAGAGAACGCTGATACACATGTTAAGAAATATAAATGATAGTTTACACAGCGAGTTAAAAAAAAAAAAAAAATGAAAAATCGGTAGAGCCACTTTTTGCAACACCAATTTCCAAGATCTAAAACTGACCTACCTAATCAGGATGACTGTCAGTTTTTCTGTAATAAATATGTAACACATAGAAAATGACATCTAAAATTGTTTTATGTAACAAATTTTAAGAAAATTGTTAGAGCCGTTTTTGAGTCAACTACATATGCTAAAACTTGGCATACTTAATTGTTGACAGAAAAAAAAAAAAAAAAAAACGCATACAAAAGGATATCTAAATGGAGGGTTAATATGGCGAGATAAAAAAAAAAAAAAAAATACGTACAGCCATTTTTAAATCTATCCACATGCATGACCTGGAATTGAGGTATTTATACAGTGCAGCTATCAATTGCAATTTTATTGAACTAACCAACTAATTCCTAAGAAATGACATCTAATATTGTGTTTATACAGCGATTTTGAAGAAAATCATTAGAGCCATTCTTGAGATACGGACTTATGATTTCACTTCCGGATTCCGATCTCCCACTTCGGGTTTTCCAATTTTCACCAATAGTTGGAAAAATCATATGTATACTAAACATATCTCAATTCTGAAATTTCGTAGTTCTATCTTTATTAGTTTTGGAGATATAATAGTCAGAATGTTCTATACATACATACCCACATACACAAACACTGACCATTTGCAAAAACCACTTTTTGGACTTAGGACACTTTAAAACATGAAAATCAGGTGAAAACTCGAAATCGAATATAATAATTCCATTACCTACGGTAGTCGGGTAATGGAAGTAAAAACTGGTATTTAACAATGTCATAATATATTATTTTTAGTCTTTCTAGTAGAATAGAATAAACGTAAATGGAAAAATTGTATTTAATGGAAATTTCGTTAGGCATATTCTCATACTTGAAATAAATTTCAATAACTTCTGTTTATGCCCAATATTTCATAAAACGTAACCGACATTTCAGAGGCTTTAATGTTAGATAATTTATGTGATCATAAAAATAAACTAGACAGAAAAATAGTGCGATATGCATTGATTTTCAACACTTTCCAACTGTGCGTACTTGTTGTATTGAATAATTTTTATTTTTTTTTCCTTGCCGACGGTAGCAAATAACAAACAATCAAAAAGTCAGAAAAAACATACAGGTAGACCAATTGGATTTTTAATCACTCTTAAACATTATGGAAAATTTTTAAAATCCTTAACGCAAAAGAAAAGACATTCCTTAGTTATAATTGCTATCCTTAATGTATCAGATTATTTTAGTGTAGCCCTGTAAATCTGAAGTTTATCATATCACATTCTCTTCAAAACTTTGTGTTAACATATTAACAATAAAATTAAATTCCGCATGATTTTTGCAGTATAAAGTTACTTAAATATTATTAAAATATTTCTGACTTAAAATGCAATTCGATGTAATCTTTTGGGATGTCCCTGTGTACAAACACATTGTACAGGATTTATTAATGCCATTTCAAATAGGGTTAATATATATATATATATATATATATATTATTATTATTATTATTATTATTATTATTATTCTAAAAATATTTACGAACGCTGCAACCGGGTGGACGGACAGACGGACAGTAGGGTGGTTCGAAAAAATCGATTTTTTTTATTTCGGAATCGCGTTACCTCTCAAAAGTTGTAGTTTGGTATCCATAAATGGGGAAAAAAAATTCTAAGTTGACATCTTCAGTTTGCGCAAGAGGCCGAAAATTAAAAAAAATATGATAAAAATTGAAATTTTCAAAAAATAATAAAATTAGTTTTTTTGTAATTTTTTATGATGTAACAGCCATAAATTGTTAGAATATAGAGTAATTTCAACCTAAAAAAAAAAATAACATTTAGATGATATATTCTGTTCGAGCATGAGGCTTAAAATTTGAAAAAAAAAAAAAAAAAAATGTCCGAAACTGAACACGAACAGTAGTACACGTCACAGTTTACTTATCACGAACAGTAATTAAGTTTGCGCCGCGCAGTCGCATTCTTATTCCACCGCCGACTTGCCTTGACAGTAGAAAAATTCTAGTAGACAGTTTAAAGGCTCTGCTTTCACTTTGTCAGTCAGTTAGTAGCCACTAAGCAAGCAGCATCTTTAATTTGTAACTGTAAGTGAATCAAAAAGTGCAGCGTGTTTTGCTTTGAGTGGATTATTTTGTAAAGTTATTGAGATTTTTATGCTCCAGTTTTGTTATATTGTTCTCCGTTCTCCAAATAATAAATAATGGGACCCCCGAAAACTTTTAAACGCTAAAGTGTTTGTCCGTTTTTCGGTGCACCAAAAGCGTTAAGTCAAAGTGTTTTACCCACAAGTGCAGATGTTTTGTTAGCTTGTTTTGAAAAATCAACAAAATTTCTAAAAACGAATTTTTTTGAAAGATTTCAGATTGCATAGCTGCTGAAAAAGAAGAACTGTACTGTAAAGCTTCTATACCAATGGTCAGTCATAAACATATTGTTAAATTGATAAAGGATTACAATAAGAAGTACAACACTTTAAGAAAGTCATTTAGAGCCTGTAGGAAAGTATTTGGGACATTTGATACCTCCAAGAGCCACTGGAAGTGAAATAGCTAATAGCATCTTTTGTTATTTAGAAAGAATTAACTGATTACGTTAAGATTATTGCAATTGGATGTGACGGAACAGCGACTAACACAGGATGGAAAAATGGTGTTATTCGTAACCTTGAGCTTAAACTTGGTCGTCCTTCACAATCGTTTATATCTTCATTACATTTCAACGAACTTCCGTTCAGACATTTGTTTGAAACTGTAGATGGTGATACTACAGGACCCACAAGTTTCTCAGGACAAATTGGCAAGAAGTTGACGGATTGTGAAAAACTCCCTGTTGCTAATTTTGAAACGATTAATAGCGAGGAGATAAATGTGACTGAAACTGACTTAATCAAGGACCAACAGTATTTACTATTATATCGAGCAGTAGAGACAGGAGAGTGTGCACTAGATCTCGCTGTGAAATATCCTGGTCCTCTTACTAACTCTAGGTAGTTAACTTGTTTGTACAAATAGGATCTTAAGACTATATATTACTGAATTAAAACCTTCTGAGGAAATTAAACTGCTGGTCAGCTATATTATGAAGGTATACGCTCCATTATGGTTTGGAATTCAAATGCATCCCTCCATAAAGTTTGGAGCAGTTCACGTGTTTAAATTAGTACAGAAGACGAGACAGCTGCCCGACAGGGTACATAAAATAATTAATCCTGTCATTCAGAGAAATGCGTATTTTTGTCATCCTGAAAATCTTTTAATTTCAATGGTACTAGATGAGTGAGTGCACGTAAGACAGCTAGCTTTTTGAAGATTGCTGAAAGCAAGAAAACAAGAACCAAAAGGGAAATCGGTGCGAACTTTTCAACAACCGACCATCAATTTTGCAACTTCAAATTACATTGAACTTATTGATTGGTCCAAGTGCAAACTTACACCTCCTCCAATAATGAGCAATGTGTCAACGCACAGCCTATAAGAACTTATTAATACTAATATTCTCCCAGAGTTTGAGCTAATTAAATTTCCTTGCCACACGCAAAGTGTCGAAAGAATTGTAAAGCTCGTAACAAAATCTTGTAAAGTATGTGGAGAAGATAACAGGGATGGTTTCATAAGGACAACTTTGCTCTCAAGGTCAACTATCATTTGACTATAAATCTCAATTTAAAACAATGCCAAACACATCTAAAGGAATCTTAAAGACACAAAAATTTGGTAAAATCTATAAATCATTCTGTAATTAGCTATCGCATGCAATGTTATTATATACATATAAATGTGTGTGTATAACTATACTTGAACGTATAATACTGTAATAAAGTTTATATTCAACAAATTTACAATTTTTAACCTATTTTTGAAACGTAAATATGTCATGTATGCATTATTGTATATTAAACACGTAAATTTTAAATTTTAGGCGATTTTAGCCCAATTTAAGGAGTATGCGCGAACTGAAGATATTATGTAAAATGTATAAAATAGTTTTTTAACTTCAAACTACGCTATATTCTGGCAATTTATGGCTGTTGCATTATAAAAAAAAAATTTTGTTATTATTTTTAAATTTCAATTTTTAACATATTTTTTCAAATTTTCAGCCTCGTGCGCGAACTGAAGATGTCAACTTAGATTTTGTTTTTTCCTCAATTGAGGATACCAAACTACAACACTTGAGAGGTAACGCTATTCCGAAATAAAAAAATCGATTTTTTCGAACCAACCTAAAGGACAGTGAGACAGAGTGAAATACAAATTCGAACAATATTACACCTTAAAAAGTGTTAGAAAGTGTTAAAAGCACTTAATGTAAGCGAAAATGTATTTCCAGCAATTTTCAAATATGTCTTAATGTAACTAAATATTTTTGTATGACCCTGCAAATCTTAATACTAATAATATTATATTCTGTAAAAAGCATTTATTTGCGTATATGGATAAAATATTTGAATTTTCTTTATATTTCTGCAAAATAAAGTTTTTAAATTTGGTTTAAAGAAATACCCCTCATAGAACGCAATGCTTTGGAATACTTTCAGATGTCCCTGTACAAAAACAGGTGGTGGTATTTATTCCATTTTCTATAGGAAACATCCGACAGTGAACTTAAACAATCTTTAACAATTTCATTAAGATTTGTATAAAGTAAAGTTATTAAAATATGGTTTGTAGACGTGCCACTCACAGAACATGGTGCTTTGGAATACTTTCCGGTATCTTTGTACAAAAACAAATAGCGGTATTTACTCCATTTTAAATAGGGAACATACGATAGTGAATATAAAAAAACACATACCAGTTGTTAATATTCACCATCGTTTCGAGAAATTCCATGTATATTTATGGTAGATTAAATAATTTCGAGAAATCCCATGAATATTGTAATTAAAATTTTTCAATCTTGTTGAAAAGTGTTAAAAAATAAACAAGAATGATAAACTTGCTGTACTCATTGATCACTGGTCAAAAGAAAAAAACAAAAAATCTATCCTAGTCATGTTGTTGGGTGATCCTAGAGGTATTTTTCGTGCTGATTCCGAATCTTTGCTCAGATTTTTTCGATCACGTCTAGTTTCCTTAGGACAACCGGATTAAATGGGGATTCAAGGTGGATTTCAGCAAATAAATCGTGAATAATAATAAAAAAAAAAAAATCTGTCCTAGACATATTGTTGGGTGATTCTATAGGTATTTTTCGTGCTGATTCTGAATCTGGGCTAACATTTTTTCTATCACGTTTAGTTTCCTTAGGACAACCGGATTAAACAGAGTTCAAGGAGTTTCAGCAAATAAATCGTGAATTTAAAAAATGCGAAAAAATGGGTACTTACTTAGGATTTTCTTGCATATTTAGCATCTGGCAAGTCCTGGTGGACTTTTTTCCACCAAACCTTGGCGCCGTTAGTGATGAACACGGTGAGCGTTTCCACCAGGATATTTTGCATATGGAAAAATGGTATTAAAAAAAGTTCAGCAACATGTCAACAGATTACTGCTGGACACTGAAAAGGGACTTGTCAGATGCTAAATATTCGAGAAAATCATAAGTAAGTACCCATTTTTTCACATTTTTTAATTCACGATTTATTTTTTGAAACCCCCTTGTAACCTGGTTGTCCTAAGGAAACTAAATGTAACAGAAAATATCTGAGCCCAGATTCAGAATTAGCACGAAAAATACCTTTAGGATCACCCAACAACATGTCCAGGACAATATATATATATATATATATATATTATAATTCACGAATTATTTGCCGAAACCCTCTTGAACCCCCATTTAATCCGGTTGTACTAAGGAAACTAGACGTGGTAGAAAAAACTCTGAGCCCAGATTCGGAATCAGCACGAAAAATTCGCCTAGGATTACCCAACAACGTCTCTAAGACAAAATTTTCGTTGACCAGTGTTATTAATACTTTCCAACTGTATACGTGCTCATTGTGTTATATACACTTCAACATTCTTTACTACGTTATCACACAACGGACATACAGAAAGGCAGGCATATAAACTAAATAAATTCATAATCAATATTAAACATTGTTGGAAAGTGTTAAAAATGTTTTTAACACAAGCGGAAATACAGTCATTAATATTGTTACGGAATTGTAAATAATTGTGTTTATTTTTGTATAGATTCTTTCAAAGAGGCTTAGTAAGTTGATAAAGTGCTAATTTTGTGCATTTCTAGTCGTTTTAGCGTTGAAATAGCCTTATTTTCCCTTAAAAACGCATTAAAAAGCCCCAGTAATGCACGTAATGGATTTGGCGCCAAATTTGGCGACTTTTTCCCACCTTGGCGATTTTTTTGGCGACCTTGGCGAGAAAATCCTTATATGGGATATACTAAATATGGAAGCTGTAAGTTGATTGGTTGACCACTTTCTAGAGTTTTCTCGAAAAATCTGGATTCCATGGAAAAGTATATAAGCCTGTTTTCTTCGCCAAGGCCAGTCAGAGTTAGTTCAGTTCAGCTATCAGCCAGCTTCGCTAGTGCTTGCATTGCTCTTGAGCCTCTTTGAGAGAGACTTGCTTTATGTGTTATTGCTATACAGTTTGTACTGTGGATTTGCTATTGACAGCTGTTGTTTAAGCTGTGGTTACTGCTTGAATTGAAGCTGATAATTGGTTTATTGACCTGTATTTTTCTGGAATTTTCTGTGAATAAATTACTGAATTTTTGTACGTTTGGCCTTTCATTCTCAGACAACTCACGAACCCCCAAGTACGCAACATTTCTGGTGTCAGGAGCGGGGATTTGTCTGTGAATGGTGATAACGAGGGCTATGGAACAAGAAATGAAGAAATTTCTAGAAGGTCTCACTGCTCAGATGAATGAGTTAAGATCTGGATTGATAGAGAAAATGGAAACAGGACAGGAGAAGATGGAAGCATCGCAAAGAGAGATGAAAGATAGCCTGAGTCAAGAGATGAAAGAAATGAAGGCAGCACAAGAGAAAATGGAAACATCACAAAGAGAAATGAAAGAAGGACAAAAAGAATTGAAAGACGGCTTGACTGAAGAAATGAAGGAAATGAAAGCGGTTCAGGAAAAGATGGAAGCCAGTTTGACCGAAGAAATTAAGTCAATCCAAGAAAAAGTTGAATGCAATCAAGAGGAGATGAAGGGAGAACTTTCAGCAGTAAAGGAAGTGATTGAAAGTAAATTATCGGATATGGAAAGCAGAGTAGATGGAATAGAAGAGAAAGTTTTGAAAATAGAAGAAAGTTTTGAAGAAAAAGCTATGAAGATAGAAGAAAATGTTATGAAGGTTGAAGAGAGTGTTACGAGGATAGAACGGAGTGTAGAGGAGAAATTTAAAGAAAACTTTGATCAAGAGCTGAAAGGAAGGTTTTCAGAGATAGAAAGCAAGTTTAAGAGAATGGAGGAAGATCTTGAAAGAAAAATGAGAGAAGAGTGGAGCGGAGAGGTAATAGGGAATGAACTGCAGAGCAAGATTCGGAATCTCGAAGAAAAGTTAGAATCCAAGCCCCAGGAAACTGAAAAGAAAGAGAGAAGAAGCCAGAATCACGAATTTATTAAGCTATCTACCTACGACGGCAGTTCCTCCTGGCATGTATATAAGACGCAGTTTTCCATCGTAGCTGAAGCTAACGGCTGGGACTCTACCGCCAAGTCGGTCCACTTAGCAGCAGCATTACGGGGAGATGCAGCCGAGATACTGAGAAATGTTTCTAAAGAAGAAAGGAACGACTTCGAGGCCTTGACTAGAGCACTGGAGCTACGGTTTGGAGAGAAGTGTTCTAAGGACTATAGTCGCCTCCAGCTAAAGTCCCGTTACCAGAAAACGGGCGAAAGTTTGCAAGAGCTGGCAGCGGACATTCAGAGATTGTCACACCTAGCATTCTCAGACTGCCAAGCTGACACTCGAAACGACTTAGCTCTTCAGTACTTTATCGATGCTGTTCGGGATCAAGAAATTCAAAAAGCGCTGAGACTCTCCAACATCAGAGACGTAGAATCAGCTTTAGGCTATGCCCTTAGGATAGAGGCAGCCCAACAAGCCTCCCGTAAAGACCGCCATACCATAAGAGCAGTCTCATTAAATGATACGCCTGCTGATGAGAATGAAATGAAGAGAAGTTTCGCAGAGATCTTAAAGAGATTGCGCAACCTGGAAAATAACATAGAAATAAAGGATCGGAAGATAAAGTGCTGGGGCTGTGGAGGGGATGGTCATGTGAAGAGGAACTGCCCCATACGACCAACTATAGGAAATCACCCAGCTTCACCATCACTGCAGGGAAACTAAGAGGAGGCCATCTCGCGGGGCGGAGGTTGCCTAAAATTAAAGAGCCCCAATTTACAGTATTTCATGTTTCATCGATGAGTGGCGGCGATAATGGACTTCACGTCTATGGCCAAGTCAACAACGCCACCTGCCGGATGATTCTGGACACAGGAGCCAACGTGACCATCATTAAAACAGATTTGGCTCAAGAACTAAAAGAGAAGATCATCTGGACGCCGCCCTGTGTTAAACTCCAGACTGTGACCGGAGACGAAATCAAAATATATGGGAAAATGAACTTGACTATCACTTTTGGGAATGCCAGTTACCATCATATGGCATATGTGGCTGATATAAGAGATCCTTTAATCATTGGAATTGATTTCCTGAGAAAATTTAACTTCAAATTAGACTTCAAGAATAATGAATTGCATTCGAGTTCGGAAGACATAGCTGTGTTCAATACTGAAAATCAGGACATTCAGACAATTTGCCAGATAACAGCCAAGTCTGAAATTTCCATCCCTCCACACACAGAGACAATAGTTTCAGGAACACCACCTACAAAGCAATACTTCCGTTATGGACTGATTGAATACCCGAATACAGACAACAGCCCAAGAGGAGTTCTGGTAGCTTCATCTCTAGTTGATCTCTCAAAGAGTACTATTCCTGTGCGAGTCGCAAACATCAGCGATAAGGTCCGGACAGTGAAGAAGGATGAGGTGTTGGCAACCTGCACTCCTGTCACGTGCATCAACCGCCCCACGCAATCAACCGAATCCAAGTCTTCTGAGCAATTAACAACGGAACTACTCAAGAATGCAGAGTTAGGAAAAGAACAGAGATGTGCTGCGGAGAAGCTACTCCAAGAATTCAAAGACCTTTTTTCTCGAACACCTGAAGACGTCGGGAGAACGAACATCACCCAGCACAGAATTGATACAGGAAATCATCCTCCAATCAAACAACATCCAAGAAGACTTCCATTTGCTAAACAGGAAGAGGTCACTGAACTTCTAAGTGAAATGCAGCACAATGATGTCATCGAGCCATCAACGAGTCCTTGGGCCTCTCCCATAGTACTGGTGCGAAAAAAGGATGGTTCAACAAGATTTTGTGTGGATTATCGTCGTTTGAATGACATCACGAAGAAAGACAGTTACCCTCTTCCCAGAATTGACGACACATTAGACACACTTGCTGGCAATAAATGGTTCTCGACGTTGGATCTGAAGAGCGGTTACTGGCAAGTAGAATTACATCCTGATGATCGTGAGAAGACTGCATTCACCACGGGACAAGGACTGTGGCAATTTAAAGTTATGCCATTCGGATTATGTAATGCACCTGCCACCTTCGAACGCCTGATGGAGACAGTGCTAAAAGGACTTTCCTATGAAGCCTGTCTGGTGTATTTGGATGATATTATCATTGTGGGGCGCACCTTTGAAGACCATCTACGAAACATCCGAAAGGTGCTGGAGAAACTCAGAATGGCTAACCTCAAGTTGAATCCAGGCAAGTGTAACTTGTTCCGTCGTGAAGTGAGCTACCTCGGCCATATCATCTCTGCCGAAGGTGTGAGAACTGATCCTGAGAAGATCTCTGCAGTCGAGAACTGGAGTCGCCCTGAAAATGTACACCAACTACGAAGTTTCCTGGGGTTATGCACTTACTACAGGAAGTTTGTCAAGGGTTTCTCAAATATTGCCAGACCACTGCACAAGCTGACGGAAGCCAAACAGAAGTTCCTGTGGACAGATGAATGTGAAAAAGCGTTCAAGCGACTTAAAGAGGCCTTAACATCATCGCCTATCTTGACATATCCACAGCCCGACAGACAGTTCATACTTGATACAGATGCCAGCCATGAGAGTGTCGGTGCTGTTCTGTCGCAGGAAATTGATGGTCAAGAACATGTCATTGCCTATTGGAGTAAATGCCTGTCTAAACCGGAGCGAAATTACTGTACCACCAGGAAAGAGCTACTCGCCATCGTAAAAGCCATAGAACATTTCCATCATTACCTCTATGGCAGAAGATTCCTGCTCCGGACTGACCATGCATCTTTAACGTGGTTGCTCCAGTTCAAGAACCCGGAAGGACAGATTGCCAGGTGGATACAACGCCTCCAGGAATATGACTTCGAGATACGTCATCGTAAAGGGACTCTACATGGTAATGCAGATGCCTTGTCACGGAAGCCCTGCTCGGAAAGCTGCAAGTATTGCTCTAGAGCCGAACAGAAATACCTGCCGATAAATCCGGTTGCCTGCCAAGTTACTGTCTCAACACCATCAGATCAAGATCCCGATCCATGGAGTGACGAAGAACTTAGAAAAGCCCAGTTGGAAGATCCTGACATAAAGCCTATATTACAGCTGAAGGAGACGACCAGCAACAGACCTACCTGGCAGAATATTTCCAGATTTAGTCCCATTACGAAAAGTTATTGGGCACTTTGGGACTCTCTTCATATCAGAAACGGCGTATTATACAGAAAGTGGGAATCTGATGATGGGAAAAGCTTCAGATGGCAGATTTTATTACCAAGATCAAAAATTCCAGCTGTTTTAGAACAACTGCATAGTAGCTCTACCGGAGGCCATTTTGGGGTAATGAAGACTCTGCAGAAAGTTCGGGAACGCTTCTACTGGTGCAAGGCAAAGGAGGATGTGGAGAAATGGTGTAAATCCTGTGATGCTTGTGCGGCACGTAAAGGCCCGCAGAAACGAAGTCGAGGAAGACTGCAACGGTATAACGTGGGAGCACCATTTGAACGGATTGCAATCGATATCTTGGGTCCTTTGCCACGGACCTCCAGTGGGAATAAATACATCCTCGTCGTGATGGACTATTTCACCAAGTGGCCTGAGGCATATCCCATTCCCAATCAAGAGGCATGCACAGTCGCAGAGGTCCTAGTGCAGCAATGGGTGTCAAGGTACGGCACGCCCCTACAACTTCATACCGACCAAGGTAGGAACTTTACCTCTGACGTTTTCAAAGGACTGTGTCAAATACTCGGCATAGACAAAACCCGGACAACACCCTTACATCCCCAGTCGGACGGCATGGTCGAGAGGTTCAATCGTACCATCCTGAATAATCTCTCTCTTCTAGTATCAAGGAACCAGCAAGATTGGGACTTGAAGTTGCCATTGTTCCTGCTGGCGTATCGAAGTGCTGTCCACGAAACCACCGGCTACACTCCAGCCCAGATGCTGTTTGGACGTGAACTTCGTCTCCCATGTGATCTCCTGTTTGGTTGTCCACCCGATGCGCCTTCATCGCCCGAGGAGTACATCCAAGATCTCCAGGCACGATTTGAGGACGTACACAACTTTGCTCGGGAGCGGATTAACATGGCAACGGAGAAAATGAAGACAAGGTACGATCTAAAGGCTACGCAACATGAGTTCCAGGAAGGAGAGAAAGTCTGGTTGTGGAATCCTGTTCGACGCAAAGGACTCTCTCCCAAGTTACAGTGCAACTGGGACGGACCGTACACAGTCTTAAAAAGGCTGAATGATGTAGTGGTGCGGATCACTAAAACACCTTCATCAAAACCGAAGGTGGTGCACTATAATAGGCTAGCCAAGTACCACAAGTAACGGTAATATTAAAAATTAAAAATGTAAATACTGGTAAAATTTGCGCATGCGTAATGTAAATATTTGTACATATTTGTGAAATTTGTAAATATTTGTATATAAATATTTGAACATATTTGTGAATTTTTTTAAATATTTCTCACTTGATTTGTATTTCTATTTTATCGTTATATGCAACTTAGTTTTTGTGTTTTAGATTGTGTAAATTTGTTTAGTTTCACCTCTTTACCAAGGGTTGCACTGCCCGGGACGTGCAGTCCTTGGGAGGGGGGCAGTGTTACGGAATTGTAAATAATTGTGTTTATTTTTGTATAGATTCTTTCAAAGAGGCTTAGTAAGTTGATAAAGTGCTAATTTTGTGCATTTCTAGTCGTTTTAGCGTTGAAATAGCCTTATTTTCCCTTAAAAACGCATTAAAAAGCCCCAGTAATGCACGTAATGGATTTGGCGCCAAATTTGGCGACTTTTTCCCACCTTGGCGATTTTTTTGGCGACCTTGGCGAGAAAATCCTTATATGGGATATACTAAATATGGAAGCTGTAAGTTGATTGGTTGACCACTTTCTAGAGTTTTCTCGAAAAATCTGGATTCCATGGAAAAGTATATAAGCCTGTTTTCTTCGCCAAGGCCAGTCAGAGTTAGTTCAGTTCAGCTATCAGCCAGCTTCGCTAGTGCTTGCATTGCTCTTGAGCCTCTTTGAGAGAGACTTGCTTTATGTGTTATTGCTATACAGTTTGTACTGTGGATTTGCTATTGACAGCTGTTGTTTAAGCTGTGGTTACTGCTTGAATTGAAGCTGATAATTGGTTTATTGACCTGTATTTTTCTGGAATTTTCTGTGAATAAATTACTGAATTTTTGTACGTTTGGCCTTTCATTCTCAGACAACTCACGAACCCCCAAGTACGCAACAATATTTCTGAATATTATAGTGTAACCCTGTAAATCTAAAGTTTAAGCATATCATTTCTTGCACAAAACATTATTTTAGAATATTAACAATAAATGTCGATTTCTTTCTTTCTTTATTTTTTTTTTCATTGTAGAAAGTTACTTAAATGAGATTTATAAAAATGACTCTCCTAAAACACAAGGCAATGGTATTTTTGTGCCACCCTGTACACAAATAAATTGTATGGAGTCTATTAATGCCTTTTAAATAGGGGACATTCCATAGTGAACTAGAAACATATATCATTATTAAAAATGTTTACGAACATTGGAGACAAGCAGCCGGACAGACAGACTGTCGGACAGATAGATACACTGATTCAAATTATATTTAAACTTAAAAATTACTAGAAACTGTTAAAAACCCTTATTGTAAACGAATGTACAGTTCCAGCAAATCCCAAGTAACAACCCTTAAAATAATTGAGAATTTTTCTGAGACCCTGTAAATCTTAACACTAGTTCCACTGCATTCTATAGAAAACATTTATTTGTGCATGAATAACATGGTTTATAGAAATACCTCTCATAGAACGCTTTGCTTTGGAATACGTTCGTGTGTCCCTGTACAAAAATCAACTGTGGTATTTATTTTATTTTCAATAGGAAACGTGCGATAGAAAACTTGAATAACATTTTTCAATTTCATTAAGATTTGTGCAAAATAATGTTATTACAATATGGTTAATAATACCTCTCGTATAACGAAATGCTTTGTAATACTTTCAGTTGCCCTGTACACAAACAAATGGTGGTATTTACTCCATTTTCAATAGGAAACATTCGATAGTTATCTCGAAAATATCTTATGTCAGTTTTAAAAAACTTCATGACTACTAACGGGAATTAGAGCGTGGACAATCAGACAATAGCCTCCTAAACTAGATGCCTGTCGCGTGGCTCAGAAACTTGGCAACAGTTGAAACGGTAGACAGCGCCACTTGGTACAGATTGCGAGACTTTTTTTTCACCAGCCCCCAAAAACTTTTTAAAGTGGGATATGATATACATAAAAGGCGAATAGAATCGAAAGAACGTCGATTACATGTATGATATATCACTTCTTAAAATTATAGGTGACAGTTGAATAAAAAAGTCGCGCAATCTGTACCAGGTGGCGCTGTCTACCGCTTCCGCTATTACCAAGTTTCCAATCCACGCGACAGGCATCTAGTTTAGGAGGCTATGGTCAGGCAAACCGAAGTTATTAATATTTTTCAACCTTGTTGGAAAGTGTTAAAAAATATTAATATTGTAATACAAGTGATTGCATTTTATTTGGATTTTTCTTTTTTAATTGAATACCTGTTTCTAATATATACGATTTTTCCCCCCATGTGCCACAAAGGATGGTACATTGTCTTTATTTACTAAGATTACACAAGGGCAAAAAATCCTATATTTTCGTTGAATTTAAAATATGTTTGAACCTGATTAATTTTTTTAAAAACGTATATATGTTTTTTTAATTACTTACTTATGTTAGTATTACTTATAATACATTTCCCGGCATGAAATGTTTCATTTTAACGCATTGAGGGTAGTTAGAAAAATCCATATTTAAATGTACTACGTAGTTAGCCAGTGTATGTAAACCCTTTGTCGAAAGCTATTCGTCCCCTTTTCAGCAGCTCAGACAGAATCCATGTAAAACTGATTAAAAGTGTTTCTGTATGGTTTTGAGTTGAACCTGTCGTCCTGTAAAAAAATAAATGCATCTCAACAATTTTCTGCCATGCTACTATTATTCAATATGTTGTAAGTATCATCTGTAGTAGCAACCTTACAATCTGTGTTATAATCGGCTAATATTTTGCTTGCTCAACAATCGCGGTGCATTAAAAGCGTAATTGTAAGAAATATTATTATTTTTTAAATACAACTGCATGAGATATGTAAGTAACAAAACGATATATACATATACAAATAAATAAGTTAAAAATAAATGGCCTGAATTTTTTACCAATTTAAGATAAAAATTTCCAAACGGGCAAAATTATAGCTGCCAATATTCTAATTAATAATCTGTAATACTGGTAGTGTCGCCTCTATTTTCACATCACTTTATTTTTAGAAAAATTTCTGAAAATTTACTTATGGTTAAATAAGAAGAAAAATACTTTTAAAAGGACGTGTGAAAAAAAAAAAAAAAAAAAAAAAAAAAAAAAAAAAAAAAAACGATTACAGCACCATGGAATATTAATTAAAATGTTGGCAGGTAGAAATATGGTGGTATGGATCATGAATGTTGGCGGGTATACATCATTTCCAAATTCACTGGATTTATGAATCCATTGAAATGAATTTTGCTATATTATTTTCGATTTAAAAGTTTCCATACATGTCATGTGTTATAGAAAAAGCATCACACAGAAAAAAGTACACAATTTCAAACTAAGACGAATAAGAAGCCATTTTCTGAATCCCTAAACGAGACGAAATATAACTTGTATAGATGAATGATCGAGAATTTCTTGTCTACACTTTTGTAGATTGTGAACATTATTGTGAATAGTATGAGTATTGTGAATACTTTATATTGCGAGAAATTATTGCTTGGTTTCCAAAAATTGGGTTATAAAATCATATTATAGTTACTGAAACTTGCAGTTGTGTTTACATTTAATTACAGAGATTTTTAGATGAGATTAACTACGAGAATATAGGAAAATGCTCTAGAATCCTGACGCGGTTTTTTAGAACTCGCTAGCGAAGATAACTATAATTTATAAGGATGACATGAGATTAATTTTACTTGAACTACAATTTAGATTCTAGATGCTAGTCATGTGTTTTTTCCTCAGTGCATATTTTTACAATCCTAACTTTTTTCTCTTCTTGTTTAGGATTAAATCATTTTAAATGAAGTTTATGAAGTAAAAAAGTGTATTTCCATTGAATAAGCACACTGAAAACATGTTATACAATGAGCGTACAGTAAAAATACTTTTTCTTTTTCCTTTTATTTTCTTTATTTTTATTTCTTAAACAGGATTTTTTTTTTCTCAGAAAATTTAGTATTGATGTTTAGAATCTTCATTCTCTCAGATAAAAATAAAAATAAATATTGAAAGTTTCTCACTTTTAAATTTTCTGGCTCATGTTCAGAAACTGAGGATTATAACAATAAGGACACAAAAGACGTTCAAAATACAGAATATTTCTTTTAAAATCAACGTCTGGCAGTTGTTCAACGCAAGTGATCGTAAACGTATAAGTTTTCTAGTACTAATGTTTTAAAAAGAGGGAAAATACCGGTATGTCTCTCTATATATACATAGTTTACATCAAATCTGTTTAAGGATACAAATTGTTTCTTTTTTGAATTCCTGAAGATAGCTAAATATAAAGGAAATAGCTTTATGTTATATTAAGTTTGTAATATTTTACAAATAATTTATTTATTTATTTATTTTATTTTATTTTATTTTTACGTTTCTTTTCCATTTTTTAAGTTTGTGTTAAAGAAAAAAAAAGTTTATTGTTATTATTATTATTATTTCCAAAAGAACATGTTATCACTTTTTAGATTTAAATAAATCCATAAATTTCAGAAGTAATTATACAATATCTTTTATTATTTTTTTAGCATATATATATATATATATATATATATATATATATGCTAGCAGGCTACGCCGGCTTCGCTGGTCACTATTTTAAAATGAATCACTATAGTTAAAGAATTCTCAAAATTTCATTATTTTTTATCATGAGGAGAAAAAAAAAAGAGAGAGAGAAATTCTCATTGGAAAAAAAATTACATATGGTCCCCACGGCCTTCGGCAGCGCAGGCCACTGTGTGCTGCGCGCGCGCATTTATGTTCGACACTCTTAATGAATGACTATATTATCGTAAGGGAAAAACATAGATATAAAAAAAAAAAAAAAAAAAAAAAAAAAAAAAAACATCTTCCATAAGTGAAATGGTCCGGGCCTGCACTTCCTGCGGCATTGTATACAGGCACGCATGGCGCGCATAGTCCTTCACCTACCGTTCCTTCCCCTCCAAATTATTTTAGACTTCGTTCTCTGGGGCTTTTTAACCTAATAATACTAATTTCTAACCTTCTATCGGAATTTCTTTCTGTTTACCCCTGCGCCCGTCCCCCTCCCTGCCCCTCGTAATAATTATGTACTTTCGAAAATATCTGCAATATAATTTTCGGGACTCAAAACCTAACAACACTAATTTTCAGCGCTCTAACTCTTAATTATATATTTTGCCCCTTCACCCTCTTCCCGTCTATCCTAATAATTTTACAAATTAGAAGATGTTCGCAATCGATTTGTAAGTATCAAAAACCTCCATGTACCAATTTTGAGCAACCTAACTCAATTTTTATTTTTTGCCATTTCACCCCTCCTAATAACGTTACAAATTCGAAAATAACTGCAATCGATTTGTAAGTATCAAAAATCTTTATGTACCAATTTTGAACGGTCTAACTTTTTTTTGCCGCTTCACCCCCCCCCCCCCTTCTGACCCTCTTAATAACTTTACACTTTCAAAAATATCCTCATTCGAGTTACAAGCCTGTAAAACCTATCTGTACAAATTTTAAACAATCTAACTGTATTTCTATATTTTTTTTTGCCCCAGAGCCCTCCCTTTCCCGCTCCACTTGGGACAAATTTCTAAAATTAAACTAATTAGTATTTATGTATTTGTGAGAGCTATATTTTTGAGAAAAAATCTCACATATATCTTTCTTTCTGTTTGCGATATAAAGGATTATTTCAAATCACGTTTTTCCCCCTCTCGTCCCCTCCTGGGGCTGAATTTCTAAAATTCCAGAAATTTGTTTTTAAGTATTTGTATTAGCTATATATTAGAGAAAAAATTCACGCATATCTCTTTTTCTGTTTCAGATATGTAGGAGTATGTGAAACCACGTTTTGCCTCCTTTCCCCCCTGGTGACCGAATTTCTAAAATTCCAGAAATTGATTTTTAGGTATTTGTATTAGCTATATTTTAAAGCAAAAATTTTATGGATATCTGTTTTTATTATCTTTGAGATATGGAGGTTTTTGTGAAATCACATTTTGCCCCCTACTTCACCTTGGGGGGCGAATTTCGCAAAATCGCTTACACTATATGTTCTGTGATCTGTCCCAGTTTCGAGTCAATGGCTCCTGTAGATTTTGCTGTGCGTTGATGAGTCAGTGAGTGAGTGAGTGGAAGTACGCTTTTATATGTATAGATAAAGTGCCCTACAAAAGTCCCACCCCCTTTTCCTATCTCGAAAATGCGTTATTATTTTGAAAAATGGCGAAACATGTGTTCAAATCATTTGAGTGCGTAAATACGGGCTAAGACCCCTTAGAAAGACCCCCACGAGGGCATTCTCCCTATAGGCCTATGACACATACGGAGCAATCGACCTTAATCCTCCAACCAACCAACCACTCGAGGCGGAATTCTTTTTCTGAAAATATTTAGTAAGGGGTCGCTAGGAAGGGGAAGTTTAAAATTTCAAAAGGCAAGGTATATCTTGTGATACATCCCTGGACACATCTGTTCAAGGTAATTAATTTGATATAAACAGTTACGTTCTGCGAGAATTATAATTATTAAAAATGATTCATTAGTTCTTAGAGTTCTGAAATATGGATTTTATACTTTTACCTCATATTTCTCGTAGGACAAAACGATTTGTAACAAATTCATTGTTTTGAAAAGATGTTTCTAGGAATGTATCCCAAGACATGCCTTCCCATTTGAAATTGTAATGTTGCCCTCCATAGCAGCACCCTTAGCCCCCTCCGGGCTCAAAATGTTTTCATCAAAGAATAGCCCCCTCGATTTCATTGAACACGTCCTTTTTTAAAATTCTATATATTTCCGAGACAGGTGGGGAATGTGAGACTTTTTGGCGGATCCTGTATATCAAAAAGTCCGTCGAAATATTATTAACTCTTACAAGAGCCGGCTGTATTAGATAATCAGGAAGTTCTTTTTGCCCACTTACACGAAGAGATAGGTGAGTATGAAAACAGAAAAATCAAATTGATCCTGTGCAAGATATTTATACTATGTAAAGTGATACTGTTCCACAGAACTAGCAAATAAATTAAAAGGGTTCACTTGATTAAATGAACTGTTTCTTCTAATCTGCTGCTTGTTGTAATCAATTCTAAGGTATTCGGAAATCCAATTTAGTTTACTAAGACTTCATAGTTTGTTAAAGTATTTGACTAGATATGCACTTCTTCTAAGACCCAGTAGCGTTCAATCTGCCTCACAATACACAATGATGTTGGGATAAGAATTACACCCGTGTGTAATCCAAATAAAACTAAGCTGGGCACTTTTTTTTAATAAACAGTAAGTCGAATATCCATACTCCAAAATTGACTGAACTAAAAAAATATAGATAATTCTAAGAGTACTAGAATCTGCTCCCCAACGTCACTCCAAGAAATACTTGAGTATGTTAAGTCGCCTTCTTGCCTTCAACGCAAGATTATCTATAAGTTTATTGCCAAATATCTTAGGATAAAAAACAAGCCCAAATATTTTGAGTGTTTCCACGGTGAGAGGCTGATCGTTCAATGAGATATTAGTTTGAAATCTGAAGTCTTACACTGGTAGTAAATACCATATCGAAGATTTAGTAGGATTAAAGCTCAATCTGTGGTTTTCAGAAAATATTCATAATTTATCACCACACCAGAAATTAAATTCCCGCTACTCAGTGTACCGGTGATGTGAATAAATCGTATCGAGACGTATGTCAAATGGCACCCCAATACCATTACTGCAGGTAATGGGCAGTGTGACGATGTCGAATCCCAGCTGGAAATGTGCATTATTCACAAAACTGTTAAATACGAATGAGGCAATCTTGATGTTGTAAACATGATTGTGATTTTTCTGAAAAGCGACTTCGCACAATTCCTACGTCCAGGTTCGTCGTTGATCACACTTTATATCTGTAAAATTTGTGCGTGTTATGCATATATACAATACATGTTTGTCTAATTCAGAAAATTCAATCATCATTTTTTTAAAAATTATTATTTATTTTAATGCCTTATAAAGATAAGTGTTTTTGCTAGTAACGGTGATTTTTAAAATGGTATTGTTTCTTACGAGATGGGTATATTTTAAATATATTTGTTATGATCAAATATTGTACATTTTATGTGTAAACATCCTTATGTAAAGAGTATATTTATTTCATACATGCAAAAAATAAATAAATAAATAAATAAATACATAAATAAATAATAATAATAAAACATAATATTTATATATATAAATAATTTTAACTTATTGAGTACTCGTAATCTTTTTATGTATCTAAAATAAGTCATAATGAATATATTGTCTTCTGTATCGTATGACAATATTTTGAGACAAGTCGTTAAATCACACGATATACACACATACATTATACAGAATCTTACAACGATTTTTGATGCCTTTTATTAGTTAAATTATTTTTTTTTAAGTCAAAACACATTTTTTTTTCTTTACATATTACTATTATATATTTGCTTAACATGTTCAGCACCACGCAAATTCTTAAAATCCATTAAAATTCCATAATGATTCCTCCTGTAATAAATAATTACGCAAATGTTAAATAATTTTTCAATCATTAAGTGTAATATATTTAGTTTTATATTCTATTTTATATCCGCCACCGATGGTTGACTCCACTTTATATCATATTTGACACTGTCAGCCACCGATGGTTGACAGAGAGCGCAACGTTTTAATTTTTTATTGGTACTGCTTTTACTTTCGGGGTAAAACTTCAATGAAATGTTTGAAGTGTAACATGATCTGCACACTCCTAAAGTTTCAAGATGATTCCTTCAGTACTTAGAGAGGGTATATGAGAAAATGTCTAGAATCTAGAATGGCTGACGTGGCGCTCAACGTGATAATGTCAGTCTCTTTTACATCTATCATAATTCATGTTTCATAGAGGATTAATAGTTTGTCATTTTAAAGGCCAACACACACACACACACACACACAAAAAAAAAAAAAAAAAAAAAAAAAAGAAATGTAAAAGAAAAAAGAAAGATATGGAAAGGTATGCTTTGTCAGAATTACGTGAGATCTTTTAAATGCAAAACATTTCTGCACAAAAAATGATATTATTTTTATTTTGAAGAAAATAGTAAAGGCGTTATTTGAAGTTAAAGTATTTTGAATATTTTTTTTTTCTTCTTCCTTCCAAATGTTACGTGCAATATTTCTGAAATGATTTAAACTGAAAGACAGCTACTAAGGAATTTTATTTGGAAAAGCATTTAAAAAAAAAAAAAATATTATAGAAAAAGTAATATTTCACTTTTATTTATTGGAAGTTTTTTTCTACCTTTTCTTATTCGCGTTATAAAGAAAAAGAACTATTATATCCGACTATCAGAAAAATCTGTTTGAGGAATTTAAATTAAAAGCGATTTTCTTATTTTATGAAACTCAGGTTAACATATGTGTATTAATATAAATAAATATTTTTTTCTAAAAATTCAATTTAAGCAAGCAGAATTTAAAATCTAGACTATTATGTATTTTTTTTTTTAATTCAAATAAACATTAAAAAATAACTTACTCTGAAATATGTGTTATAATACTACTTTAAATTATATATAGTATCATTAAAGTATGTATATGTATATATATTATCAATTTTAATGTGTAGTTGCATAAATAAGAGGTGAATCTCGTTGTAAAACATCAAAATATAATTTATATGCTATTATAAATTAGCTATATTTATGCCTTAAAGTAATTGTCATTAGAAAATTAGATTCGTTATGAGCATAATTAGCTATTAGTCATTTTTTTTAAATCATTTTCTACAGTTCAGAAAAACTTATTTACATCAAGAAATTGCTACTTGTGTTTGTTTACAATTATCCACCAATACTTAGCTGTATTGAAACGCTCACTAATATTTATTGAAAAGCGTGATTTTTATGACCATGCTTATGACAGAAATACTTTGATGGATTTTCCAATATTATTATAATGTTGGATTCTTCGAATAAAACTAATGATAATCAGAGGCAAGTTGCTATTGTTACACATAAAGGTTTTGAATAAAACATTAAATGTGTGTTATGGGATCAGTATTTTCGCAAAATAAAATAGTAGTTTTGCATTTTTGCCAAATATTGCGCTATGCTGACAAATGCAGATACAAGCATATTTTTAAACATGTTATTTTCTACAGTTCTGATAGACAAAAAATCACATCAAATAGTTTTTTCCTAACAAAACAAGTCAATTTTGTGCCATTATCTTAATCTACAGCGCAACAATGTCAAGTGCATTAAACTTCATCACTGTATGTTGTTTATATAATATAATTTTTTTATTAGCGTAAACATTGACTCCATTATCTAGATTGTATATACTTAAAGTTTCATTCGGTTTAGACCAGTAAAACAAAGTTTTGGTTCTAAGAGTACAATCAATTTATTTTAACTGCCCAGTATAGTTTTATAATACAGTAAATTTAATTTAATCCCATTGCCCTGGTCCTATTTAATTTTACAAATTTGGTCAGTGTTGCGAAATTTAGGGACATTTTTATTCAATAATAACTAAATTTTAACTGTAACTTTTCCCTGATCACTTCTATGGTTAGTCGTGCATTATATATATATATATATATATATATATATATATATATATCAAATATCACATCTGAAAATTATTGGTGATAGCTGAATAAAAGTGTCCTTAAATTTGACACAACTGAGTTTTGAGCATTTTAAAGCGTTACGTCCGGCAGAGGGTCAAGGAAATTAAATAAAAACCTTTTTTTTTTTTTTTTTTTTTTTTTTTTTAAGTTTAATAATAAATTAGTTGAATTAATCAGTTTACAATTATCAGGAATTTTTATAAACTTTTATGTCATGCAAAATTTTCTTAATCTTTAATTTATCAAAATCTAACATCTGAAAATAATGTTATTTACATGAATATATTTCTTTCACAATAAATCATCAACAGAAACACTCTACAATTATAAATACCTTATTAATATTTTAGTCAAATAAACAATGCTTCTTTTGTTTTAAAAAAGATGACGTTCTCTTATGACGCAAAATCACTAAATGTTCAATAAATGATAAATGATATTCACTGTTAGCCTATAACTAATCTCTAATGCGCTATAAATGTAGAAAAAACGACAGATATGAAAGTAAAACATAGAAAAACCTTTTTTTTTTAAATTATGAAACATGTTTGAGTTTTATTTAATATAAAACATTAAATAAAATTCAATGCATAGATTAACTTGACTAACTTACATTTATGAGTAAATATATATATTTTTTAGATATTTTAATTTACTTTCTATTCAAGTAAAATTTTGTTGACTGATTTCTGTTCTAAAATCAATTCTTAGAATATCAAAGAATCAATATACTTTATTTGGAAAGAATGACGTATTTTCGAAAACTGTCACGATTTGTCGCATGAATATATTTCTCGGATTCTATTTTCCATTCTTTACAATCTCAGATGAAAACATCAATCACACATAACAACATGATTTTACATGGAAACTTTTGGTGATAAATAATAATAGAATCTTCATACTAAAGATGTGTTGTGTCAAAAAAAGTCTGAATATTTACCTCTTTCTTAAAAGAACAATTTTATTTTATTTTATTAAAAAAAATAGTGTCATGAAACGTTTTTCTGAAAATATGGTATAATTCAGCACACAAGAATTCATTCCATATAGACAAAAAAAAAAAAAAAAAAAAAAAAAAAAAAACCATGAATAAAGAAAATAAGGACATCTACTATAAAAAAAAAAAAAAAATAGAATTCAGTATAGTGTTAAAATATGCTTTGAACACATGTTTAGATAACCTGATCTAAGAATTAAACGTATATTAAAATGCATTCCTTTATATTTACAAAATCAATCTATTACTTTAAAAATCCTTCAAGATATAATTTTTTTTCTTGAGGAATTTGTGTAGCGACATTGCTGAAAGTGTTTAAGTCGATAATTTTTAATGGGTTTTAATGATACAACATTGAAATTTTCTACAAAGCTTTATTTAGGCATTATGTTCATTTTCTAGAAAAAAAATATTTAATGTGCTGCATAAAGTTTTAATCATCAATTTTCCTCCCCTAGAAATTAAAATTAATTTTATAAATCTATTATCATTTTGCATAATTTTTCGTTTTGATTCCCTCTGAAATATTTTGTAAATTGGATTCAATAAAACAGAATATTTATATGCATTGAATTTCATTTAAGGCTTAGTATTAAATAAAATTGAAATGATTTCCATAATTAAAAGGTCGTTCTTCTTATATATATATATATATATATATATATATATATATATATATACACGTGTAATCATTTCAATATTTTATCAGCATATATTTAACAATTTAAATGTATTTTTTTAAGCATGCAAAAGTACAAAAATATTTAATTTATATTTTAAAACAGAAAGAAATACTCATTTTAAATGTTTTAAAGGGTTTTAATAATCAATCAAATAATATATTAATTTATAGGAATATTGCGATTAATATATATATATATATATACAGTCATCATTTTCTTCTCCGCAACACCATCAGAGCAGTCTGTTTAGATGATCCCCAAGCTGATTTGGAGAAAATGAAGAAAAAGCTAGCCGACATCACAATGCGATTACGCAGTTTTAAGCGTACTAAACATGTTCAGAATCCGAAGATTAAGTGCTGGGGCTGTGGAAGAGATGGGCATGCCAAGAGAAACTGCTTAAAATGACATCCTTGTGAAAATAACCAGATATCACAGTGACTGGACGGAAATTAAGAAAAAACCACCTCGCTGTGAGACATTGACGGAAATCAGAAAGCTGCACTTTGCAGTGTTTAATGTTTCTGCTATGAGTGGCGCTGATAACACTTCCTGACGCATGATTATCGATAATTCAGCCAACACAACCATCGTTAGAACGGAAATTGCTCAAGAACTTAACCGATAGTTTATTAAGCGCCCATTGCTAATCCCCATGTTGTGACCGGGGACGTAATTAAAATTCATGGAAAAATGGACTTGGCTATCACATTTTGAAATGCCAATTAACAACTTGTGGCATATGTAGCCGATATAAATGATTCTCAAATTTTCGGAATTGATTCCGAAAGTATAAATTTAAATAAGATATTAAGAATAATGAATTGCATCGTAATTCAGAAGCAATTCAGAAATAGCTGTGTTTAATGTTGAAAATCCAGACAATCAATCAATATGTCAGACAACAGCGAAATCCGAAATTTCCATCCCTCCACATACCGAGACAATAGTTTCCAGGATATTTCTTATAGAAAAATACTTCCGTTATTGATTGATTGGATACCTGAATTCAGAAAAAGCACTTTTCATCTCACAGTCGTCAAAATGAGCGATAATGTAAAGACAGTACAGAATAATGAGGTATTAGTTTCTGCATTCTAGTAAAATGCATTAACAGACACAATCATTTAACGGAGGCTAAGTTTTCATAGACTTTAACAACGGAGTTGCTCAAGAATGGAGAATTAGGAAATGAAAAGGGACGAGCTGTGGAGAAGCTGCTCTATAAATTTAGATACCTGTTTTCTCCAACACCTGAAGACGTCGAGAAGATGAACATTACCCAGCTTCGAATCGATACAAAAAAAAAAAAAAAAAAAAAAAAACATTCTTCAATCAAACAATATCCAAAAATGCTTTCATTTGCTAAGCAGGAATAGGTTTACTGAGCTACTAAATGGGAGGCAGCATAATGACGTCATGGAAAAATCCATGAGTCATTTGACCTCTCCCATAGGTTTGGTGCGAAAGTAGGAACGTTCAACTAGATTTTACGCGGATGATCTTCGTATGAATGATATCACGAAAAAAGATAGCTACCCTTTTTTAGAATTCATGAAACTTTAGTCACACTTTCTGGCAATCAATGGTTCTCAAGTTTCGATCTCAAGAGTGCTTGTTGGCAAGGAGGTTGCTGACTAAAAGAGTTGCAACCTGAGGACCATGAGAAGATTGCATTCACTACGGGACAAGGTTTGTGACAATTTTAAATACTTCCATTTGGTATGTGTAATGCACTTGCAACTTTCGAACGCCAGATGGAGGCAGTATTAAAATGATTTTTCTATGAAGCCTAATTTGTGCACAACGTTGATATTATGATTCTGGGTTGTACATTTAAAGAACATATAAGAGACGTCCGCAAGGTTATGGAAAAACTCAGAATGGCTAAACTCAAATTGAATCCTAGCAAATTCAACTTGTTCCACCTTGAGGAGAGTTATTTCCGCCATATAATCTCTGCGAAGGTATGAGAACTGATTCCGAGAGAATCACTGCAGTCGAGAACTGACGTCACCATGAAAATATACAAATACTGCGAAGTTTCCTAGTTTCCTATGTACATGCAGCAGGAAGTTTATGAAGGGCTTTTCAAGTATTGCCAAAAATCTCCAGAAGTGGATGGAAGCTAAACAAAAGTTCTTCTGGACAGAAAAATGTGCAAAGAATTCTAGGGACTGGAAAGAGGTTTAATATTTTCGTCTACTTTGACGTATCCACAGCCCGAAAAACAGTTCATGTTGAACACTAATAGTGCTATGAAAGCGTCTGTGCTGAGGTTGATAACCAAAAGCGCGTTGTTGCCTACTGGAGTAAATGTTTGTCTAAATGGAAGCGAAACTACTGTAACAGGAAAGAGACATTCGCCATCGTAAGGGCCATTTGTGATGATTTACATCATTATCTTTATAGCGGAAGATTCCTTTTCCGAACTGACCACGCTTCTTGAACGTGGCTGGAAATTTTCAAGAATCCGGAAAGGCATATTACCAGGTGGATACAACGTCTCCAGGAAAATTTCTTCGAAATACGTCGTCATTAGAGAACTCTACATAGAAATGCAGATGCCTTGTCATAAAAACCCTGCTCTGAAAATTGCAAGTAGTGCTCTTGAGCCGAAGAGAAATACCAGCTGATACCTCCAGTTGATTGCCAAGCTACAGTTCCAGTGCAATTGAAACGATATCTGTGGAGTTTTAAGGAATTCAGACTCGCCCAGTTAGAAGATCCTCCATAAAACAAATTCTACAATTCTAGGAGAAGACCAGTAATAGACATGCATGACAGGACATTTCAACTATTATCCACACCACAAAACATAACTGGGTACCCTGGGACTCTTTTAATATTAAATACGGTGTACTGTACAGGGAATTAGAATCTGACGACGGACGGAATTTCAAGTGGCAAATCGTACTACCTAGATCGAAGATTCCAGACGTTCTAGAGCAGCTGCATAGTATCCCCACCGGAAACCATATTATAGTGATGAAGACATACCAGAAAGATCGAGAACACTTCTACTGGGGCAAAGCAAAGAAGAACGCACAGAAATGATACAAACATTGCGAAGCCTGTGCGGCACGTAAAGACCCAAAGAAACGAAACCGAGAAATATTACATCGGTATAATATGGAATCACCATCTGAACGAATCCCAATCGACGTATTGGGTCCTTTGCTACGGACCTCTAGAAGCAAGAAGTACATCCTCTTTGTGATGGACTATTTAACAAAGTATCATGATGCGCACCCCACTTTCGATCAAGGGACATGCACAGTTGCAGATGTTCTAGTACAGAATTGGTTGTCTGGGTATAGTACACGCCTAAAGCGTCTTACCAATCAAGGTACGAATTTCGCCTCTGCGGTATTCAAAAGATTGTGTCATCTACTTGGCATAGACAAAACTGAGACAACGACCCTACATCCTTCGTCGGGCGGCGAAGTTGAGAAATTTAACCGAATCATACTTAATAACCTCTCTTTTCTAGTATAAAGGGAACAGAAAGATTTAGACATGAAGCTACCGTTGTTCCTGTTGGCTTATCGATGTGCTCTCGATGAAAGAACTGACTATATTCCTGCTGAGGTGCTGTTTGGACGTGAACTTCTTCTCCCATGTGATCTCCTGTTTGGTTGTCCACTAGATCGTCGAAGTCGTGCATCCAAGATCTCCAGGCCATATTTCAAGATGTACACAATTGTCCTCGGGAGCGGGTTTACATGGGAACGGAGAGAATGAAAACGAGATACGACCTGAATTCTTCACATCACGAATTCAAGAAGTGATACAAAGGTTGGCTAAGGAACCGTATTCGAACTGAATGACTCTCTCCCAATCTACATTTTCCCTGAGGCGGACCCTATACAGTTCTAAAACGATTGAATGACGTCTTTGTTAGAACTACTAAAACACTTCATAAAACCGAAAGATTAGCTGCTTTAGCCGATATTATTATAGTCTAGCCTTATACCTCGGTTAACGGATTTTCTAAATTTGTGTATGTGTAATCTAAATATTTGTATATATAAATATTTGTACTTATTTATAACTTTTGTAAATAGTTTAAATATTTAAATTTCGAATGTGAATTGTTATTTTATTGTAATATGCAACTTAGTTTTAAAATTTTAGTTTGTATAGTTTGTTTAGTTTTGACCTCCTGGCCAAGCTTTGTACTGTCCAGGACGTGCAGTACTTAGGAATGAGTTAATATCACAAATTTGTAAATAATAGCAGGTATTTTATGTAATTTTATATAAAGAGACTTAGTAAGATTATTATTATATTTTTTTGCTGCATTTGTTGCTTGCTTTAAAAACACATTAAAAAATTCGTCGACTTTTTCACGCCTTGGAGACTTTTCTAGCGACCTTGAATTTGCGAGAAAATCCTTATTATCGGTATCTCAAATATCTAATCTCTAGCACCATTATTTGAGAAGTTACAGAAAATCCTTTGTTTATAGAAGGCTATAAAAGGAAACCCGCTCCGGTCATTCCAGTGAGTTTCACAAAGTGTCGTTCTACTGATTTATCGAACCTGTGTGTTAATGCTGTACAGTTTATGGTGAGATTTTGATGTTGTCAGCTGTTATTTAAACTGTGTTCTCTAGTGAAACTGAAGTTGATATTTGGTTTATATAATTGTAATCTTCTAGAATATTTTATAAATAAAATTTTAAGCATCCGAAAGTTTCAACTTTCATTCACAGACGTTTCACGAACTCTGATTACGCAACAGCATACTATGTATGTACAACGCACACAAGTACATTATATGCATTATTATATCTATGTTTGTATATAACAAAATCTATGGAATCCATGCAAAACTAGTATGTTGCGGCCAACACAAGACTTTCTTCTATATTTTCCTATACATATTGAATCAGTAACAATATTTAAAAAAAAAAAAAAAAAAAAAAGGATTTTTTTTTCTAAGTTTTTTTTTTTTTTTTTTTTTTTTTTTTTTTTTGTAAAAATTAATACATATTCAATCACTAACAATATTAAAAAAAAAAAAAGCGAATTTTTTTCTAAGTTTTTTTTTGTTAAAAGTAAAAAAAATCGATAACTTTGTTTTAAATTATCACAGATTTATAGTTCAACCATTCATTTTAAAGGTATTGACGAGATCTTTCGAATGATACCCATCTTCAAAATTTAACCCCCCCGGGGGGGTACTTCCCCCCCAGGGGGGAACCGATGCCCCCCATGCACACATTTTTTTTCCTAGTTAACTACTACTATTATCAATAATTCATATTAATTTTACAATCACAAGTTTAAAATAACTCTCATTATGCCCATTTATACGGAATTTTGTCCTATGCTGTCATGTTAAAAATTTGCATAAAATGCGATCACAGCACCACCTGTTGAGCTATTGATCCCCAAATCTAATGGGCACCAGTTCATGTCAGGGTGCAACAAAATACCAAGTTTGGTTAAATTTCATTCATTGGTTCGTGAGATACAGCGTCCACAAAAAAAATGAAACAGACAGACAGACAGACACACAGACAGACATTTTTTAAAAACTATCAATTCGTGTTCAGGACATCCCAAAACGTGTAGATCCGTCAAAAACGCAGGTCGAAAATTTTCGCGAATCCAATACTTTTTCTATATTACATATAGAAGAAAGTAAAAATGTTATGTAATATATTCGTAAGTTATAGACATAAACTTTAACCTGGTGTTAATAAGTTAAAAGATGATAGTGAGTTAATTCTTTATCTAGAAATTAATGACAACGATAGTTATAAATAGTAGATTTTGTTAGTATATTTTGTTATTATTATTTAATAATTTATTAGTTGTTCTAAGATTTACTTAGGAAATTTACAATATTTGTTTTTAAAATAAATCCTATTTTCTTCTTCTTCTTCTTCTTCTTCTTTTTTTTTTTTTTTAACATAATCTTTATATATAAACTCGTTTTCCTGAGTGCTTGAACAAGTGAGTGACTCAATCATCATCGCCCAGCCCAAACCCTGGACCTAGAAGCATGAAATTTTGTGGCAATATTCTGTTACGAAGACATTCACTAAGAAGCGATTTTATAAAAATAACCCCTCAAGGGGGGGGGGATAGGAAGGGTAAAACACGTTTTCACAAAATCCTTCACATCTCCAACAAAAAAACATATATTCGTAAAATTTTTGCTTTAAAATATAGCTAACACAAATATTTAAAACCTATTTCTGGAATTTTAGAAATTCGTCCCAGGTGGGGTGGGTATGGGGTAAAAAAAAAAAAAAAAAAAAAAAAAAAAAAAAGAAAAAAATTAGAAATACAGTTAAATTGTTCAAAATTGGTACAGATAGGTTTTAGAGGCCTGAAGATCGAATTAGGATATTTTCGAAAGTGTTAAGCTATTTGGTGGGGCGGAGGGTCAAAAATATAAAAAATGAGTTAGATCGTTCAAAATTGGTACCTACGGGTTTTTTATACTTACAAATCGATTGCGGATATTTTTGAATTTGTAAAATTTTTTGGAGAACCGGGAAAAGGAGGGGCCGAAGAGGCAAAACAATAGAAATAAAGTTAGATCGTTCAAAATTGGCACGTATTCTTTTTTGGGACTTACAAATCGATTGCAGATATTTTCAAAACAGAAAACAATATTACGACAGACGATAAGAGGGGAAGGGATCGAAGGGCAAAAATAATGTAAAACTAGTATGTTGTGGCCACCACAAGACTTTCTTCTATATTTTCTTATACAAATTCACGCAGTAACAATATATAAAAATAAAAAAAATAAAAAGATTTTTTTCAGTTTTTTTTTCCGTTAAAAGTAACAAAAATCGATAACTTTGTTTTAAATTACCACATATTTACAGTTCAACGATTCGTTTTAAAGGTATTAACGAGACCTTTCGATAGATACCGATCTTGAAAATTTACACCCCCTTCGGGGGGGGTAACTTCCCCATAGGGTGGGGAAGCAATGCCCCAACTTTTTTTCCTAATTAACTACTATTATTATCAATAATTCACATTAATTTCACAATCACAGGTTAAGAATAACTCTCATTATGTACATTTATACGAAATTTTTTCCCATACTGCCATGTTAAAAATTTAGAAAAAATACGATCACAGCGCCACCTGTTGAGCGATTGATCCCCAAATCTAATCAGCCTCAGTTTATGTCAGGGGCCAACTAAATACCAAGTCTGGTTAAATTTCGTAAAAAAAAAAAAAAAAAAAAAACGATTTTTTCTAAGTTTTTTTTTCGTTAAAAGTAAAAAAAATCGATAACTTGGTTTTAAATTATCACAGATTTATAGTTCAACCATTCGTTTTAAAGGTATTGACGAGACCTTTCGAAAGATACCCATCTTGAAAATTTACTCCCCTCGAGGGGGGACTTCCCCCCAGGGGGGGTGGCGAGCCTCCTATGCATACAAAATTTTTTTCCCAGTTAACTATCTCTATTATAAAAAATTCTTGTAAATTTCATAATGATTACTAGAATATAATTTTCTTTATGCACATTTATACAAAATTTCGTCCTATATCACCATGTTAAAAATTTAGAAAAAGCGGGATGGCAACGCAACCTGTAAGACAATTTTTACCAAAAGTTGATAGGCACTAACTTATGTCAAGGTGCAACTACATACCAATTTGTATAAAATTCTGTGCAGTAGTTCTTGAGATACAGTTGCCACAAAATTTTGTCACACACACACACACACACACACACAGACAGACAGACAGACATTTTCTAAAAATGGTCAAATCGTGTTCTACAGCTCTCAAAACGTGTAAATTCATCAAAAACCCGAGGTCGAAAATTTTTACGAATCCAATACTTTCTCTATATTACATATAGAAGAAAGTAAAACGTTAGAGCGTTGGAAATTATTATTATTGAGTTTTAAGGCCCGATAAATCGATTGTGGATATTTCCAAAACCGCGGAAATATAACGAGGGGCGGGAAGGGAGGCGGGCGCCCAGGCAAAAATAAAGATAGAACTTTGGAAATTAGGATTATTAGGTTTAAAGCCCGAGGAAAATATTGCGGATATTTTTGAAAGTGTACCATAAATAGAAGGGGTGGGAACGGTGAGCGAAGTAATGCCGCGCCGTGCGCGCGTATATATGCTACAGCAGACAGTTAGGGCCCGGACCGATTATTACACCGATAATAGGATACTTTTTTTTTTTTAATTTATGTTTTTTTTCCCTTACGATAATATAGTGATTCCTTAAGAGTATAGAGAATAAATGTGCGCGAGCAGCGCACAATGCCTGCGTTGCGGCAGGCAAAGGGCACCCTGTGTGACATTTTTCCTGATCAGAATTTTTTGTCTCTTTGAGAATTCCTTTTTTTTGAGAATTCATTATTTAAAGTGATTCATTTAAAAATAGTGAGCAGCGAAGCGTGCGTAGCCTGCTACTATAATTATAAAGTACAAATTTTATAAAAATGTTTATTAATTACAAATTTACTATGACTTTGTTTCAATTGCTTATTTCATTTATGATTTCTATGATATAAAAAGTTTAGTTTATTATTTCTTATATAAGAATTATTTTCTTTGCCATTATGTTTCTATATATATTTAATATATCTAAAATTTTGTTCAGCGTAAAAATTTTTATAAAAATAAATAAATAAATTTACAGTTAAAAATAAATGCGACTAAGAAATAAAACAAAATGTCCATAATACAATTTTAAAGAAAATCCATATACGAAAAAAGTAAATAAAATCATATGATATCATCTGGCACCTGCCATTCTCATTTGAAAAATAAAATTATTTTGGGAATTGAAGTAAATATAAAGCAAAAAGTACATTCAGATAGCATATGTATTTATTTGCCAACTATTGTACATCGGCAACAACTTCAAAATAAGGATAAATATTGATTATTTAAATAATATAGGCAAAACATATTTAAAAAAAACTACTTTATAAATGACAAATGAACTTAACGTTATATAAATTAAGGGGAAAACATTTATTTTTAGTTTTTCATCGTGTTATAGATAATTTTTCGTGAAAGTTTTTGACATCGATATTTTGACATTTTTATACGTTTTGAGTTGTTATGATTCCGAAAATAACAAAGTTGATATGACGTACGATTGTAAGTGTGGCCATTCGTTAGTATGGTAGTGTATTAATTTTTTAGACTGTGTACACAATATCTCAAAAACAAATGATTGTGAAGAGGCTACATTAGTTTAAACAGCCTTTATGTTGCAGCAAGAAGACTACCGATTTGCAAAATTCTAATTTAAAAACTTCGTATGTTAATCAAAATTTACGATTTCATTCATTCTTTCTTTCTTTTTTTTTTTTTTTTTTTTTTTTTTTAACATGGAAAGATTTTGCAAAATACGGGTATTAAAAGAAACATTTTTAATGTAGGAATATCAGAGAATATGTTAGATATCATTTATTATTCTGGCATGGACGAACAAGATTAACTATAAACATTCTACTCTGAAAATTTTGTTAGTTATTCGAAATTTACGAATTTCTTCGCATGTGTGAATAGGAAATTTTTCGCTTAAATGTCTAATACAGGGCAAAATCGTAAAAATGTCAGGCCAGCTTTTAAATATCATTTATGATATTTGCAAGATCTATATGAAATTTCTGCTTTGAACATTTCATAATTTACGAATTTCTTAACACGGCAGAATAGGGAAAATTTTCGCTATTTTGAGGGTTATTTTCATCCTAAATATGTCAGTCGAAAACGTATTGTTTAGGATACTGGCTTGAGCCCCAATAACTCCGAAAATTTTATTTTTAAAACTTCATAAGTTGTTCTAAATTTACAATTTCCTTATCAAGGCAGTGGAGGCTAAAATTTTACATAACCGTACGTCATGAAGAACATTTCATCGGAAAGATGTCAGACATTTTGGATATATTTTTTTATAATACTTGGATGAACATATTGAATATGAGTTTTCTAAAAAAAAAAAAAAAAAAAAAAACATAAGTTATTTCAAATTTACGATTTTTTAACTTAGCAGAATAGGGAAAATTTCGTATAAACACTTATTATGAGAAATACTTTCTTATTATAGACGTCAAACCAATTTTAAAATAATATTTATGACAAGGGCTTAAACATCAATTACCATAAATATGAAAATTTCGTAATTCATTTGAAGTGTAATTGAGTTTTTTACCATAGCAGAAGAGAACAACATTTTTAATACATAGCTACAAAATACTACATTTTATAGCAACAAATCTTCAGATCAAAAATTGTATTATTATTTATAAATACTTATTATTTCTTCATCCCTATTTCTGTAGCATTGCATTTTTCCCCCTATATCAAACCTGCCTATGTAAATTATATGATATGATCATTATATAGAAATACTATTTTTTTTCTGTGTGTGTGTGTGGGGGGGGGGATACGACAGTTTATTTATTTGTTATAAAATGATCTGTGCATTTTGAAATTTACGCATTGACTTATAATATCTTTCCATGTTTTAACATTTTGTATTTGGGGTTGGGGCATTAATAGCTGTATAGTGTTGAAATATATAGCAACAACACCTACCCAGGTCTTTATATAAAATTGGCCGTGTCGACTTTATCAAAGGAAAGCTTTAGAAAGGTAAAAGAAAAACTTGCAGAAAGTAAGAAGAAACACTTTGTAAGAACTATTGATTTATTGTAGACTTCGTAAAAACATCATCTTCGAAGAAATTACTTCATTTTTACTCTATGACAAAAGGATCAATTTATCTCACACGGAAATTGGGACGGAGAGGAGAGGAGGAACACAACCGAAAAACGTCTTACTCTAACGACGTCAAAATTGCAAAGCTTAACTAAATCTCGCAGCTTCCTAGAAGTTAAATTGCAACCCCAAAGATTGGCATCGTTGAAATGCAGCCAAAAGAATGCCAAACTGTTTCTTTGTTCTTCTAACATATTCATACTAAATTTTTGAATACAAAAAGTCGTTACAAATATTAAATCGATTTGACATTGAGAAGCCATGCCAAATGACCTTCAACTCCACCGTACACAAAAGAAGGCGACGCTTAGACTATAAAACAACATTATAAATCTATTTTTAGAATTATAATGACCCTCTTGAAATAATAATAGGTTTTTAACGTAAACATACAAGGGTAATAAACATGAAATCAAATGATTATTTTATTTTATTAATAGCTGTATATGCTAGAAACCGGTTGATAACGACTTTTTAAATTACCCTCTGAAAATAAATAATTATGGCTAAATTGATTTAATCCATTCGGGGAAATGTATAAACATACTATTTTTCAAAAACCCCAATATAAAAATTGCTTTATTTTATTCCTAGATCAATGTGTTTGTAACGATAGAAGAACAAAGAAATGAAAATTTTGATTTAAAAATAAAACGGGAAATTCTCTATAATTAATTAATTGAATTAGATAAATTTAAAAGGATTTATTTTATATAATCTATATTAATTCCTCCTTTTTGTTATATATTAAATTTGGATAAATAAATAAGCTTTTAAAGGACATATGTGTGAGAACACTCACACAAGCTGTGACTTCATTAGCGTTATCTACACAACTTTAAATAAAACCAAAATTTTTGATTCGACATTCGTTTTCCCTGATTAAGTTACGAACTTGTAAGCTTTTATTCTTCCATTCATATATTTCATTTCATTATACATTTTTGCTTTTTTCGATTTGTTTATATTTCTGCAATTTTCCACAATTTTCCATATATATAAATATGTGTGTGTATGTCTGTGTGTGCGTGCACGAGGTATGACTGAAAATTTCTCAGCCTATCAAAAAAAGTAAGTCTGGAGATCAATCATTTTTGTATGCGATGAAATGTTATACCACACGACTGTCTGCCGTCACAAAAACATGGAGTGCTGTGATGTTTTTCTCTGAGCAAACAGTTGCTAGCCTTCCACGTTGAAGGGCATCCTGGACTGAGCTACTTCCTCTCTTAAATTCCGCCCCCCCCCACTTTTTATTGGAGGACAACTTTCTCCCCTTTCTTGTGTTTTTGCACCCATCTTTCCCTGAAGTAGGATTCCTTTTTCACATAGTATTGAATCACAGATCGTTTGTTTTCTTTATAAGTTATTGGAACACCTGCTATTCTTATCTCATTGAACCTTCAGTATGAGAAAGAAAATCACTGAGATCAGTTTGAAATTTGGTATTGAACCTTATAAAATTATGTATTTGATATAGCAAGAATAAAATTCGGATAAGACAAATGTTTCATGGTTAGGTCAAGAACTTTTCAGTCAATCTTCGTATATATAATATTACAAATGTTGCATAGTGCATGATGACAGTGATTTGAATACCGTAAATAGATATTTCTACAAGATTGAGAAGTCTTATCATAGAAAAAAATAGGTATCAGAAATATCCTCAATACACACTTGACATTGGAGTTACATGTGGAATAAACCATAAAATTGTTGAATTATAATGTAGAAAACCAGATGAAGTAGAATAAAAGAAACATTAATAAACACATTGCTTTCATGAATAAATTTTAAAAAGTATGTTAAAGAAATATAAATTTAAAAAAGTAATATAGACCGTAATTGAAAATAATATAATTAATGAAAAATAATACACTTTGTAAATTTGCACATGGAGAAGAAAACATTAAATAAATATATTTGCTTTGTACGTTAATGTGTTTATAAACCAATTCGGCAATATACTTAGTAAAGTTGAAGTCAAAATCTGCTTAGAAAAGAGGGAAAATAGTTGTTAATGTATAAATATTTAATGTGTATTAATAAAAAAATGTTTAATGCTTATTAATGTGTATTAATAAAAAAAAGTGTAAAAGTTTATATTATTTTAAAAATATATTTTAAACAGAGAGCAACAATTTTTATCCTATTTGGAAAATTATCAACTTCTGTATAATATTTTCCCGTATGCTTTAATCTTCTGTAACAAATGTTGAATGTTCTCCGTATCTATGTAGTAATTTCCAATACTGTACAAAAGAATGACATTTAATTTAAAGTTACTTTACCAATTTATCACTCAATACATTTCATTTTTGTTTCCTCCATGGAAACAAAAATGGGAAAAACATGGAAAAAAAAATTGGTAAAAAAAAAAAAAAATCCTGAATATATATTTTTTATTGTTTAACTGTATAATTTTTTCTTGTTTAAACTAAGCTCTAAATAACTTCAGCTACTACTAACACAAAACAGTTTATCGTATATAAATCGTATTAGCTGAAATTTATTTGAATGAATGAATTATAGGTGGGTGAATCGCACCCACCTATAATATAACCAAGCGCCGCGATCAGAGCTCTGTTGTACTATCCCACAAAACCTAATCTTTAAAAAGACCTGTGAAGAAATAAAGCTCATCAGATACATCACTGAAATTTCCTGAAGCTCCCAAGGCTCAATTAAATGTCGCACCAAGTGCAAAATACCTCACAACAAAGTACCAAAAATACTCAAGACTGGTTTAGGAATGAAATTTATTTACTTCAAGAAGCACTAAATGTATATTAGACATTATTCCACAGCACAATTAAACAAATTTAATTAATGTTTGTAGTATTTTTGCATGAATATAAAATAATGATAAGAATAAGAATAAACTTATTATAAATCCATAAAATTGTTTTTGCGCTGTATTTTTTAGGTTAAATGTTCTTTTACTTATGTTAGTGTTATTTTATTTTTTTACATTAGGTTTTAAAATGAAATTGATATAAACCTTCTAGAATCAAACACATGTTTAGCTTATCAAACAGATACGAATTCCCATCTAACAGCAATTATGAGTCCTCAACCTTTCACTGAATAGGTTTATATATATATATATATTTCTCTTCCCCTAAGAAAATAATTAAGGTTTCATATACTAAAAAAAATCTAAAAAAAAAAAAAAAAACTCTTTAAATTTTTGAACAAGCGTATCCACTTAATTCTTTTTTTTTTTTTTTTTTTTTTTTTTTTTTTTTAATAGATCGATCGTGCATGAGCAATGTTAATTATCTAACACATTTTTATTTTCTTTGACAAATATATATATACATATATATATATATATATATATATATATATATATATATATATATATATATATATATATATTTTTTTTTTGGAAGCTCGAATTAATGTATTAATATTCTAGTGAGATTATTGCTCACTAGAGCATTATAGACCACATTATCACATTAAAAAATATATATAATAATAATAAAAAGATAAATTATAGACGAATAACAATACATGGACAGTAGTTTTTATTCGCCTATAAATAAAAAGATTTTAATTAAGAAAAAAAAAAATAATAAAAATTCTTTGGAATTGAAAATTACCAGTTCATAATGAAAGAAATTTGATCAGTTTAAATAACAATATTGTGATTAATGTATCTTATTTTTTCTATGTATAATTAATTATTATTATTATTTTTACTTAAAGAGACTTGAGACAATTCATAGTACCACACAAGTAGGTTCCATATAAAATATTACATTTCCACTTAAGATTTAAAAATTGAACTATATTAAGTTTGTTTCATAATATATATATATATTAAGACAACAATTATTATTATTGTAAATATTTTCTGTTACTTTTATATATATATATATATATATATATATATATATATATATATATATATATATATATATATATATATATATATATATATATATATATATATATACATATATAGATAGATAGATAGATAGATAGATATCCAATCCTTAAATTGAGTTTTTTTTCAGTTTGCATTCATGCATTCGTGATCATCAAAATACTAAAACTTCTACACATATTTAAGAAAAGACTTAATATTTATTAGATATTTAATATAACCTACTTAAAAGAATTAGGAATGGATTTTCTATATTTTTAAAAGAAAAAAAATTAAAAATATATTAAAAGTCTTTTTTTTTTTTTTTTTTTTTTCAAAACTTTAATTAGACATGAACATTTAAGTTTTTTCACAAAACTTAGAAAACGCAATTTTAAGATTTCAAATCTGTAAACAATATATAAAAATCCCTGGGAAGTTGGTTCCTGAATACATAACACAGGCTTGTGAAATCCTACTATATTTCTTATTTATTTATTTATTTATTTATTATTTATTTTATTTTATTTATTTATATATTTATTTATTATTTATTCATTTTATTTTGTTTATTTATATATATATTTATTATTTATTCATTTTATTTTATTTCATTTTATTTATTTATTTATTTAATTTTTGCGCTGCTTTGAGTGTTTCTGATAAGTTTTGATACGCTGAATTAAAAAATGCCTGTCTTTACTTCCTATTACGTAAGGTTTTTTCTTAAAGTGATGACGAAGATAAGAAAATTCCACATAGAGGATGTATAACAAATTCGAAATTATTTATATATAAAATACATTAAAATAGGCTATCATCTTTTAACTCAGATTATTTTCGTAGAAAATCCCATTACAGCTTTTTCTCTAGTGCACGGCTTGATGGCCTTAAGTGGGGGGGGGATTCTCTATTCAGCATCCAACAATAATCTGCTAACATGTTAACTCTCCATAGTACATGATACCACTTCGACATTTCTTTGATGTCATGATGAAATAGCTACTTTGATGTCACTCACATCACCTAGATATTCTCGAAAAGTACTTGAATTGGAGTTAAAAAAGTAGAGCTTTAAGCTCAAAATATCCCATTTTTTGTCAAAAATGTACGTGAATGAAATTTTTTAATGTATTTACCTTAATCAGCATCCAAAAATACACCAGAAAAACACATCATCTTTAAGAAAAAAAATTTCATCGCCGGCCTGTGTAATTCATTGGATAAACCATTTTATTTTTGAAACAAGAAGAATGTTTAAATTTAGATAATTTGGCGTATTTGTGTTAAAAGAAATATGCCGTTGAAGTGCGAAAAGTGAATACTTACAGGTGCCTAATTTATTAACATTGTTCTTGAAAAAATGGAGAATTACCATTTACAAGCCTGAAACCTTATTCTGTATTATGATACCACATTACTGTTCAGACAATTTTAATCATATCGCCTTCAGATAATGCTTCAATTAAAAGATAAAATGAAATAAAATAAAATAAAAGATCATGTTAACACTATTATTGTTAATTGCTTTCCGATACGAAGTTTATTACTTATATATGCCAACATAAAAAAAATGTGTTTTTCTGCAACATAAACATAACAGAGCAAAAGTATTGAACTTTTATCCTGCTCTCATAAAAACTATAGAAATAATTAACTACATATTTATTAGACGCAATAAAAATATGTTCATAATGCATAATAGAAATAAAAGCACATAAATTCTTAAAAAAAGGCAATTTTCAACGTTGCATTTAAGTTTAATTATAGCATAAAGATAAAAAGTTTTTTTTTTTTTTTTTTTTTTTTTTTTTTTTTTTTTACTTATAGGATGATTTTTTTTTCAGTAACAAAAACTATGTTTTAAAATTAGAAAATGTATATATAGGTATATATATTTATATATGTTAATTTTTTTTTTTTTTTTTTTTTTTTTTTTACATTTTGCAGTTTTGAATCCCCATAAGTACCTACATTTATAAAGAGTTATACAGCACTAATTTTCTATTAATTAACATAAATGATCTCCTTACTTATGAGATACGATTATTTCTTGGGTTTATTTTTCTTCCAAAACAACTGTCCATAGACAAATTTTAGAAGTAAATGATACTATACGATACCAATTGTGCTTCCAGTTACTATTAATATCAAAACATCGAGTTCTAAATAGATTGAAAAGTAATAGGATGTGACACTTCCACTATTTTCTCGTAACTTGCATTTCAATACTTTAAAGATAAGTTACAGAATAAGTCCTAAGAAAAAAAAAAAAAGAAAGGTAAGATAAGCACGTTCAATCTTCTTTGAAAATAATCTAAAATATGTTTAAGAACAGTTTTATTTTACATGCAATTCTGTGGGAGGGAAGAATTGCCCCCCCCCCCAAAAAAAAAAAAAAAAAAAAAAAAAAAAAAAAAGATATAATTGTAGTGGGTACTCTTTTTTTATGAAGGCTGTTATTAAATTGCTTGTAAAACTTACCAATATTAATCAAATATTTCGAATAGCAACCTAATATGATATACAAAACCAGAATGAGAAATTAAATTTTAGAAAATACTTTGTTTACAGTATGGATAGGAGAAATTATTTTTTCTTCCTGAACAGTGTTCGTCGAAATAGCTATATATAGAAAGGCAATTCCATAAATTACATTCAATAGAAAAGAACGTTTAGTTTAATTTTGGGTAGCTCTGTATATTGTGTATGAATTATCTACACATCGCATTGTATATATGAATTCCGTCTTATATATATAATACATAATACAATTTTATATATGCTTCCAGCAATTCCCAAATATAGCCAAAGTATATTTAAACACATTAGATACCCCTCTAAATGAATTATAAATGTTTTCCATATGCAATCTACACAAAACTTGTTTTTTATGCATGTACAAAATATGTTAATTTCGTTTTGTTTAAGGCAGCTTATAGTTGTTACACTGTACGCAACAAAAATATCACCCATAGACGTAATGTATTGGAATTATTTTCAATGACCCTGTACACGAACACTTTGCTTCAAATCTCAATGAACATTTTGGTGTAAACTATATGATGCATACATCGTACACCGAGTTTGGGCTTCTTGCTTTTATTTGTTCTTCAGATATGCTGATAACAGACACAAACACACAGGCAAACACAGAAGCACACAGTCCAACGACTAAAAACATCTTTCTCGGATTCAGGGTTTCCTTATAACGTGTAAATATAATAAAAACACAATTTCAAAAAATTGTCCCAAAAAGAATATTTTCTCTACCATACATATGTGTAAGAGAAAGTAAAAAATGAAAAGCGTAGATATTCTTTCAGATATTCTTCTCTTTTATTTATCAAATATTAACTTCTGTGATTTTTTTTTTTTTTATTCTTAGTGAAATAACTATTTTTAACTCTTTAGAAAACTTAAATATATAATTAATGTATCATTTAAAGTATTCCACATAAAATTTTAGAAATAATTAATTTTTTATTCAGAAACTAAACGTTTGTAATTTATTACAGCTGTATATTTATGAACTATACCCTAATATTTTAAATAGTGCTTACATCTAATTCGTACTTACATAAATTGATATATCTATAATGAAATCTAATATACGTTTTAAGAATATAACCTATTTTAAGATATGCGTTAATTTAGAAAACGAATAATAGCAAAGTTGGATTTTTTCCCCTTTATTTTATAAATTATTCCCCAGTGAATATTTTCAAAATTAGGGATTTTATGAAGTTTTTTATGTATTATATTTTTTCAGAAATTGATTATCAGAGGAGTAATAAACATGACGTACTTAAAAAATTGTTTCCAAAATTTCATATTTCTTATTATTTATGAAAAAAAAAATGGTTTTATGTAAAAAAAAAAAAATTAAGTAGATATTAAACATTCCTAATTCGTAATTACATTTTTTAAAAATTTTTTTTAGATAACACATTACTGATATTTAAAATAGATTGATAATATATTTAATAAATCAATGTAATTTGATGATTTTACATGTTTTTTCTTTATCATAAAAAGTTAAAGCATTTTTATACATGGTATCTACGTTAAACCAAAACAATCTTTCTTTTCGCAACAGTTAGTCCTAGATGCATACTTCCAACTGCAAAGTTGATTGAAATAAATAGTAGGATTAAGATATGTCCTTTTTAGGAAAGTGTCTATATGTATATTAATATACGAAGTTTAATTTTTATAGGATTTATTTTTCTCGGTGTATTACGTTTAAAAAAACGTTGCTATCAGTCTAAAACAAAAGCAATCCCTTTATTTTAAGTAAAAATAGTCTCTAAATAATTTTGAGACTATTTTACTTAAAATTAAATAATTTAAAAATGCAGACTTACACCACTTTACCTGCAATTTTATCATCAAATAGCAATTTTTAAAGGAGAATTAAATGTAGCAGTTTTTAAATGAAATGATAAAAATTGAATAAACACCCATTGATTTGTTTTAAAACAGCATTTAAAACCATTCATATACACGGAATAAACGATTTTAAGATCTTAATCCATCTTGGTTTTATACTGAATTGTTAAATAATAATAACAACAATAATAATAATATTAATAATAGGGAAAATAATAATTATGTGATGACCTGCAAATTAAAACGTTTTATAACAGAAAGATACATTAAAATATATTAAAGGAGACATAAATAAGTAGTTTATGTTGTTTCAAACGTCTGGATACACCAAAAAGAGTCGAAAGAAAAGTAATTTCATCGAACATAATTATTTCAAAAGTTGTGTGCATTCAAAGAATCTATAAATGAGTTATCTTAGGTGGCCTTCCGGGGTTTCGTATTGGCTCCCCTTAATACAAACATATTTTTTTCAAAGTGAAACTATACTTTTTTTTTTTCGTCGTGTTAACAGAATAAAAGTCTTTTACAATCATGTTTTGTATTCATTTTTCTATGTTGGAGGCCAGTGCTTCAATTGATTTGTTGAAATAAAAGTCTGAATACTGGGAATCATCTAAAGTGAAAACTTATTGCGTTGATGGCATTGGTTTTAAACAGTTTAACATATCCAAATTATCTATCAGATGAGGTATTATAAGTAAACTCCTTGGGCCCTTATGAGCAAAGGGACAACAATTCGACTTTTTCAAATGAAAACTTTTTTTTTCCACAAAATTGTGTAAATCGAAAACATTTTTTTTTTTTTTTTTTTTTTTAAACATAATTTGCTTTCTGTTGAAAATTAGAAACGATATTTTTGTTTGACTAAATGTCTTGGAACTCCGAAGTATTTCAAATGTAAAGCAAATTTTCTGAACACATAATGGTTTTATGAATGCTTTACGCTTTTAAATAATCAACTAGATGAAATATCATAGGTGAAATTCAGGAACCACTAGATTATTCCTTTGTAACATAAATTCCACTTGTTTAAATCTCTATATAGATATATACAATGTTTAATGGAAACATTTTCAGCATTGTTTAACAACGGAATATATATATATATATATATTCAACCATATTTCAATTTTTATATTACTTTGTCGTTAGGGAATGTTTTTGTTAGAACTCTGAAAAAGTTTTAAGGGAAAATACTTTCGCTGAATTCATTAATTTTGAAAGTTTTGTAATTTTAAATAAACTATCATATGAGTTATCACAGGTGTTCCTATGAGTTTTTTTTTTTTTTTTTTTTTTTCTGAGAACTCATATTAGGCATCGCGGTCTTGTTTTTCTGAGCCTGTCTTATTCATTAAACTAAAACACAAAATATATCAATTAAATGTGTTCAGGGAAACTTCTATCATTTTGAGATAATTCGGCATTTCCAGACATTTTTCGAACATAAAAATCGGAGCCTAGGAACACCTACCTTGAAAGGACATTCAGTACATATTTTAAGAGATTTTATAAGATATATTTCCGTTTTGTAAGATTCTGTGGAATATATATATATATATATATACATAGTTACGTTTTGAACACATTGAATGTTTAACACGTGGGGCCCATAGAGATCCTGGGTGCCTACCTTTGATACCTCATTTAATGAAATATTTTAATGCGCGATGCTTTTGAAATGAATATCGTAAACGAAATTAGTTTCTTTTTAAGATAATTCTGGGTTTCGCGACTTTTATTTTAATATCTTTATTTGTGTATTTTTTTTTTTTTTTTTTTTTTTTTTGTGTGTGTGTTTGTGTGTGTGACGATTTTACATGGAAAATAATTCCCTAAATATGAATGTAGGGACCTTGGAGCAATACACAAATCTAGATTTTGTACATTTTCACCATTTTTGGTTTCTTGTTTTTGCTTCAAACGTCTTTAATATACTTACAGTGCATCTAATTTTAACCCTTTTTGTAATTGGAAGTATGCATTTAGGACTAACGGTTGAGAAAATAAAGGTCGTTCAGGTTAAACGTGCACCGACTGCACATAAAATAATTGCGTTTTAATCTCCCGAAGAAATATTTAATTTTTTTCCCTTTCTCTTTTATTTTTTTTTTTTACATTTTTTCCATAATAATCTTCATTTGTTTTATTGTTTAATTGTCAACTCATATTACTTATACTATTCCAAATATTAAAAATAAATAAACTAATATGTATTTTATGAAGCGTGTTTTTCTTCTATTAACAAAGTATAAATAACCAAAAATAATTTGTAACAAAAATGTTTTAGTTAGGTTGCCTATACTATAACCGTTTTAAAAGAATTCCACGAAAATATTTCTTGACTCCCTCTAGTAGCATATAATATGTCTAATGAAATTTCAATAGGATTGTGGCAACCAAAATCTTTAATGACGACATATGCGTAGTTTGTATGCTATTTTTGCATTAAGCAGCATTTTGATATGTGAGTTACAATATAATTCGTTCTTATATATATATATATATATATATATATATAATTTATAATTTTTTTCCCTGTTTGAATCTTTTCTTGAATCAATTACAGCAATATGTTTTATGTTGATTAAAAATTAAAATTTGTAAAATCCCTTACAATTTTGATTTGTTGGAGAGTATTTAAAATTTAATTGTTTTTTTTTTTTTTGGTAAAAAAAACTTTTCTAAATATTTATAATTTTTTTCTTGAAGTTTTTCACAGTATTTTTTATTTATTTTTAATAATATTATTTTTTTTCAGAATAAAGAAGGCAAAATCATTTTTTTTAATATTTATGCATGGATAGTTAAATAATGTAGATAATTTTAGATAACAAATTTAACATGCTGTTATTGTCTTAACTGAGACTACCGCATAAACACTGAAAAGATATATTGAAACATTTTAAAACTAACGAATATATTCGAGAATATTTGTATCAATAAGCGATTTGTAATAAACGTTTTTTTACGAGTAGTCTCAACTGATAACTGTTTTGTTTTGATAATGATTGACAGAAATAAGTATGATTGGCAACAAAATCAAATCTATACTCTAAGATTACTGTTTAATTTTTGTTTTTATTTGATGTTTAAAATTTTGCGGTTTTAATCCCAAGAAAAATTTTCTAATAAAGCTATATTTATAAAGTTGCAGCGAGCTTTGTAAAGCTGCATTCATTAACATTTCAGTTAATTTTTTGTAACATTCATAGGCACTTTATGTATGATACATTACACTGAAGAAATTTTTGCATATATATATATTTCTTTTTTTTATTTCTTTTTTTACTCTATTTAGCCCTAAACACACACACACACACACACACATATATATATATGAATGTATATCAAAGCGTATGGAATAAGTTTGTATTTTGTAAACACTGTTTAGAAAATTAAATTTTGTTAACTCTTAGACTTATATATTAACGATCTTTCTTCTCTAAAATTTTATATAGTGCTTATTTAAAACTCGGTCTTTCAAAAATTATTATAGCTATAATGATAACTAATATACGCTTTAAAAAGATAACATCTCTCTAAGACATACTTCAGCTCAGAAATGGATAACAGTAAAGCTGGGATACTCTTCCTTTTAAGTGTTTAAATGTTCCTCCTGAGAATATTTACGAAATCCGTGATTTTTTTAAGCTTTTCGTTTATAATATTTTTTCGGTATTAAATCGTCAGTGGAGTAATAAACATGATGTACATAAAAAATGCTTTCCAGAGTTTAATTTGTTATGCGAGTTATTAATAGGAATAAATAACGATATTCTATTTTTATGAAGTTATTTTGGTTTCCATCTGTATTAAAAGTTTGTAAATAAAAAATTTCATTTTTACTTTCCGAACATATCTGTGTAAGGAAAATACTGTGATCATGACAAAAATTGCTTTTTGCGATATTACGTATCTATACATTTCATACCCCTCCCCCCTGTTTTCATTTTTGCCTTTTTTTACGATGATGTATGTATGTGTGTGTGTGAGAGAGAGAGAGTATACACTCATAAAACCTAAACGCTTTGTTAGACTGAACTGAAAGTTGACAGGCATATTATAGGTAACTCTACCATGAATTATATAGACTTTGGTGAATCTAGCGTTTATAGTTTTTGTGGACACTATTACAACGAAAATATATCAACATTATGACCTACGGGCTTAAATTTTTTGAAGTGTAATAGCGTTAAATTAAAAAGCACACTGTTTGGGAGGAAAAAAAAAAGCTCAAACATTCTATTACAAATTTCTATCTTATTTTTTTAACGACATCTATTTCTTTAAATTTTGAAGCATCCGTTAATTACTTAATGTTCGGAAAGTCGAGTGCACTCACTCCAGATTATTTTTTAAAACTTATTTAACACAATACGTATATTTTATTGCGTAATATATATTTTTTAATAAGCGAATGTCACTTAATGATTTTAAATTTTATATTTTATCATAAAATATTAATGTAGATATGGATACTATTATAAATGTACTTCAGAAATATCATTACATCTTTTTTTAATTCCACAAAATTGCATTGGAAAAAAAAAAAAAAAAAAAAAAGGAAAAAAAAAAAAAAGAGTTAAAAAAAATGTTTTCTTTTTTTGTTCAGATTTAAACTTATTATTACTTCTAATGTTTTTAAGACTTGAAAAGCAAATATGGATTTTATCGATATTAGCCATTGTATTTAGATAATTGTATAAAAAATATTGCTCACAAAAATTATTGCTAGCTTCTGTGATGGTGTAAGCGTGATAAAGAAATTTCAGCAAAATATTCTATGAACCACTTGTAGCATATAATTTTATAATAAGATTTCAATAAACTTGCGGTTATCAAAATCTTTTATGGCAACTTTAAATCATGGTGACAATAACGTTAATTAAAAATAAAACCCGATTTTTTTTTCGGACTATTTTTTGAAAATACAAGCTAAATTTCTGTGAAGTGAGGTGTATGGATAGCATATAGTTCGATTACAGATAAAAATTGATATTCGCATGATTTGGAAATCATTATTTGTCAATACATAAAGTTTTAACAGTCATGTAAGAGGAATTTATTTGTTAGTGGGAAGTGGGGAAGGAGGATACTTAAGGTTACTATGAGTGTTTAACGAGAAATTGACACCAGTTCCCTTTTTAAGCCCCCTAACGTTTTTTTTTTTTTTTTTTTTTTTTTCAATCTGATGATTTTATGTTCCCTTTTCAATTGATCTATTTTTTTATAGGGTATTTCATTTGTTAGTTCGGCGCACATTTTAATTTTGATAATACAAATTGGTATTATAAATAATCTCTAAGAAAAAAAGAGAGTTAAATTGAACACGTGTCATTTGTTACATATATTAAAAACACTTTAAGCTCACGTAAATTTAAATTTTTATTTAAAAGATGTTAAAAAAATAAATATCCAAAGTTTTTCGCTTTAATAGTAAAGCATGATGATGCTTTACTATTAAAGCGAAAAGCTTTGCATAAAAACTTTATAAACATCTTTTAAATAAAATTTTAAATTTACGTGTGCTTAAAGTGTTTTTAATATATTTAACAAATTGGTATGTATAACACATACTAAAATTCCGCTATTATTAACAGAAAACATTGATATTATAAGTTTTTTTAACGCACGCTCTATCCTCCAAATAACACTAAAGGTGGTTATGTTAACAAAGAATACAATTTCTGGCACACAGAAAACTCGTTGTAAGCAAAAGTGGATGCGCATAACAAATTTTGATGATTTTAAAGTTGTGCTAATCAGACAGTCCAAAATTATACCATTCAACGATATTTCAATATCGATGAATATTTTAAGCGGAAAAACATTGGAAATATGAAACAAAGACAATGTGGAAATTTTAAGACTGCGTTTGTATTGAATTGTAGAATTAAATGGATAAGAATACATTACGTGCTTTTTACTTTATTGTCTAAGCTTGCAATGCATTTTACGAATTAAATTCGTATTCTATTAATTTAAATAGTTTAGAATGGAATATGGTAATGGATATATATGGAATATTGCCACAAAGTCAGCTTTCTTTACAGCCGCCGTGGCGTAGAGGTATGTCTTTCGACTGTCACCCAGACGGCCTCAGTTCGATTCCAGCCGGGGGGCAAGTAAATTTAAAGACTCTAAAAAATTATTTCTAAATTCTTATAATTGTCTTTGCATATTTAATTTCCTATTCTAGCATTTTCTAGAATATTCTAATTTATGTTAATCTTGTATTATGGAATATTCGAATATTGTATATAAGCGACTTTTTCCTCAGTTTGAGGATGTTCGCAGCCGAGTGTAGCTGTGTTACAAGTTTGTGCTACTAATAAACTACGATTGTTACGTAACTTCGAGTGCTCACTTTGACTCTTCACGACATCTATGTGACATTTTGGTGGAGGCGCCGGGTATATAAACATTGCAAGCGTGGATAACACTGACAATCTTCACAAAAGTCTCCGTTTAAGAGGACAATCTCCCGAGTACGGACTTTATTTTCCAGACAACAGAAAGAAGAAAACGAAAATGGCAGAAACCAAAGTGCCAGAAGAGACCAAGCCCGTCGTATTGACTCCTACCTACCAGCAACAAAGGAGCCCATCGACCTTCCGAGGAGTGCCTGGAGAAGACCCTCTGAAATGGCTTAAAGAATACGATCGAGTGGCTAAATTCAACAAATGGGATGACATGATATGCTTAGCCAATGTGTATTTCTTCCTTGATGGTACGGCAAAGCAGTGGTACGTAAACAATGAAGATACTCTGAATTCCTGGGAGGTGTTCAAGAAAGAATTAAGCGGACTTTTCGGCGACCGACAAAAGTATACAAGGAAGGCGGAAGAACAATTGAAGTACAGAGCACAACGGTGAGGAGAGAGTACACAGTCCTATATACAGAGTATCTTAGGTCTGTGCCAGGAAATTAACCCTTCAATGTCCGAAGGCGAAAAAGTATCTCACCTGATGAAAGGCATTGCGGAGGACATTTATCAGATCCTGCTGACGAAAGAAATCAGCACCACAACCGATTTCATTAAATGGTGCAACTACATCGGTGACATGAAGCAGAAGAGGGTTGGACGACAAAGATTCGAGAGGCTTCAGAACGTCGTACCAGTGGCAGCCATGGAGGAGTAACCAGATTTGGTATACCTTGTCCGCCAGATAGTACAGGAGGAAATCCATCGACTGATCAACCAGACGAAAGAAACTTCAGAGCTATGTTCGCAATTCCTAGAAGAAATAGTCCAAGACGAAGTTCAATGGGCTCTAGCCCCCGTTTCAGCAACACCAACGAAAACTTCACGACGACCAACATACGCCCCTGTAACCAGGGAATCCAGAGTTCCTGTCCAGAGATCACCCACGCAGCCGAGAAAAACTGATCTTTGGAGAACAGCTGACAACAGACCAGTCTCATTTCACTGTGGACGTCCTGGACATGTTGTGCGTTATTGCCGAGAGAGAAAGGCTATTTTTGACAGCTATCGACACCGCCGACAGAACCCCGACGAAATTGACGGAGAAAAAGAACTTCGACGACCAAGCTTCACTCGCCGTTCAACTCCTAGTCCAACTAGAGGCCGATCTCCAACACGCCGTTTCAGATCACCGTCGCCATATCGTCGATCAGGTCGATCTCCAAGCCGCATTAATGAGGAAAACTAAACGGAGCGACCTTCCAAAGAGGTGAGGCCGCATGTAATCAAAATCCTCCGTCGGCCGTAAATATGACTGGTAACCAACTAGACGTAATCGTGGATAAAAAGCCGGTACGAGCCTTAGTAGATTCTGGAGCCTCATTTTCTGTCATCTGCGATAAAAATCGTCGATTTCTAAAGAAATTTTTGGTTTCTGAAGCCAAGAACGTTATGCTCAAAGTCGCCGATGGAAATTTTGTCCGGCCGATGGGGAAATGTGTTTTACGTGTTCACATAAATAGCAGAGAGCTGCCATTTGAATTCATTGGTTTTCCGCATTGTAGTCATGACATAATCCTTGGATGGGACTTTTTGGAAGCTTATAAAGCTGTGATAGACTGTGGACAGAGTGAACTATTTTTAGAAGACGTTTGTCAAGACCTCGCAGCGATGGACGTCTGGAAGTTGTACGCCACAAGAGACTACACTCTTAAGCCCCAATCGTTAACTAAAATAGCAGTTTCAGGATGACAAGTGCGAAGAGAGGTAAATGTAGTCATAGACGGCAATAAAAATCTGCTCTTCGAGAAGAATTTCGCTATACCATCCGTTTTAACCATATACCATAACGGGCAAAGTGAAATCTGGGTTGCCAACCTCCAGTCCAGGAACCAAGTAATACCTAAAGGAATGTGCCTAGGCCTAGCCGAACCCTTGAATGAAGGACATTTATGTGCGAGTGCCGACACGACGGATGCCCTGAATACACGAGACACGTCAAATTCCCTGATGGACTGCTCTCGAATGTTGTCCCCTGAGTTGAACAACGAACAAAGAACCAAGCTAGCCGAATTGCTTCGAAAGTTTTCTGGAATCTTCGAGAAGACTGACAAGTCGACAGCCTCACGGACGGAAGTGAAACACAGGATTCATACAGGTGATCATGCTTCAATCAGCCAACGAGCCTACCGAGTATCACCGACCGAAAGACGCGTCATTCGTGAAGAAGTTCAGAAGATGCTTGATAAAGGTATCGTCCAGCCATCTGAAAGCCCCTGATCTTCACCCGTAGTGCTCGTTAGGAAAAGAGATGGAAGCTGGCGTTTTTGTGTAGATTATCGGAAGCTCAATAAGATCACGAAAAAAGATGTCTATCCTCTATCTCGTATCGACGATACGCTAGACTGTTTGAAAGGCGCCGAGTTCTTTTCTTCCATGGACCTCTGCTCTGGGTATTGGCAGATAGAAGTAGATGAAGCGGATCGAGAGAAGACGGCATTCATAACCAACGAAGGTTTATACGAATTTAAAGTTATGCCGTTTGGACTCTAACGCACCTGCGACTTTCGAAAGAATGATGGACAATTTGCTACGCCATTTAAAATGAACTGTGTGTCTTTGTTATTTAGACGACATTATAGTATTTTCGGAAACTTTCGAAGATCATCTCACCCGACTAAGGTTCGTCTTGAAATGTTTTCCGGAAGCTGGTCTTGTACTCAACCCAAAGAAATGTCTATTTGCGGCAAAAGAAGTAAAAATACTGGGTCATCTTGTTTCTAGTAATGGCGTCCGTCCAGATCCCGACAAAGTGAAAGCCGTAAGCAATTTTCAACTCCGAAGAATGTACATGATATACGAAGCTTTCTTGGACTTTGCTCATACTTCCAAAGATTTATTAAGGGCTTTTGTTATCTCGCAGAACCCTTGCAGGTGCTTCTAAAAGGTGATGCGAAGTTCCATTGGGGTCCTGAAGAGGCCGAATTTTTCAACAGTCTGAAGTCAGCCCTCACTTCTGATCCAATATTAGGAATGTACGATGAAAGCGCCCCTACAGAAATTCATACAGATGCCAGTGGGTATGGTATTGGGGTAGTCATCGTTCAAATTCAGAACAATGCCGAAAAAGTTATAGCTTACGCCTAAAGAACCTTGACAAAAGCCGTAAAGAATTATTCCACCAGAGAACGGGAATGCCTTGCCATTGTATGGGCTATCAACAAATTCCGGCCTTATCTATTCGGAAAACATTTTACTGTAGTAACAGATCATCATTCACTATGCTGGCTTATGAGTCTAAAACATCCTTCAGGAAGACTGGCAAGATGGGCCCTTCGACTTCAAGAACATGATTTCTCAGTGATATATAAAACCGGTAAGAAGCACAGTGACGCTGACGCACTGTCGAGAAATCCAATGCACGAAGAAACTGAGACTTCAGACAAATTTCTAGCTGTGACTACGAGTATGAACCTTGCGACTGAACAGAAAAAAGACCCAGATCTCGCAAAGATTATTCTTTCGAATAACCGCTCCAATGCGGATAAAGGAGATTTTGAATTATTTGACGGAGTACTGTGCAGAAATAATTTTGACCCTGATGGGAAAACGTGGCTGCCAGTCATCCCCATACACTACAAGTGGACATACTGAGATATTTCCACGACGCACCCACCGCAGGACATCTTGGTTTTGCAAAAACTCCGAACAGAATCCGCAAAAGATTTTACTGGTCTGGAATGTATAGAAAGGTTGTTCGAAATGTGATGCACTGTCGAGAATGCCAGAGGAGAAAATCCGTTCCTCAACGACCTCCTGGACGCTTAGTTTCCATTCCTCCAGCTATAGAACCTTTCCATCGCATTGGAGTCGATCTTCTAGGAAGATTTCCGAAATCTACTCGTGGGAACAAATGGATCATAGTCTGCACGGATTACTTAACGCGATATGCAGCAACGAAAGCCTTACCGACCGCTGAAGCCAAAAAAGTAGCGAAGTTCTTGCTCGAAGAAATTCTCTTAAGGCATGGAGCTCCCCGAGTAATTATCACAGACTGTGGAGCTGTCTTCCAATCCAAACTTGTATCCGCTCTCGTCGAATTTTGTAATATCGATCATCGTATGACGACATAATATCACCCTCAAACAAATGGACTGACGGAGCGGTTTATTAAAACTTTGGCCGACATGTTGTCCATGTACGTGGATACAGAACAGAAGAATTGGGACGAAATTCTACAATTTGTAACCTTTGCCTACAACACCGCTAAACAGGAGACGACGGGTTTCACACCTTTTTATTTACTTCATGGACGTGAAGCTGAAACGACGACGCTGGACACAATGATACCATTTTGCCCTAATGATGTCGACGACGATCATATCGTCAAGATGATTGCCGGAGCTGAAGAATCAAGGCAGCTAGCCCGAGTGCAAAATCTGAAATTTCAAGATAAAGACCGTTGACGTTACGACTCCAGACACCGAGTGGTGTCTTTTGCTCTTGGAGATCTCGTATGGGTGTATACTCCAATCCGGAAAGTCGGCCTCTCTGAAAAGCTTTTAAGAAGTTATTTTGGACCATATGAGGTTTTACGTCGTTTATCAGATGTCACCTATGAGGTGCAAGATTTTGATCCTGCCTCGCGAAGAAGAAAACCAAGAGACGTTGTCCATGTATTACGTATGAAACCCTACCATGATCCGGACAAGCAGATTGAGACCACACAAAATCAGGATGATGTTGTTCCTTCTAAAACGAACGGTACTTACAAGGGACCCATGACGCGTCCGAGGACTAGAGTTTTAACACAGAAGTCCTAAAACAGCGAGACGCTGTTCATTGAAAGGAGGGCAATGCCACAAAGTCAGCTATATTTACAGCCGCCGTGGCGTAGAGGTATATCTTTCGACTGTCACCCCGACGGCCTCAGTTCAATTCCAGCCGGGGGCAAGTAAATTTAAAGACTCTAAAAAATTATTTCTAAATTCTTATAATTATCTTTGCATATTTAATTTCCTATTCTAGAAGTTTCTAGAATATTCTAATTTATGTTAATCTTGTATTCTGGAATATTCGAATATTGTATATAAGCGACTTGTTCCTCAGTTTGAGGATGTTCGCAGCCGAGTGTAGCTGTGTTACAAGTTTGTGCTACTAATAAACTACGTTTGTTACTTAACTTCCAGTGTTCACTTTGACTCTTCACGGCATGTATGTGACAATATCTAAAATTTTATTTTACAATAAACTTAAACTCTGTTAAGAAGTCACTTCGCCCAGTAAGTCATTTTTTGTTGGGACCCAGAGTGACGTCGTAGCGAGGTTTGACAGTATAGGGCATTTAAGTGTTCTTTATTACACTCTACTCAAAACCTCAATATTTAATTCGCATACACAAATTAGAATTTCTTGAATACACACACACACACACACACACACATATATATATATATATATGCATATATATATATATATATATATATATATATATATATGCATATATATATATATATGCACATATATACATACATATATATATATATATATATATATATATATATATATATATCAGTGTTCTTATAATTTCTATTAGGCTTTGTTCTTTTTTTTCTGCAACCTCTTTCAAGGAAAGACAATACGGGGCAGAAATTTTATGCTGCATTACATTAATTAAAATAGAAAAATAATTCTACTTCATGCCGATATATGTTGTTGGTTCGGGAATTTTCTGACTTACTTATACAACGAAAAATTTCAATTTCTCATTACCCATACAGCCACTGATATCCGTTAGACGTCTAAACTACATCCAATGATCCATAAAAGGTATATAATATCTAAATAACGTACATTAAAAGTCTTGTATATCCTGTACTATTTATGATAACTAGATGTTTAAATATATACGAAATTTAGACGATATCTAGTAGATTTATCATGTTAGATCAAAACGAGATTTAGATATTTTCCATATCTATTAAATCTAAGTCCAATTATTGTGGAAATTTGGAGATTTATTGGATATGTAACAGGCATCTAATGGGTGTAAAATAATCTAGTGTGTAATTCACACGACTTTTCTCTTACCCTGAATTTTAATACTATAAATAAGGGTTGGAGATTAAGAGGTAAGATAACGAGTAATGTTATGTAAACATGTGTTAAACAATTCAAATTAGGCTTCGGAAGAGTTTTATAATATAATTAGTTCTGTGTGAGGGAGGCTTTCTCCCCCTCAACTCCCCGTTTCATTAATGCACCTACATTTATGTAGAATTTTATTCGGTTATTAAAAAATAACTCTGTTCTTTTTTTAATAATTTATTAAATTTATTATTTACAAAAATCATATTTTATGATAATGCAGACGATTTCCATATTAGAGAAGTAGTACGACACTATATATATATATATATATATATATAAGTTGAATTTATACTCAATATTACATAAAATAAAAAATAATAATAATAAAATAAATAGATAACTTTATTTTAAATTATTGCAGATAGCTGGTTCAACCATTCGTTTAAAAGGTATTGGCGAACTCTTTTGAAAGATACCCATCATGAAAATTTACTCCCCTCGAAGGGGGACTTCTCCCCCCCCCAGGGAGCAGGCGGGGCTCCTACATACACAGATTTTTTTTCCCCAGTTGACTATTTCTATTACAATATATATATATATATATATATATTCCTTTCATTTGGTTTAGTGCAGTCTATAGATGTTAAACTCTACTTACCTGCAATTTCCCCCATAGACGAAATGAATTTTGAATACTTTTGTTTGTCCTTGTACACGAACCATTTGCTTCATCTCAACGAAAAGCTTACTGTAGCATCCCTATATGATACACATTTATAATACTGAGTTTGGAATTTCTGCTAATATCTGTTCTTGAGATATGCTGATAGCAGTCACACAGACACACAGACCTTTCGCTAAGAACATTATTTTTGTATTCATGGGACCTCAGAACATGTAAATATAACAAAAACTCACGTTCGAAAATTTGACCCCTAAAACAATACTTTCTTGACCCTATGGGTAAGAGAAAGCAAAAAGAGTGGCATTTGTCATGATAATAGATATGTGTAGGATATTGAAATTACACGGATTTTGAGAAATTACACACAAAATAAATAAATAAATAAATAAATAAAATTAAGGGAATTATTCAATAGAAATAAAATAACAAAAAATTTGCTTACTTCAAGTGAATAAATTCCTACATTTTTTTTTTTTTAAATAAAATAAATTAGATTATTACTTTGAATCATGCTTTTGCCTTCAAAATAAGTAGCACGTGTGCTTAGCACCTGTAGAGGAAAGGACCCACAATTGGGGGACTGATTCAGTGCTCAAAGCTGGTAGATGGGAGGTGCAGTGTTCGATCCCAGGTCGCACACGTCCGCCATTTTGTTCGGAGTTTTCTACGGTTTTCTCCGAAACTTTTCAAAATGCGATTTAGGACCCCTTACAAAGACACCCACAGAGGGCACTCCTGCTTATTCCTAGGTTCCTAGTACAGTCATTCGGCTTTAATCCCCACTACTACCTGTAGAAGCAAGGCCATGTCCTTTCCAAACCGGAGTACTTGCATTTATTTTAACGTGGGTGAAGAAGTTTATAAGTTTAAATATTTATCGTTCACCGGTTCTTTAATTTAATATAACAAGATAAGTTAGTTTAAGTGAGAGAATTGTGTGAAAAATCAGGCATATTTTTTAAAATTTAAGTACAGTCATATTTTTAATGAACTTAGTTCTATGATATATATTATTCCTTTTTATATATATTATGTGTTTACTCAGGGCTACTTCATCAGATTTTTTTTTTTTTTTAATAAAATAAATTAGATTATTACTTTGAATCATGCTTTTGCCTTCAAAATAAGTAGCACGTGTGCTTAGCACCTGTAGAAGAAAGGACCCACAATTGGTCGAGTGATTCAGCGCTCAAAGCTGGTAGATGGGAGGTGCAGTGTTCGATCCCAGGTCGCACACGTCCGCCATTTTGTTCGGAGTTTTCTACGGTTTTCTCCGAAACTTTTCAAAATGCGATTTAGGACCTGCTTATTCCTAGGTTCCTAGTACAGTCAATCGGCTTTAATCCCCACTACTACCTGTAGAAGCAAGGCCATGTCCTTTCCAAACCGGAGTACTTACATTTATTTTAACGTGGGTGAAGAAGTTTTTAAGATTAAATATTTATCGTTCACCGGTTCTTTAATTTAATATAACAAGATCAGTTAGTTTAAGGGAGAGAATTGTGTGAAAAATCAGGCATATTTTTTAAAATTTAAGTACAGTCATATTTTTAATGAACTTAATTCTATGATATATATTATATCTTTTTATATATATTATGTGTTTACTCAGGGCTACTTCATTAGATTTTTTGTTTTGGTTTTTGTCTATGCGCCTATAATTATTAACCAATCAAATCTGATAAATAAAAATTTATTCTGATTATGATATTCAAACGAATTATTAAGATGGGTAGTAGGCCCTTCACATACATATTTATGTCAAATAAAATTGTTTATAAAGATATTTTAAACTGTTTTTCGTAAACAGTACATTTTATCTTATTAATTAATCTACAATTTGCCTTGATAACATTTAAAAGCAAGGAAATAATAAATTGTTCAAGTGCCACACAAACTTATATTCCCTTGGCAGCCTGACATTTTTTGCAAAATTTTGTATGAGAGTCGCACCAGAATATTCATAACATTAATATATATATGTAATACTGTAATTAAGGTAATATATTAAACAAACGTAAACAAATTAACAGAAAAGTTTTATGATATATCAATGAAGATTATAAATTTGTTGAATTTTTAGATATAATAGCAATATTTACTTATAAATCTGAACTCTATCAACCAATATTTATTTATCACACAATATTTCCAAAAAATCTATTGCTGTTTATATTCTGACATAAATATCTTTAAAAAAAAATCAAAATCAATGTTGTGATGGATGTTACAATTGATTTTTATCTTTGAAATATTCTGAAATGGAACTTACATTTGTAAATTGATTTCCAATTCGAAGGGAAAGAATTTGATTCAAGGAATACATAAAAATTGAAAGTTCTTTCTCACAGGCTACCAAAATATTTCAGCATGATGCTGCAGAAATCATGACTATATATTGTAACCTCGCCAAAAAAAAAAAAAAAAAAAAAAAAAAAAAATTAAATTCATAAGGGATTGTTTCTATATATATATTTATATAAAGTGTTTTTACTGCTGTTGAACTCAGCTTAATTCTGTAAAAACTTATTTTTGAAAAATAAATTTTAATGAAAGAAAAGAAAAGAAAAGATAGAAAAAGAAAGATTTTAAGTTTTTCACTTTTTAAACAAGGGAAAGCTCATTTTCATTAATTACAAAATTAAATTACTCTTTTACGTTTCGAATAAAAAAAGCAAGTAGTACATAACATAAATAATTATGTGTGAAATTTTATTATGCGTAATAAATTGTCTAATAATGTAATAAAACTTCAGAGTTTTTACTCGTAGTATGTGTATGAAGTGAACGCAAAAATATTTCTGCCAAAATTGGTTTTTGTTTCTTTGTTTCTTCTTTTGTTTCTGTTTTTTCCTAGACGAACTTCAAAGGTGGTATTGGAAAAGAGTTTTACTCAGCAATTTTCTTTCGATGAATTCGAAAATATTTTGTCCAGTGAGAAAAATTTAAACAACATTTTATTCATGTATGCATCACGGTTCATTTAATGAGTGTAAGTGGAACGTACAATATTATTTTGTCAGCATTTTTTTTTTTTTTTTTTTTTACCCGAACATAAATTGGTACTTTTACAATGTGCTAACGCAGGGAAAAATACAAATAATAAGGAAAATATTACTGTTCAGTCAGAAAAAAAGAAAACAATTGTGTTTTTATTTGTTTATTTTCTAATTTCATTTAATAGACATATTTTAAGGGGATAGTATAATATTATTTTGTATTTGTGGAAATTAAATAAAAGTTTTCCAAATATTTTAATATATTAATTTTTTTTTATGGATCATTGCGTATTATTATCTTTTCCTATGATAAATTCTTAGAAGGTTCATACTGAGATCAAGATATATCTTTTAAATACCATCAAACATTTTAGACCTTTATGTTTGCAACTATATCTGGTTTATTTTTGAAAATGTTGAAAAAGAAATTATGTGTGTGTTCAAAGAAACAAATTTAGGCTTTTAAAAGGGCCCTCTTCACTCACCGCCGCGGAAAGCCGAAGCTAATGTTATTCTATGGGGAATTTTTCTTTACAAATAACTGATTAACTAATACATATTTTTAAGATCTGTTTTCACATTCTGAAAATTCCCAGCTGTTAAATTGACGGACCTTTTTTTTTTTTTTTTTTTTGTTAATTACTTTTTTAATTTTTTATATTTTATTTTGAAGCTACAAAATACGAATTTTCAATATGTGAAATTTTTTCATTTTGAAATTTCAAAATAAAGTATAAAAAAAAAAAAAAATATATATATATACATTTTTAAAAAAGGTCCGTTAGTTTAACAGTTGTGAATTTTCTAAATGGGAAAACATAATTTAAAAATATGTATTAGTTAATAAGCCTTTTGTAAAGAAAAATTCCCCATAGAATAACATTGGCTCGTGCTTCCGGCGACGGTAAGTGAAGAGGGCTGTTGTCCTACAAATAGGACACCATGCATAAGTGGCATTTATATAAATTCTTTTGATTATTTTAATTTAAATTAAAGGCGATACATTTTTTAAAAGTCCAATAAATACATATGTGTCTTTATCTTTATTTTAACGTTTAATATATATATTTAATTTTTAAAATGACAATTTTTGAAGATTTATTCATTACAATTTCAACAAATTTTTACTTAAAAAGGTTTTACTTTCAAGAATAACGTACATATATATTTATTGAGGTAATATTCTACACTTTTGTAATGGTAAAACAATTGTATACATAAATAAATAAATAAATATATATATATATAGTTGGTCTGTTTCCCTTATATTTCCGACTGTTCTAAACCATTGTCCTATTTTTAGGACAGACTGTACCGATTAAGCTAATAAAAAGGTTGGTAAGTCTTTTTTGATTTTGTCTGTATACATTGGCTTAAAGAAACATATATTCAAGATTTTATAAAGAAAATAAAATATTTTTTCAATGTTTGGTACGATATCGGTTAATTGTACTAAATTTTGCTCTCTTGTACAGTTTGTGATGATATAAAGCATTTTATAGCTCGAAGTTTATACTTGTAAGAAACGGAATACGAAACAGAAAATATTTCAATTCGAATGAAATATCTAAAGTGAAACAAATAATTTCTAAAAATATGTTACTTCAACATTTTTCAAATTCATGATTCATATTAATTTATTAAGTCATCACTCATAAATGCATCAAACAAACTTTTGTAATGTGGTTGAATCTATACATATAATAAAATAAGATGTATGTGTGTGTGTGTCATTGTGTATATATATACTTAGCTTTTTAGGAAAACATCTGATTGCAGAGTTACATAGTTTTTCATGATGGTTAGTTATGACCGGTTATGACCTGATAATAGCTTTAAATTAGTCAATTAAATTTTTATTTGTTGCCATAAAGTTAACGAGTTTTTTATTTATTTTATTTTATTTTATTTATTTATATTTTAACAACATAAAATAAAATATGCTTTCACGGGAAAAAAAAATTGTTCTTAAATTATTATATTTATTTAAGCACGTGAACGAATAATGTCTTTTTAACTTTAAAATAAAATAATAAAAATCTAGCATGTTTCTTCCAAGTTTTGTTTCATAACCTCTGTTAATATACCAAGTTTTTTTTTAATAGTACGTTTTTGGCATGGATGGGCGACGCTTCGTATAAAAGCTAATTCAGAACTATATTAAAGAGTTTTACTTATTGATAATCCTGGGCAATTTTTTTTTTTTTTTTTTTTTTTTTTTTTTTTTTTAATTTTAATATTAAAGTAGTTCGGACATTTTTCGCAAGGTATTCTAATTTCGGGACAGCCACTTTAAGCCAATTAACGCATGAAAAATATAAAAAAAATTAAAAAAAGGGGGGGGGGGAGAAAAGGAAAAAAAAAAGAAAGAAGCAGAAACAATAATTGCATAAATTATGCATTTTTGTCAATAATGGCGGCAAAAAATCAAAAGTCACCAAATGGATCTATTTTAAGGCTGTGCCATAATGAGGTTTACATATTTTTTTTCTATATACCAACTACTTTTAACTAAGCATGAAGTATATTTATCCGCAAAAATTAATTACCTCATGAGATAGACGTAGCCGGTCATAGCATACTGTAATACAGTCGAACCTCGAAAATAAAGGAAAAACTGTTAACGTGAATTACTTTTAACCTGAACCGTTTCTACAATCCCCGTAAATATGAAAATTAGTTTAGTTATATAAGGGTACTTCAGTTTTTTCGACGAGCTCTTGATCAATTCCATTTTTTTTTTTTTTAATAAAACGATATAGGGAAAAGTATTTCCTTTCAATATAGTGACCAGCGAAGCGGGCAAAGTCTGCTAGTAAATAATATAAATATATACTGCAAAACATTTTCGAAATTATGTATGATAGGTTGAAGATAATAAAAAATAAAATATGTATAATATGCAGGGATGGAACACGGGCGCAGGATTCATACCGGTATCAATGTAAGAAAATTTTCTACTCCTTAAATCAACGATATTATAGTTAGAGAAATTTCTTAAACAGATTCCGGTATGAATTCTGCGCCCGTGTTCCATCCCTGAATATGTAAAACATTTTCAAAATTTTGTGTAAGCTGTCGAAATTTTGTTTAGATTATTTTTAACTTATCTTGTGAGGTTGAGACTACAGAACGTCTCCAAAGTTGTTTGAAATTAACCTGGATCCAGCAAAGTAAAGTTGGGACGGTTAAATCGCTTCATCGCCAGTGACTCGGCGAAAGTTTTGGTTGGATTAGTTTCGTGTCGGCATGGTGCTGCAACGAAAGAATTAGGTTCTGAGAGTTAGATGAATGTGAAGTGATTTTAAATGTATTGATTGAAATGAAGGGAAAGAAAGTTAGTAGGAAGAAGTATAAGATGGAGATCGTTTTAGTAGATGAGAGTGGATGGTGGTGTATATTATAGTAGATTGTGAAGAATCTTATTTTTGCGATTGATTGTGGAGATTTAGTTGTGTGAAGATTAAGTAGTGATGAGTGTTGGTACGCGTATCTACTAGCATTCGTAAAAGTAAAGTTGGTTCAGCTGGGAATCCTCTGATCCACAGTGAAGTCACGGTAGCGGAGATAAAGAGTGCATCCGTCGCTACACCTTCGAATGTTGCTGTGGTGAGATATTTAAAATTATCTAATTTGGTTTCTGATACATATATTTTGATGAAGTAATTAAATACGCCGACTGAGCTAGTTTGATTGCCAAACCGCCCTCCCATTAATCTGTTCAAATAAAACTCTTATTTATTGTTTAATTGAAGTCTTGTGCTCTCTTTACTTATCCATTTAGATATTTAAGTTATTACCTAAGATGGAGTTTGCATCAACGCAAACCACACAATCTTAGTGAATTTAAAAATACATAAACAATTTTAACAGTGCAAATAAGTAAATAAATATAAGTAAAAAATTCAAGACCCTCCCCTATTCTGTTTAATATGTATAAATTTTCACTTTTTATTAAAAGAAAAAAAAATAAAATAAATGTTTTATTAATATTTTAAAACATTTTTTTAACTATTTTCCTTTTTCACACAAAAAAGGGCATGTTTAATTTGTCATCTGCAAGGAACAAAATTATGTTTTTTTTTTTTTTTTTTTTTTTTTTTCTAGATTCCGAGTTGTTTTTTCCTGAGGTAAAAAATGTTTACACTTAACAGTGAAATTAAATTTAATGGATGTATTTGTATAGAAATATGAAGTTTACATATTTGTAACGATCACAATACGCAAATTAAAACAGTTGTGTCATAAATACGCCTCCAAATACTAAAATTATATTTAATTATCTTTTGAAGTATTATTTTTGATGTTATTGATCAATTTATCAAAATATAGTTTCTAGAATTTTCCTTTATTGACAAAGAAAAATAATCGTAAAATGTACTTTAAGTTTTCTAAACAATTTGATTTAATGTGTATATTTCAACTATGTTTACATATTAATAAAATATTTTTATAAGGCATAACTTTTCCATACAAGCTTAGTTAAAAAAAAAAAAAAAAAAAACTTTTCAATTATATGTGAAATTAAGCATGATAGAAAGAGATAAAAACAGCTAGTGTATTTTCAATTCAACAAGTTAAAAATATTTGTTTGAAATCTTGATTTTGATTAAAAGTAACCGTGGAAATTTGAAAGGTAATTATTCTAATACATTTTTAATTTAGCGATTGCTCAAGAAGAAAAGCTTGCAGAATTTCAGATAGCTACAGATTAAACCCCAGAGAACACACTTGCAAATGTTTTCTTTATTTCAATACAGATTAAACGTAATTTAATATTTTGTGAAATTGCTTTGTAAATTAAAATTAAAATTTCATTTTTTTTTTCTTAAGGTAACGCATTTAAGATTATTATGAATATGAATTTCATAATTAAAATTTCTTATTCATGGAATATTTCAGGAAAAAAAAATCTAGCTTTGTATATTAAGACTTAATTTTAAAATTTGTAAGGAATGGAGTTTTAAAAATTATGGTAGTGAATAATATTTCTTTGAAATTGTAATGGAAGTACAAGTAAACTGACTTATACATCTTATTTTTTTAATATTATTATAAATTTAGCCTAATTAAAAAATTAAGTGAAATACATACCGTAAATACATGTATAAATCGTAATCTGTAAAATCTAATTCAAGGAAAAAAAAGTGAAAGTCAATATTTCATATCTAATATAATGATGATAATCATTACGGTTTTAGTAGTACTCGAAGTCAAGTATAAAAAATGTAAACTCGGCAGATAATAAAAGAAATTCTGTGTGTATGACCATCGATTTGTTGGGAAACGCCTGATTTCATACCTATACAGAATTCCGCATGGACGTCAGATTTCAACTTTTCTGATGCACCTCGAAGCCGCATTTTTTATATTTTTATGTATTTATTTATTTATTTATTTATTTATTTATTTACTTATTTATTTAATTAATTAATTGAAAGTTTTGCATTTATAGATGTTATCTAGTGCTACCATCTTATGCCATAAAGTAAAAATGTTAATATGTTGATTTAAACAACGTAGATACATTCAATATTACTGCCCTGAAATAAAAATATTATTATAAACATACACCCCGCGACAAAAAGATAGGTACAAAGGATTTTTTCTTTGATTTTTCATAAAATAACATTGTCTAAATTGTGCTTAACATTTATAATTATAATAAATTAACACGATTCCCGGACTAATTTTTATTTTAAGACTAATTTATAAAAATTTTAAGATTAACATTTTTCTAATTTAAGACTACACACTGCGACAAAAAGATAGGAACAAAGGTTTTTTTTTTTTTTTTTTTTTTGAATATGATTATTTTGAATATGATTCAAATATTTAATATGTTTTGATATGATAATATTTTGTTATGATAATAAATGATCAGCACAATTTAGATAATGTTATTTTATGAAAAATCAAAGAAAAAACTCTTTGTACCTATCTTCTTGTCGTGGGGTGTAGGTTATTTTTTTTATGTTTCGGTACTAAATGTAATTTTAAAAATTAAAAAAAATAGCATAGTTTGTTTTACTGTTTATATATATTTCGCTTCTTTAACCAAATATTTCTTATTAATGCTTTACAAATGTAAAATATATAGCGTCGCGTAATTCACGACGTCATTTTTCACAATTTTTCTTAAATTAAATGTGTTGGCATTTTCAAAAAAGTTTTTTTTTAATGGTACTGTTAATTTTTCAGATGTAAATATATATTGTTTCTTTAGCAAGACTATTTCTTTTTTTTTTTTTTTTTTTTTTTTTTTTGTTCTCCTCTCACTTTCATTTTTTTTTTTTTTTTACAAATATTGAAGATATAAAAATATTCAAATTTTTTTATGGGAAATTTTACTCTATATCTGCTTTCAGGCTATTTAGCGTATAATTTTCTGCTAACATTTTTTATTTATTTTTAGTTTCTTCTTATCATTATTTGTAATTTTACAAACTTTGTTTAAACTGTGTACTTTAGATTTCATATATTATTAGCCAGTATTACCATTTCATGATTCATTCTTCGTATGCTTTGTAATGAAAATTGTTTCACCTGTGAACGCCCTAGTTTCGACGTAAAGCATCCGGTTACGAATCAAGAGATTGTGAGCTCAATACCTGTCAGAGAAAATTGTTTAAATATGGTAGTGTTTGTTTAAATGTAATTTTTTTTATTCTCACTCAATCATTATGTTAATTGAAGAGCTTGTTTCCAAATGGTGTTAAGTCAATTTTTCCCATTCTTGAAAAACATGATTTTGTTATGTAAGATTTATCATTGAATTTAAGGAAAATATATTTTTTCACAGTTGTCTACGGATGATAATAACAGTAAATTGTATGGTTAAAAAAATCCGGATAGTATAGTTATTTACAATTAAAAAAGAAAAAAAAATGACTTAACCCTTTATGTACAAAACTGTGACTTAGACCTTTTGGCACAAAGAAATAACAAAATGAAATGAATGAAATACCGAAAGTAATTCAATATATTTTTTTCATGCAAATACAGAATAAATTTTAGATACACAATTTTGGAAGGTAGTTAGTTACCACAAATCTTCATTTATAAATTCAAGTTCTTCATCGCTATCATTATTTTCATTTATGTTAGCGTTAAGTGTATCGTTTCAAGTTTTTTGATAAAAATAAAAACATTCGTTCTGTTTGCTGATTTTTTAGCTTGTTTCATGTATATATATTTATATATATATATATATATATATATATATATTTGGTTCTATTTCAAGTGCACGGGAGAGGTTTTTTTTTTTTTTTTTTTTTTTTTTTTTTTTTTTTTTTTTAACCATGTTTCAGGATTTTGTGACAGCAAAACGAACCACAGTACGCTGTCTTGATTTCCACATTTCCTTTCGTAATTTCCAGTACTTTTGTCTCTGAAATCAAGAAACTTTGTTTGCTTCTCAGACGACTATGCACATTTTTTTTTTTTTTTTACAATTTAAAATATTCCACTGCTTCTTATATTCGAAAAGGTTTCCAGCCTTCGAGAAATATTCATTAGGAAGTAAATTGTATCCACTTTCTTTAATCTAGTCTCTACTTGGCCGAATGCTCTATCTGCTGGTAAGTAAGAGTGACCAAGCAATGGGAAGTAGTATGTGAAGGAAAGGTCCTTACGAGCAGCCACTGCTGAAAGCATTCCTAACATGGTATAATTTTTATTTTGCCCTCTGCACGAGTCACTGAACAATCGAACACTTTTCTCATCTGGATGTATAAGCTTCATCAAAAAATCATATAAAGCACTCGCAAATGCATTGGGACCACGCCCGGCCTCGTGTTCACCCCAAGTGTAAAAACAATATATTGCTGAGCAGATATATTGCTATTGCTAGCTGAACTTAAAGGTATCTTATTTATTTCATATTAGTCTTTCACCACAAACAGTTATTCAAGTCTAATCTATGTAACAGTTTGGTGAAGACTCCAGGTACCGATAAGTAAAGCTCATAGAGGAAGAACTACGAAGAAATAAGCAACTCCAAGGACTTTTTGCAGAGTTTAAAAGCCTTCCCAATCCAAAAAGAAGTTTAAGATGGATGCTAGAAGGCCAACATTGCCGCAGTATCAATCCTGACTTATCAGTTACCCGAGAATGCATGCACCTTTACTGGAGATGTCCAACAAGATATTAGTAGATGGCTAAAGAACTTTCAATGTATTCCTAACACAAAAGATTGTAGTTCAGCAGCACGTATATATACGTTCGGGGTAGTTAACGCATCAGCATAACGAGACGGATATATATATATATATATACCTAGGGAAGTTAAGGAATAAAAACACATTTTTTTGACATTTTCACTGCACACTCGATAACTGATGTTTTTAAGAGGTTTTGCCGCCTTTGTAAGCTGATATTTGTGGCCTTTTGAATTCTACTATGATTCTGCAAAATTTCATTTTTACAATGATTGAACTAAAATTGTTAAAGCTGCCCATACATTTGTCGGAGAAATGTACGATATATCCTACATATCTAAATCATTCTTATGAGGGAATTTCAAAAGAGTTGAACAAATTGCGAGGACTTGATTCATTTGAAGACAAGAATGGGAAGTTATTTTTTATTAAAAGAGATGTTAATTAAGTGAAGAAGAATGCACTGTTCATTAAATTGGAGGAGTGAGATCTGTGCCAATTTAAGGTTTATCTATTATTATTTACTGAGCTTCCTGTCATCAAAATGATTTTCTCTTGCATTTTTTTGTATTTCGAGTTAACTCCTTCCTTGCTCAGCTTTGCGACAGGCAGTTTGCATTAGGGCAATGCATTATAGAAATAATGTGGCTGTTTCGATGTGTTCTATCCCATTTTAAATTTTGTCTATGAGTTTAGAATCAACCCTGTTTTTTTTCTGATAAATTGAATTGGTTAAATGTTTTACATGTATTTTTTTTCACACACACAGAGAGAAAAAAATAATAACAATTGTGGAGAATATATTTATTCCAAATTTCCTCATCAATTTTTTAAGGATTTATTATTTTTAAACTTTTTTTTTTTTTAATCTTGGTTAAATAATATTAATTTCATCTTTAATTAGGTAAAAATCTTTTTAAATATTACAATTTACGAATTTCTTATATTTTGAAATGAATTTCTGCAGTTTTAAGAAGCGTAATTAAATAGTAATTAATTTTAGAGCTTAAATTTTAAGTAAAAATTAATGAGCTGTAAGTTAAGAATCTTAATATGTAATTCTGCATATAACACATTTACGAAATGGTGAATACTCTCGATTCATAAAACATATTATTTGTTAAAACATGAATATTTAGTAATGTACTATTAAACGTAAGATACTGAGAGACAAAATAGAATCAATTTATATCCATAAAGTAGACACTCTAATACACATGGTTAACATTCCTTCATAACATATTTATTATACTACAAGAGATGCATTCGCTTTACGTTCAAAGCATGTAACATGAATTTTATATGTATTAAATACTAGTTTACATTAATTCATATTATACCAGCATTTAAGATGCATATCTCTAATTTCTTCATGCAATATAAATATTTAAGAAAATATGCATTTCTGAATTCTAAAAATTTCTGAGCTTTGAATGTAAAGTGATTATTAGAATAAATGTGTGGTTGAAGAAAATTATAATTCCAAATTTAATTAAATAAATATTTTCGTGTAGGGTATATTATTTTAATGTATCTTATTTAATTATTTAATCGTGAATAATTTTATACAAAATACAATTGATATAACAGAGTAAATATTAACATATATGTTTTACTAATATGATTCTGAGATATTCAATCACGTAATGTGTTTCATAGAAGTACTTATTAGAGAATAATGTATTAATTGAATAATATATTTAATGTATTATACTAATGTATTATAAAATGTATATATTAAAAGTATTAAATGAATAATATAGTAAATAAAGTCTGAATTCATTATTAAAATATGTAAATATAACAATTAAATACAATACAAATTAATTTTTAAAAAGTGTACTAGAATATATGAAAATAATTTATAAGGAGAATATTATAAAATGATAAATAATCATGATATCGAAAGAGAAATTCTTTCAACTTTTTTTAAAACATGGTTTTCGTCAATGCGAGAAGAGGATATAGTAATGAAAAAAAAATTAAATCTGGAGAATTAAGTTAAGTTCCGATAATTTATTAGTACAAATAAATGATGATTATAAAATTGTTTTAAAGTATTGCTATATCATTTTTAATTTTTTCGATCCATTTAGACTGTAAAATGGGTAAATATTATAATAAAAAACAGATCCTCTTTATATATATATATATAGGGGAGACCCGAGTACCTAGGGCCCCTTTTTTTCGATGCCCAAAAACAGAGCCCTTGACCTGTTTAAAATTATCAAACTGATATGTACATATCTTTAGGACTAATTACTTCCAATTGGGATTAATATAAATACATAAAGTAATAAATTCCGACAAATAGAAGGTTTAAAAAAAAAAAAACTTCATTTGTGGCCCTAGGTACAACACCCTCATTGTACCTGGGGCCAGAACTCATTGTACCTAGGGCCATTCTCACAAATTTAGATTTCAGTTTGTAATGAATAGAAAATAAGCATATAAACATGTATTTTATAAAAGAAACAATATCAAGTAATATATTTATTTATCATATAATGATTATCATGTTGTTGCCTTAAGGGCCCTCTTCACTCACCGCCGCCTGAAGCCGAAACTAATGTTAATCAATGGGAAATTTTTCTTTGCAAATAACTTATTAACTAATACATATTTTTAAATTCTGTTTTCACATTCTGAAAGTTCCCAGCTGTTAAATTGACGCACCTTTTCTAAAATATTATTTTTTTAATTTTTTATATTTTATTTTGAAGCTGCAAAATACGAATTTTCAATATGTGAAATTTTTTCATTTTGTAATTTCGAAATAAAATATTAAAAATTGAAAAATTACATTTTTAAAAAAGGTCCGTCAATTTAACAGTTGGGAATTTTCTGAATGGAAAAACAGAATTTAAAAATATGTATTAGTAAATAAGTTATTTGTAAAGAAAATTTCCCGATTGAATAACATTGGCTCGGGCTTCCGGCTACGGTGAGAGAAGAGGGCCGTTAATTTGAAACACGAAATTTTTTACTTCTCTTTCTTTCTTTTTTTTTTTTTTTTTTCTTTGGGATATTCTAACAGAATGATTTTTTTCTTCAATTTCTTTTTTTTTTTCTTTTTTTTTTTTTTTTTTTTTGGAGTGTCTCTTGGATTTCTAGATCTCTCCTGTTTTCGGTCACATATTTTCTTTGATGTGGGAGGTTTTGCTTTAGGTAAAGGTTTTGCTTTAGGTTAAGGTTTTGCTTAGGTTCGTACCTGTTAAAGCATGACACACGAAAAGATGATAGATGTTGAAGGTTTCGAATTTTCAACAGAAAACGAAACAAAGACATTCACTTTCTTCCTAGAAAATCTTTTTTTTTTTTTTTTTTTTTTTTTTTATAGAGGGATCTTGTCTTTCAGTCACATTTGAACTTAACTATTCATCTTCTGAGAATGTGTTTTGATTCATTGGCCATATGCCGGATACACGAAAGCCTGATAGAATGTTTACAAGAGTAAAGGCCGACGGATAGGACTTGCCAACATTTTCAGCAACGTCTTATATAGTGATTGGTTTATCAGGGTTTGCCAGCATCCAATTACTATAGGCTGCACTGTGTTTCTTAACACTTTCGCGACCGCTGACGCAGATTCACGTCATTTGAAAGTATGAAACTCCACCAGTGGGCGTTTCTTTTGCAATTTGTATGTTATTTGTTTCTAAAAAATATACACAATATTCATATATGTACAATCAGTATACTATGGATGCAAATACTTTGATAAGACAGAGTGTGATTATAATGCATATCCATTTGTAATATAAATGTGAATACGGAAAATTTTGTTTTAAAAAATTGTAATTTATGGGAAAAACGCCCACAGGCTGACCTTACTGTCAAAAAGACAAAAACATGCGGTCGCGAAAGTGTTAAAACGTCAAAACTCACTGGCCCTAGGTACAAGACAGATATGTTGCCCTAGGTACAAGTTTTGGTAACTTTATTCAAAATGCCTTACACTAAAAAATCCACATGCAGATAGGACTAATTAAATATTACATTTATTACTCAATATTACATGCAAATTTATACACTAAAAATGAATAAAAAATATTTGACTTGCTTTTGTAAAATAGCAAAAGACATGAGCTGCAAAATTTTACTTAAGACCATGTAAATTCGTTTTCTGCACGTAACTTGTCAAAACTTTCTCCTCAAAAATTCCAAAGTAGTTGCTAAAGTAGTAATTGGTGTTGTTACTCGCCCAATTGAGTAATAAAACTTAAAATTAAATATTATTCAAATAAAGTGGGGTGGAACTAGGTACACGGGTCTCCCCTATATATATATATATATATATATATATATATATACGAGGGCTGTTTCTTTTCAACCTCCGATCGCACGGTATGAAAGCCAGACATGCGGCAGGTGACTGGTGTGCGCAGTATGTGACTGCGCACCTTCTCTTTTACATGCTCTGTCACTGCCGAGTGCAACACGATAATTTGTTTTCAGCTGCAGTCACGTAAACATGGCTGCCTTTATTGATTCTCCCGCCAAGTGTGAATTGTGAAGTGTTATTCGTTTCTTGCAGGTAGAAGGGAATTGCGCAGCGGAAATTTATCGAAGAATGAGTCGAGTGTATGGAGACAGCTTTATGAGTGAGGGTGTTGTTCGTGAATGGTGTCGAAAATTTAAAGACGGCCGAACTGATGTGCATGATGAAGGAGGTCAAGGACGCAAGTCTGTCGTTACAGACGATCTTGTTCAACGAGTTGACCAAGTGTTTAAGGGAAGGCGTAGGTTCACCATAAGTGAATTATCGATGAAATTTCCGGAAGTTTCAAGATCTGCCTTGTACTCTATAGTTACTGAAGAGTTGCGCTACAAAAAAAAAAAATTGTGGCCGCTGGGTTCCAAAGATGTTTACGGACAATCACAAAACTTGCTGAATGGCAGCAGCTTTGTGTTTTCTTGACCGTTACAATATTGGTGGAGAAATTTTTTTGAAATCCATTGTGACCGGTGATGAGACATGAATTCAATATGACACGCCCGAAACGAAACGACAATCTCAGCAATGGATGCACACAAATTCTCCAAACAGACCTAAAAAATGCAAACAAACCTTCAACAACCGTAAGATTATGGCAACTGTATTTTTGGGGCCAAAAAGGTGTGTTGCTTGTGGAGTTTATGCAGCCGGGGACAACAATTACTGCTGATTCTTATTGTGAGACTTTGCGACGCTTACGGAGGGCTATTCAAAACAAAAGAAGAGGCTTGCTAACTTCCGGAATTGTTCTGATCCATGACAATGCCCGTCCAAACAGTGCTCGTGTAACCCAACGGCTCCTTGAGCATTTTAAATGGGACATTTTCGAACACCCACGATATAGTAACGACCTAGCCCCCAGTGATTACCATCTTTTCCCGGAACTAAAGGTGTGGCTTGGAGGGCACCGCTTCCAAATTGACGAGGAGCTCAAAGAAACCGTCATAACTAATTACAAGTCACTGGCGGCAACATTTTATGAAGAGGGTATTTCAAAGCTTGTTCACAGATATGACAAATGCCTCAATCGTCAAGGTGATTATGTAGAGAAGTAAATTTTAATCTACATTACTTTTGGTAATAAAACCATTTTTTTTATGTTTTCCCGTTTTACCTTTATAGCCTATCGGAGGTTGAAAAAAAAAATAGCCCTCGTATATATATATATATATATATATATATATATATATAGGTCTGTCCCGAAAGTAATGCGCCCCATTTTGTTCTGCCGCGACTATCCGTGTCGCACAGGTTTGCCAGTTCTACGGAAGGGAGGGTGGAGTCTTGGGAACACAGCGCCACTCGGCTCCGAGCTCCTGTAGAGTCACAGTGCCTGTTTCAAGATGGAGCTAACTCTCGAACAGAATTGTTGCAATGTTGTGAGGACGATCCGACAGTTTTTCACAATGTGGTAGGTGATGACGAATCTTTTACCTTCTTGTACGACCCAGAAACAAAAAGACAAAGCCCAGAATTGCACACGACGTCGTCCCTACTCCCAAAAAAGGCAAGAATGAGGAAATCGCAGGTCAAAGTGATGATCATTTTTTTTTCGAAACCAACGGAGTGGTCCATTTTGAATTTATTCCGCCTGGCCAACCAGTCAACGCCAAATTCTATGTCGAAGTACTGAAAAGGCTAAAGCAACGGCTCAACCGCGTCAGGCGCGAAATCAAAAATTCCTGTAAGCTGCATCATGACAATGCTCTCAGCGTCTCAAAGTTCCCCCAGCCACCTTAAAGTCCCGATTTGTCCCCGTCCGACTTCTTTTCGTTCCCGAAGATTGAAAAATTCTTCAAAGGACAAAGGACAGCATTTGGGGACCCTGGACAACATCAAGGCGGCTATGACTAGGTTACTAAAGGACATCTCAGTAACGGACTGCCAGGACGCATAAAAAGCGTGGAAATCACGTCGGAACAAGTGTGTTAAAGCAGGAGAGATGTATTTCGAAGAATATTGAGTACGAAACGGTTAAATAAGCTTCTTAAAATAAAAATGGGCGCATTACTTTCGGGACAGACCATGATTATATATATACTTATATCACGCAGAACAATGTTTAGTAATTTGAATTGGTAATTAGAAATAAATTTTAAAATGCGTGCGTAAAAATCGAATGCTTGTTTGACGAGTGCTAACTAGTAAATACAAAAACGATAAAAAATCTATGGGTTTTTTGTATTAAAAGTGTAAATATTTTTCTTGTTTCCTATTAATAATCAAGAACAAATTCTTAATATTTGTAGATAAAAAAAAATAATAATTAAAAAAAAAAAAAAAATACAGTCTACGTCGAACATACTGAACTGTTACTGCACACTATTTGCGCATTCTAAATTGTTAACGGGAAAAATTAATTAAACGCGCTAAGTTTTAATCGGTCAAACGACCGCTGTTGAAAACAAAGAGATAAATTTATCTTTTAAATTTTCTAAAAAACAAATATCCCAGATAATTTACATGTTATATTGCTATTGTAACTTAAAATTGGAGAAAGAGATAGGATCATATAATAAATGAATGGCGATTTAAAAAAATGACCAAACCAGGTTTAAAATAAAGTTGAAGGAATATACTTTTCGAAATCGATTATCTATTCCATTATCCGGCCATTTCAAATAAATTTTTTATAAAAATAACTCCCCATAGTAATTTTTAAATGTTTGAAAGAAATTATATAATGAAAAAAAAAAATAATTCTAAAACGATAAATTGTTTTGTTTATCGATGACTAGCAAGTTTTGCCTGCTTCGCAGTTTACTATATTTAAAGGAATTACAAACAGAAGTACTCATTTTTACTTTCTTCTGTATGTATATATAGAGGAATTATTGGATTCGTGAAAATTTTCGAACTCCAGCTTTCGATGGATTTACACGTTTTGGAATGTCCTTAACACGATTTGGCTGTTTTTAGAAAATTGTGTCTGTGTGTGTGTGTCACAAATTTCGTGGACGCTGTATCTTGCGAACTCATGAACGGAATTTAACAAAACTTGGTATTAGTTGGACTTTGACATAAACCGGTGCTGATTAGATTTGTGGGAAAATTGCTCAATAGGTGGCGCTGTTATCGCATTTTTCTAAATATTTAACATGGTAGTATACGACAAAATTTCGTATAAATGCACTTAATGAGAGTTATTTTAAACTTGTGACTGTAAAATTCATATGAATTATTGATAATAGTAGTAGTTAACTAGGAAAAAAATTGTGCATGTGGGATTATCGCTTCTCCCCCCCCCCCCCGAGGAAAGTAAATTTTTAATGTGGGTATCTTTCGAAAGATCTCGTCAATACCTTTAAAACGAATGGCTGAACTATAGATCTGTGATAATTTAAAACAAAGATATCGATTTTTTTTACCTTTTAATGAAAAAAAAAATTCTTGGAAAAATACTATTTTTTCTGATTTGCAAAAAAAATGATATCTTTCGGCATTTAGTGATAATTCTGTCAGATAAAAATCGTCTGCATTTATAATGGAAAATAATTTGATAATTTAATAAATAATTTGTACTGAATAAATTTTATGTAAAATTATATAGAAGAAAGTCATGTGGTAGCCACATCATACTAGTTATATCGCTGTATTCGAGCCCCAGTCAAGACGTCTGATGTGCTTCTGATAGGACGCAGCTCCTTGTACAAGTAACGATATTTCATTTTACCCGATAATTCTACATTGCCGAACGTTCCGCTACAATAATATGTGTATCAGCTGTCACTACTGACATGTTTATTTTCCTATATACCTTATATTTAGGTGCATTTGAAATAAATGATTTTTTTCTCTCTATTTTTTCCCCACCTTTTAATAAACGATTTATATTTGTCACATAAAAGAAAAAAAAAATAGTAATTGTACGATCAGAAAACCCTAAAATTTTACTAAATTCTTTAATTACTTCGTATTTCAGGAAAAGAATTGAAATACACAACCAAATTAATTTATCATATATATATATTATGTTATTTATTATTCATACTGATATGTTGCATATTGCTCTGCAATTCTTATGAAATGATTACTTATTTACAATTATTTTAATAGATATTAATCTTATCAGATAATGTTTTAGTAATAAATATTGTTTTAGGATTACTTTAAACTTCGGTATACATTTCAACATATAACGTAAAGCATATAAAAGCAAAATATTTGTACTTTTACGATTTTTTTTTTTTTTTTTTTAATTCAGCAAACTTTCTTTTTCTGTAAAAGTCCTATGATACTTAATACTGAATCAGCTAAAAGGACTTACAATACAGCTTTATTGGATTATAAAACGAGAAATGGGAACTCTTTCATTGTATTAAATAACTTTTATTTGTTTTATTTCAAAATCTTTTGGGAAAACTAAACCAGTAAATCAAATTTTGTATTTAGAATCTGGTTATTTCAGAAAGAGTGTGAAATGAAAACTTTACGAAATCCTACTGCAAAATTAATGGGAAATACACACACAGAATAAATGAATTAATTAATTAAATCATTTTAATAAACGAATTGGAATCTATTTTAATATCGAAAAATATCTGTTTTATGAAAATAAAATAAAATAATGAATAACAATACATAGAAAAACAACTTATTTGTCACAATTAAAAAAACTCTGGAGTGACTCCACTCGACTTTCCGAACATTGAGTGATTAACAGTTTTGTAGATAAAGTAAAGAAAGAGGAGCTGTTAAACAAACAAAAAAGAGAAAACCCTAATACTGTGTTTGAGTATTTTTCTCCATATATTACACGATGTTTTACTTAACGCAACTGAACTTTGAGCCCATAGATCATAATGATAAAGAATTGTCTGTTGTGTCCCTGTAAAAACTTATAAATGCTAGATTCACCAAAATGCTTATAATTAATGCAACAGTGATTTATAATATTCATATAAATTTTCAGCTCAATTGCATAGGGCATTTAGATGCTATCGCACTTTTAAAAATTTGGTCCCATAGGCCATAATGATAAAGAATTCTTCCTGGTGTCCCTGTAAAAAAACTATAAGTGCTAGATTCGCGAAAATCAATAGGGTTCGTACTATGGTGACTTACAATATACGTACCAACATTCAGCTTATTTGAACAAAGCGTTTAGACGCTAGCGTGTTCAATCACAGACATACACACATACATACATACATACATACAGACATACATACACACATATACACACATGCATACGCACATACATACACACACGCACATTATCGTAAAAATAGAGAAAACGTACTCAGGGGACCTCGAAACGTATAGAAACTTCGAAATCTCAAATTCGGATGTTTGACATGATTACTATACTTTCCTCACTATAGTATTCGGAAAGTTATAAAAAGATACATTAATTACAATATTTTTTTATATATATAATTAAAAATACATATATGATATATTAAATATTTATACAGATACTCGTTTGCAAACTAAAGAGGCCGCAAGTTCAAGTGTTTAATTGACTCTACGACATCATATATATATATATATATATATATATATATATATATATATATATATATATATATATTACTTTTTTAATTATGAATATGTTCTTCAAATTCTACAGAATAAAGTGCATTTTTGAATTATGATATGTTTTTACGATTGATATGTCTTAGATATGATGATATTAAGTAGTATTTTCTTAACATTTATTTAAATACAGTCTAAATATTTTTTAAATTAAAATACTTTTGTAAGAAAAAAAAAATGAAATCGTTATTTAAATTGTCAGATTCAAACTGCCAGAAGCAAAAAGAAGTATATGTTTGATGGAAAACCTGGAATATTCAGTTGCACAAGTTTAAATAATTACTACGCATTTTTTATAAGACAATATTTTTAGTAGAGAAAATACTAGATCGACAGATATCTGTCCGATCATTAAAATAATAAAAATAATTATTATTATTATTTCAATATTTCAATATACAAATGCTTCACTATAGACAATAGAAATATTTTACTGAAACCAAAAATGTTTACGTTTCTTGAATTGTATTAATAGTCCATGCATGTGAACAGAAAAAAAATATATAATTAAATAAAGTCACTAATTAGCACAGTTTTTATTCTACGCTACAGTTATTTATTTAATATGAAATATTTTAATCAATTATGTATGCGTTATTTAGAGAATTATTTATTTTTTATAACATAATATTTTCGATCAAAATCCATCAATTTTTTAATTGAATCGTTTTAATATCACGATTTCTGTAAGAGAACTATTTTCAGAGAACATGATTTTTTACATCCCATACCATTTTCCTAGACCGAAATTCAAAATGTCATTTTCCTCCAATTTATTAGTTTAAATTAACAGTTAAAAAAATTGGTTTTATGATCAATTAATAGACAAACACAATGTTCCGGTGACTTATCACCGAAATGCAGAACTATTTTCTTGCTGATAAATGAAAGTAAACATTCATATAATTTTGATTATATAAATAAAGAGAAGGATAGAATAAATTACTTTACTAAATAGCACTAATAGTTTGAAGAAAAACAATATATATATATATATATATATATATATATATATATATATATATAATTTTTACACTGGATAAATCAGATAATATTTTTTTTTTATTGTACATAAGGAATTTTATAAAGAACTTCTTTTGGACGAATGTTTAAGAAAAAATACTTTTATTATATAAAATAATTTTGAATAATATTTTATTTTCGCAAATTGCTATATTTAGTATAATTTGCAAAAATTGCGGTAGTGTTACATATACATTTCGCAATGTGTTCAATACTACAGAATTAAATATTTGTCCGTCATACATCCGTCATACTTGTAAGATGTAGGGAGCTTGACTACTTTTTGTTTTTACTAGCAGTACTTGGAACATTTTACTGCTTCCTCCCTGAATTAGGGAACTTCTCTCATGATTACCTCAATGTTTCTTTTTCTTTTTGAAGGTTTAATTAATATTTTTTCTCCTTTTATTTTAGAGTTATTTCCCTACATTTTCCTTTCATTTTTATTCTTAAAGTTTATACCCTATATTCATTTAGAATTTTACAGTATAACTGTGTTTTCATATCTTCTTTTTGCTGCATTTTCATGCGCATCAAGTATACGAATTCGTTGTCTAGTTTAGGATTTTTTAATCTTTCAAATCATATCCCTTTGTAATACATATGTAAATTACTGAAAATTGTTTAAAAACGTGATTCTTTTTCATCGACAATTTAAAAAATAGAAAGCATTTAAAGCTAAATCATAAAACCTGCTATTACCAAAACTAATTCTCAAAGTACTTAAGTATTTTATCAAGAAAAACAATATCATTACTTTTATATGAGAAATTAACGAAATATGCGATATTTTTGGAGCATGCTTGTGAAATGCTGGATAAAATAGTTGCTGGTTGACTTCATTCATGTTGATTTATAGTCTGTTTTTATATTGTGTTTATATCAACAAGATGCTATACCTGTTCTTCGCTCGGGAAATACTATTAGGAATGGAGAAAAAAAATTAATTAAGATCGGTACATATAAATGAGTGTAAATTAATACAATGTGTATTTGAATTGTGATTAATAAATGCCTAAACATACATTTTAAATATTCATTATTTGTACTTATAGAAAGCGGAAGATATTGTAGAATGAACTTTTCTAACATCGATTGAATTTAAAGCCACGTGCACATTTTTAAAAGGATGTAAATGAAAAATTAAATTTTAAACTTTGAATAAAGAGCAAAATGCATTGGTAGATCAATGAGTTAATCTAAACCGTTAACAATTAAAACACGATTTAATTATGCCGAAAAATAATTGTAGAATTGTATATTAACAAAAAAGGGGTTCTGTTGTCTAAAACGCAAAATTATTCACCATATTTCCATTCTGTATGTTTTACTGACAATTTTATTTCGCATGCGCAAAATCTTACATGTAGGGAAATCTAATTAAAATTTCAAAGTAGTTAAAATATGAAATTTTAAGTTGACTGCAGGAAAAAATAAATAAATAAATAAATAAAATAAAATAAAAAAACTAATTTATAATTATACCAAAGTATGGGAATTAAAATCGGGAAATAATTTTCCTTAATTTTTAATAGTTATTTTACAAAAAAATCTAATGGATAACACTGCTCGGCATGCAGTTTGCCCCTTACACCATTTTGACAAATTCTTAAGTAAAATGACCACCTGAATCTGAATATGAGGTCCATTTTGCCCTATCACCTACTTTTTTTTTTTTTTTTTTTTTTTTTTTTGGACGGCCCTTTATTTCATATCACCTTCGGTAATTTTATGGCTATAAATTTGACTTTTAGGAGGGGGGGGGATTTTTTAAACTGTTAAATATCTTCTGAGGGGCTACAGAGCTGAAAAATCCTAAAACATAAACAAATGCGGCAAGGGGAAAATTTAGGGGGGGGGGAGGGTGATTTGCCACTGAAATTATGTATTAGATTTCTTATATTTTTTTTAAATCTATTATTAATTTTATTTATTAAACATCTTTTTTTTTTTTTTTTTAAGTGTTAAATTAATTCTTTTTCACTATCCGAATCAAATTCATGGCCATAAATTTACAAAACAGTCATAAAAATTTGGTGGATGGGGTGGTGTCATGAAAAAACGGTGGATGACTAGGAAAAATGGTAGTCATATTCGGATTCAGGAGGTCATTTGACGGAGGAATCAGAAAGAATGATATCACGAGTCAAATTTTTTCTTTTTTTTCAGTGCAGTGTAGTTAACATAGGACATCTTTTCCTTGACCCAATGACAGTCAGAGACGTCACATTCGCTTGCGTATACTTTCGACTACAGATTTTTTTATTCTAAGAGAAAACAGCCATTAAAATGGCAGAAATTTGAGAGCATGGTTGGTAGATCGAAAGTTTATACTGTTAAAACAAAAACAAAACAAAAAAAAAGTTCATTGAAGAAGGAAACGTAAAATAAACTCTCTGTTCGATTTGGGCCCCTTCTGATGTGGGGACCCGGGGCAACTGACCCGTAGAGACCTTAGTCAGGCTCTGCACATACCAACCGCTGAAAACATGATTTTCGGATCCAGGAGACCTCAAAACGTGTAAATATAATAAAAACTCACTCTCGAAAATTTGACTCAAAAACAATACTTCCTCTACCTTATGGGTAAGATAAAGTAAAAACTATCAATTTTTGTAAAACGAGACATAATTTATCAGTCATGATTTTTCTGAGTGTGAAAACAGAATTTAATAATTTCGCGATATATTTTTTTTTACTGCTAAGGATGACCGATATCAAATCTATTCCGATGCAACATATTAGCATCTTATATCAGAAACTTTATTTAGACATTTGAAAACAAATTTAACTTCAAATTATGATAGAATATTTATCATTTTCCTTTTAATTAGTATATTAGTTGGATATTTATTGTGTAAATGAAATGTTTGTGTTTTCAATCGAATATGGTAGTTTGCCAATTTTTTTCTAGTGTTTTGAAATTAAAAATTCAAATTTTGTCAATTTTACAACAAAAACAAAAACATTAAAACATTAAATTAATTTTTTTACTTATTTTTATTTCATATTATTTCAGGCGCACATTTTATTTCCTAATTCAAAATTATAAAAAAATGATTTTTCGATATCGCTTGTAACGATACTGATTATGATTAATTTTCTTTTCTTTTTCTTTCAATAATAATAATAATAATGATAATAATAAATTGATGAAATTCTGGCAAAATTAGAACTTAGTTTAGGATGGTGGACTATTAGGTTTTTTTTTTTTTTTTTTTTTTTTTTTTCTTTTTCTTTTTTTTTTTTCCAATTATAACATCGCTTTCAAATCATTCAATTATAGTTACGATAAATTTTAGATTTTGATACATGCCCAACTATCGAAAAATGATTTCGACAAATGTCCAACTATCGAAAACGACAACGCAAAAATCCCAGATTGAGACTAATAGGCCCTCAGTCCTAAATATATATATATATATATATATATATATATATATATATATATTGCCAACTGTCATTGAAGTCTGCCCAGCCTTTTTCACGTTAATGAACAAAAAAGCGTTCTGTACAACCCCTTCTCAGATATACCGAGAAAATATTCTTCGGTTTCCTTGATGTGCGAAACGTAAAAATACAGAAATAGTTTTACCATTCTATGCGTTTTCCTATTAAAAGCGTCATTACGCATGTGCATTTTTTTCCCCGCAAATTTCTAAATCTAATTAACATTTTGAACTGTTCTATTGACATATTTTCAATTTAGGTACAGGCCTGAAACTTTGTCAAGTGTCATTGAGTTTCTTCTATTCGTTTTCATCTGATACCTAGAAAAAAAAGGTCTATACCATCCCCTCTTTCATGCACACAGAGAAAATATCCTGAAATCATTTTGATATTCCTTAATGTCTGATATGTATAAACTTCGCAAAAAAATTCCTTGTTTTTTACTGAAGATGCAATATTGAGCATGCCCATTGGTTTTTTGTACATATTTCAAAATATTATTAAAATTGTGTATGTTCAATAGGTATAATTTTAAGATGGGTACAGTCCTAAACTGTAACTGAATTCTAATACTGTAGGAACTGAACCTAATACTAAACCTAATACTGTAACTGAATTCCATTGAGCGGTTTTCACGTGATACTCGGCGGTCGAAAAAAAAAAAGAAAATTGTGCACACACGTCTCTCAAATGCACACAGAATATTCAAAACATTTGTACACAAAAAATCGTAAATCATTTCGTGCCTCCTTCATGTCTGAAATCTAAAGATTTCACAAAATAAATAAATAAATACTTGTTTTACTGGCTAAAGCTTTATTGCGCATGTGAAAGCGCATATTTTGCCATATTTCTAAATCGAATTAAATTTTTGGTATGTTCCATATATATAAAGATACATCAAAACACACACAGGCGCATGGAAAATACTCTGAAGGTATTTTTAGTTACCACGATATTCGTAACGTGAATATGTCGCAAAACGTTTCGATTATGAGCAATTTACAGACACAAGTCGGATTTTGTTTATATCGATGTCACAGGTGAAAAAAATTTCCTAAACATCAACAGAAACTTAAGCAACATATTGGATTATATCGATATTGAATTAGTTTGCAATACACGATTCTTTCACCATATGATATAGTATAACTTTAAATTTGTCGAATAATGAAAGATGAATATAAAGTAATCATGAAACACTTGTGCTGTTTTAAATGTCTGCAATTAGGAATGCGGAAATTCTGCACATACTTATGTAGAAAAATAATACATTTTACATTTACTAATATAGACGTTTAGAAACAATAATTGTATTCTAAAAAAAAAAAAAAAAAAAAAAAAAAAAAAAGGCCAAAGCTCTCATGAATCTTCCTCTTACAATTCATCTGCATGCTTAAAAAAAAAAAGGATTTAGATAAGAAATAATACTGTTTATGAATGTATTTTAATAACATTCAGTACAATATAAGAAAACGTTTTATGTTACACAAATCTGGTTTAAAAAGACCACCGGTCTCCTTAATCCATTTCGAGTTGCACACTCGTTGTATCTTAAAAATTTCTGATTTATGCCTCTTGCAATTATTTGTTTCTAAGGTACGCTAATAACAGAAATATGCACATTTAAACTAATTTAAACATGGTTTTTTTTGTGTTTTCAGGTATCTAAAAACGCGTATTTTTTGCAAATAATAATTATTGGCAATTGGACTTCACATAATTGTTACCAGAAAATAATTTTCATTTCTAAACAGTTTGTCAGGACTTGATAAAATTTGGTCCATGTGATATATCAAGCGTGACCAGAACAGATTATCTTCACTCAATTTAGAGTAGCACAGTATATTGTCTACATGCTATACACAAACCACATAGTTTATTAAATTTTCGAATAGTAAGAAAAACACATAAATCGACACACGTGTGTATATAAGCTTACGTATGCGTGATTCTGAAAACCAATAGTGAGTGTTTTTAGTACCATATTCCATACTAAACATCTTTTAATAAACATTCAATATATATACATATATATATATATATATATATCTTAATTTCATTTCGTTTGGTACAGTCTTAAATTGATGAATTATACATACAATGAATTTGACCCTATATGTATGCATATGAATTTATAGAAAATCTTTATACGCGAACTATTATTTCGATTATAATGAAATTTCTCATGTACCATATTTATAAGATAGAACGCAGAACATTTGTTTTGGACCTCCAACAAATATTTATTATTTTGTTTTGCTAATAACAAACTCAAAGACAGACACGCAAAAAGCAAACACATACACTGCCCAGTCGCTGTTGGATTCAGATGAGCTCAAAATGTACACTTAAATAAAAATTTTGATTTTGATTTTTTGACGAAAGAAAAAAAAAATACTTCCTATACACTCATATCTGTAAGATAAAGTAAAAAAAAAATATCTGGTATGTTGCATTTAAAATTTCGTTTCTTAATATAAATACAGATCTTAGACTAATGGATGAACTACGAAGTGAAGTGCTATATAAAAACGTAATTTAAAAACACTTCAAAATAGCTACAGAATAAGTGTTAATTGGCATATATATTTATGCAAGGGGGAAACCTCCCTCTGAACCCTCCATTTTAATATAGCACTTAAATTAATAAACATTTAAGGGGACTTGGCATTTTTGACTCATTCATCCCTAATTCTTTTATGTTGCATTATATTAGACGTTAAAAAAAAAAAAAAAAATCATAAATATTTGTAGAAATTTTAACATTTAGGAGATCATGAAGTCATGAAAAAAGTGCAAATTGTGACAACGCAATTTAAATATTTTATATTTGTAAAATACATATAAAAAATAACAAGAATTACCCCATAAACATAAATTTTATTCAGAAATCCTAATGTATTTCAATCTATAAATATTAAATGGAATTATCAGCTTTAATATGAAACGTTCAGTGATTCCACAGTCAAAGGTGCTAAACCCCTTTTAGACTGTCATTGATTTTAAAATTTCTTCAAAATTATCAAGATAATTTTCGCACACACCATTACTTGAAACCTGATCATTTTGGACAAAATTTTAAATTGCCATTCTTATTTGAACTTCAAAATTAAAAATTTAAATCCGTGCTGCTTTTAAGCTGATAAATGGAATACACACAGATCAACCGTCAAAAATTTGATTTTTTCGCATTTCGCGGACTTCAAATGTGTAGGGGAGGGTGAGCAAAATGAAGTATTTAAGGTTATTCTGGCCAATAACTCTGCGACAAATAGAAAGAAATGCAATAAGTAATATGTATTTCAATTTTACAATCTTAGCGGTTATTCTGAAGTATTGGAAATTGAAATACACTACATATTTTATAATCTGCATATGAATATATTCAAATTTGCAAACCTCCCCATTTTGCGATATCCCGTATTGCAAAATGCGAATCCCGTAGGGCAAAATGGGGTACCTCTCAAATTAACAAACTCTACTGACACAGATCACATACGAACTTACCATCGTCCTTATCAACACAGGTTCACAAGTCATGAGCCCATTTGTTACATTCACTGCACTTGATCAATCCTTCTCCTTGTGCTGATCTTACATATATTTCGAGACAGTACAAGCATATAACATCTGCATCACTATCTGATGATACGTCGTCTGTTGGTAGGGTAGGAACGAGATTTATCTTGGCTTGTGAACTGTCCTACACCCGACCCTTTTGCCATTTGCCATTTTGACCATTAGCTTTTGACCCCACCTCGAGATACTCTGTTTGCCCTACAAGCAGCCATGGAAAAGAACTAGACTTTCATAATAAATCACACTGAATGTTGTTCTACTCCTTCATGCAAATCACTTTAAAAACAACCCTTTTTAGCTAATTCAAACTTTCACGTTCGTATCTGCAAGCTAACTTAACAATTAAAATATCCAAACGTCACACTTACCTTATACCAGGGTAATAAAATAATACATAAATCTTGGGAGCGTATCTGTCTGTGACTCAGCAAGCAGTATTTCACGTTGAAATGAAAATCAGATATGGCGCGCACAACCTACAGCAATGGCATATAGATGACAGCACTGTATAAGCGGGGTTATCAAAAACCCCGTTTTGCCCTACAACCCCATTTTTCCCACCCTTCCCCTGTGTATAGTGAAATTATTAGCTTAGAAATCTGTAACTAAACAGTAATTTGTGTATTACTGTTATTATTAATATTCTAAACAGTAATTTGTGTATCATATCTCTGTGAGAAAGTCACTACCATACCCATTCCGCTTTTCTGGGCTCGATAAAATTTAGTGAAGCATCAATTCCATTCAATAGAATTTCATTCAACAATGTTGTCGCTTAAATTAGAGTAACTATGTATATTGTCTATATAAATGCTATACACTCTGCAGAGTATAATTAAATGTTATATAGTATTAAACTCAGGTAACGCAGCTTGAAATTAGTCTTCAGCATTTCCTAAGTGTAGTCTTAATATATACATGTTAGTTTGTGCAGCCCAGTGGACGAATAGTGATTGATATGTTTAACATATTTCATATGAGACATTGTAAAAAAAAAAAAAAAAAAAAAATGTTGTAAATTTGGGTATTGGAAAAAAAAGGAAATCAGTTAGAAACATTTAATTGAAATGTATCGTGGTTAATAATAGCTTTTTAGTTTTGTCCATATAATTTACAAATATATATATATATATTGAAATCGAAACAAATTTAATATTAATATTTTTGACCAAATCACCAAATTATCTTGTTGAATAATTAAACATCATTAAAAACACAATAAATATATAAAAAGATCATGTAATACTTCAAAGAAAATTTAATAGTAATTATTAAAAAAATATGTTTAATTAATATAATAAAATTAGAAAATATACATATATATGATTGTTATATTAATTTAAGTATTTAGTACTACATTATATATACATTAAAATTAACAAGCTAATGAAACGTTCTGAAACAAAGTTCTTAAAATATATTCTTTATTTATATATACGATTGATAATACAACTCTTTCCTTTAAGTGACATCCAAAATCTTTCACATTCCAATCCCAAGAGTATTAAGAAAGTGTTTCCGAATGTACAGAAATCGAATATCATGAAGTAGTTTGGTTAAATTCTATATCTTTTAAGTGGCAAATTCTATACCTTTCAGAGTTACCTTTTTCCTGTTTAAATGGATTTCTTGTTCGCCGTTGTAAAGGAAATGCAAGGAATGCAAGTTTTGACAGAAATCTAAAGATAACAATGTTGTACCACTTCTTATCTCTTTATATGTCATTTTTGTGAAAGTAATTCCTTCATGAATTTGTTAATTAAAATTCGACATGAAAATAATACGTATCTTAATGAAAATATTTTCATATATATTTTTGTTATGTATTTATTGGACATAATAAAGAAATATAGTAAATAGTTTTTTTTTTTTTTTTTTTTTTTTTTTAATTATAAATGATGCTTTTTTGGATTAAGAAAAAAAAAAAGTGTTGAAAATTTTAATAGATGTTTTTTTTAACTTGGCTTTTTCTCTGATAAATGATTCATGGTATTTCACGTATCATCAATTACATTTTTACAATATTGAATAAGTTAATATATAAATATATAACGTAAATTTAAAAGGAATGATACACTTATTAATGAGATGGCGGTAAAATGTAAGAAGTTATAGATACATTTAAATTTTCAGTATGTTAGTATTATATTACTGATAATAATTAAAGAAGAAAGTCTAAAATGTTCCTATTTATATATTTTTAATACACGAATATATATTTTTTTCTTTTAAACTAAACTACTTCCACACAATTAAATTCCAGTATTTGTCGTTTAATAATATAATCCAGGAGTATTAAAAACAACACTGCTACTAACAGTGAATTTATTTTACTCTGATCACAGCGTAATGTCCTTGGCATATATCGTACATATAAAACTGGTCAATACAATTTTATGTCGTATATATAAAATCGTATATTTAAGTAACTTCTAAATTTTTGTTTTTTCCTCTACTAAAAAGGATTTCGTTAATAATAATAAAGATAATAATACTAAAACATTAAATTTATTGTAAAGGTTTATATGGTAAATATTTGAAATACTGGCTGATATATAGGCTGTTTACAGGACAAATAGATTAACTCCATAAAAAAGAAAATGTACGAATGCAGTGAAAATTTAATTACTTGCATTCAGTTTTTTTCTTAGCACCCAGTGTCCTCATTTGAGGACAGCTAATAAAATAGCACGTATATTTTTTGTGGTTTCTTGGAATGATTTCTGCTTTTTTGTGATAGTTTATAACGTCACTCTAAATGATCCCTGAAAGTTTTATTTGCCTACTTTGAATTATTATTTCATAATTTGAATAGTCGTTTTATGATTTTTCATTCGTCACACATATATTTGCTTTTTGTGCAGGTATACTGTCTTAAATCAAGTTGAATAATAATGTATACTACAATACTTTACTTTCGAGATCTCTGTCAAGATACAATAGGACATTATTCTGTTATCTCAAAGTTTTTCTTTCTCGAAGTTTTCTCGCTAGAACAATAAACGTCAATAAATGAGGATAGACTTTAAATTTAAAACTGTCAGAATAATTGTTTAAGTTAATATATGTTACTGCTAGTTGTCTATATTTATTTAGAAGTCAAATAATCAGCTAATAATATTTTGCAAAAATAATTCGGGCGTTAACGGGTTAATGGAGTTAATAAATTTGTCCTGTTAACTGTCGATAGTTAAAATTCTTTCTAAAACGAAGAAAAGTATTTATGTGTAAATTGCCCTGAGTGTCTTCCCACAGCCGTCTGCAAATTTAGTCACATTTGCACGAAACTAATATATTATTATTTATTTATTTATATTATTTTGTATATATTTCTTTTTCTATACATTTATAAATATTTACATATTTTGTTTTAGTGCATTTTGCTTTATTGGATGGAAGTAAAACACATATGTTTTTATATCTATAATTAATTTTGGTTTATGTTAATAATAAACGATGAGATGTAAAAGGATTTTAATACATTAGGCCATTTTTCTTTCTTTCTTCCTTTTCTTTTTTTTTTTTATCAGTATTTATTCTAACCCGAATCCTTCAATCTCACTGTATATGTAACAAATTTAAGGCAATCCAAAACTGAAAAATATATTTTAAATAGTTTATTTGTTTGCTAATTCAAAATTATTTTAATAGCATTTTAAGAATTTGCATAACTTTAAAAAAGGTCCAATTTATTTTTGAGTTTAATTTCTGCATAAAATTTGTATTTTGTATCTTTGAAAAACTTTTCTTTGCAAATTTATGTTATCTTTATATAAAAGCTCCGCAGAACATGCGTTTAAAAGTATTAAGTGCGAAACTTTTAAAACAAAAGCCATAATATGTTAGAACTCCTAACAATTGTTTCGGGTCAAAACAAGACACGTTTAATCTTAGTCAGGCAAATAAAGCAGGCGTGAGAGCTGCAAACGAAGCGGCAACGCACAAAACAAATTTAAGTGAACAGCAAAAAGTAATAAAGTCGAATATAAACATAAATGCTGGTGTGATCAGAATTATGAAAATGAAAGAGGAAAATAATTAAATAAATAGAATAAAAATTTAAATAAAATATTAAAAATTAAAAAGGAAACGAAAAACTTAAATGCGTCTCTCCATCTAACTATACTGTGATTTCGTTGAATGTCAAAACTCTTTTTACTAATATTAATATTCGAAGTGTTCTTTTTGTTTAAAGAGGATATTACGTGATTATTCTGCTATTTTTATAGAGGAGATCTGAATTTAATTCATTTATGTATTAGGCAAACTGCCTTCATTTTTAATGGTACTTACTATTCCCAGAATGAGGGCACGGAATTCGGGAGTCCTATCTCTCCTTTGCTTTACGACATTTATATGCTCTTTGAAGATGGACTCTTCGTTAGATATAATTTTCTTTACTGGTTTAGGTATGTTGATGACACTTTCATTCTTGTAACCCTGATGTTGATTCTTCCAGTTTACTTTCTTTGGTTAATTCGATTGACCCTGGTACTGAATTCAATTTCCAGATTTAGAAGGATCGCTTATTGTCTTTCCTTGACGTTTTTGTGTCTAAAGACAAGGATAGGTTCTCAACCAATGTCTTTAGACAACCCTCGGCTATCTCTCTTCAACCGCATTTTTTCTTTAACTACGCCCCTTAATAGAAATGTCTGTGATCTATACTTATGTTTTTAGTTCCTTACACATTTGTTCAGACTCATATATTCTTTCGAAATAAATTATTATTATTATTATTATTATTATTATTATTATTATTTTAATCTCTTGCTGTTTCTCGAGGTTTTAGTCCTTGTACCATCGATAAAGCTCTATATAAATCAAAAAACCCCAAACATTCTATTTTAAGATCATGGCCTCACCCGAGTAGTTTTACCTTTTTTACTTATAAATTTCTATTAAAATTTCTAAAATTCTTTAACCGTTTGGTTCTAAAATCATTTACAAATCCGTCAACAAAATTAAATTATTCTCTTCTAAAGATGCCATTTCTACTAAAAACCAATTTGACATTCATTTAATCCTATGTTCCTCGTGTAATTTAGGTTATATTGGTCAAACTAGGAGACTTTTAAAATTTAAAATAAAGATTTCAAAATCTTCTATTGTTTCCCACTGCTGGGAGCATAGCCATTGTTTTGAATTTTTTGAAACTGACATATATTTTTCTCTTATCCCCGCTTCCCATTTGAATAGCCATAAGAATATTTACATATTTAAAAATTCGAAAAATCTTGTTTATTCTTTTTTTCACTCCGTTTTTTCTTGTCTGATGCTTCGAAATCACTCATGTAATTTTGTTTTTCGTTTAGTTTTATTTTATTTTTTTAGATTTTTAGATTTAATTTAAATTTTTTATTCTTATTATTTATTTCTTCTTTCATTTTCATAACTCTGGTCACACCAGTATTTATATTTACATTCGACTTTATTTGATTTCTGCTCTTCACTCTCTTCATTAACATTTGTTTTGTGCGTTGGTGTTTCGTTTGCAGCACCCTTGTATTATTATTATTATTATTATTATTTAATATATATTTTTTTTTTGAAGGATTGCGTCTTTTTTCGACACAAAACAGTTGTTGCGAGTTCTTGCATTTTATGGTATATTTTTCAAAGTTTGGCATTTCTTTCTTTTTTTTTTTTTTTTTTTTTTTTTTGTCTAACCGTTATGAATTGTAAGGTTTGTTTTATAATTTATGTGATAACTTTCATAAATTACTTTCTCTAAAAAAGGTCGATGGGAATTTAAAATAAAAATTACTTATATATATATATATATATATATATATATATATATTGTATAAATATTTCATTTCTATTAAAAAATGTATATAATTAGCAATTTAAACTTTCCTTTTTTACGTAAACTGAAGAATTCGTAAATTATTCTACGTGCTTTAAGAAATCAACAACATTTTTCATTGTTTATTGTTTATTTATTATTATTACTATTATTATTATTGTTATTTTTTATTTTTTTAACCTAACATTTTAATTCACACCTAATAAACTGAAAATTAGCGAAGCATTATTTAAAAATAGATATATAGATATATATATTCCAAATTAGCCTTATTTAAAAATGATTAAAAATATTTTATTATTATTATTTTTTGTTCGTTTTATTCTCCTAAACATAAATTCGATAATTTTGCATTAGTTTATTGCATAGTTCATTACCTTCAGATAAAATAAAATATTTTCTAAAAAAAAAAAACATTGAAGTCCATTAAGCTTTGTTAAAAATGCTTTAAGACCGTAAACAGAAAAAAAAAAAAAATGCTTATTGTGAAGGTGTTAACATATATTTGGTTATATTTTAATTGAATTTTTAAATAAAATAGAACCTAATGATAAATTAATGCATTATTGCAATAAAAAAAATAATTAAATTTTAAGTGAGATATTATATTTACATAATTTGTTCTGAAGCATTTGGAGAAAGAATTATTTTTAAATGTCGTTAAAAATTACACAATTTTAATTATACATACGACCTACACTATTTATTAATATAAAAAAATAACACACATCACTCAGAAATCTAAATTGTATATGTTTTATATCTAAATCATAAATAATGTGTTTATCTTTTTAAATAGAAAAGTACTTTATTTTATGGGATAAAAAGAAAATAAAAGAAATAATATCTAACGGAAATTCTGACATTAAACGTAATTATAAAAAAAAAGTGTTCTCAAATTGTCATGAAAACAAGAAAACTCATTGTCAGAATTTATATTATTGCAACACCGGATATAATTTATTTTAAATTACCCAGTATTAATGATTTCAGTTCATAACGGTCATTTTCTCTAGTCGAAAGGTCGCTTGGCGTAAAAATTGGCGATTAAAAAGTTAATACAATTATAAACCGTCATTACAAATTCAAAAATTAACATTAGTATAATATCTAAAACAAAGAACTGAAGTTGGCTTTCATTTTGGCGAAAATAATGATAATGCAGTCATATGACTTCCCTTCCAGATGGTTCTCCCGTGCGATCGAAAAGAGCAGACCCTCAGTTTTTGCTTTTTGATCGTAGAATAAGATACGGAAAATTTTAGCCCTCTCTCTCTCTCCGTCGCTTCCCGAGAAATACTTCACTTGGGTTATTATTGCGAAATAGTTTTATATGTGAACTTTCTTATGTGACTTCTTAAGAATAAACTCAATAAAGACAGTTTAAATTTTATCAAGACTTGAATGTGTTTATCTGTTATCAAACGCAGTGTATTTCAAATTTTACGGCCAAAGAATGAACTTTTATTTCAGAAACGGATAATCCACGTTACATAATCTTGGTCCCGTACAGGTTTCCTGGAAGGCATCGATGGAGAGAGAGGAGAGGGCCAATGGAAATTATTTTTCTCCTCTGACTCGAACTTTTTGTGATTATATAAAGAGGGGTCCGTTTAACTGTGTCAAATATTCGAACTACAATATGTGTATTTCAAGGAACATTTTTCATTTATGCGAATGAACATTTGAAAAGATAATCATCTCTCCTACTCTCGTCATTGGTAAGTGAAACGCTCATCGGAAATTATTAATACGATGGTATCCTGTTTCGAAGAACCAAATCAGCTCCTCGATGTCCACTCAGCGGTGGATAGTGATAATCTTCGCCTCCACGTCCTTTTAAGTCTTACCACGGATTAGGATGAAATTAACATGAAAAGGAGACAGGATTCGAGCGTGCAGTCCGGAACATATGCTCTTATGTTTTCTCTCAGCGGTCTTCAGCGCAAAGTACTACAGAGGCATTAATTTAAATCAGCTAAAAGGCCAGGTGAAAGTTCATCGGATTTGTTGATACAGTGATTTGCGCAGGTGTGGAGATGAAAAGCCATATGTGAAAATTTTCGGGAATTTATTTACAAAATAATTCAAGCAATCGTGCTTAAAAAAAAAAAAAAAAAAAAAAAAAAAAAAGTGTGTGTACAGCTAATCTCATATTATTACATCGGCAAATTACGATAATAAAGGAGAAAAACATCAGATGTGAAGTTTATAACAGTTTTCTTTTTAGAAATTTTTCATAAATATTACACGCACGCATACAGGAGAAAAGCCTAATGTATAAAAAAAAAAAAAAAAATTTTTTTGCATAAAAATGATAACGTTATTACAGATTTTGTAATAGTCGAATGAAAGTTACACACATTCATACACAGCAAAGCCCAATTTGTGTGCAGTTTCTTCAAATCTTCAGAATTTTTAGTGTGAGGAAAGCATACAGGAGAAAAACCGTATGTATTTAAAATAGGTTTCAGAATTTTTTTTATTTTTTTTCTGGTTACAGGAGTGATAGATATTGCACGTTCTGCGGTGAAACATCCCACAGGACTGCGATTTCTCAGACTTTCCGGGATATTGTTCTTCAATTACCGTGCACGAAATTTCAATTTTTGAAGTGTGTTTTTTTTTTTTTATGAATTTACCAGACTAATATAGAAACTTAATTGATGTTCGGAACAGTGTTTTTGCGACTTAAAAAGAAAACATAATAATTATTTTATAATATTTTTTGAAATACGGAATGAAGGTATGTAGATTGGATATTAATAATTCAACTTTATTTTGGTGCGATTTCAATATTTATCTGGTGCATATATAATTAAATTAAAATTATTGCCAATTATGCATAATATTATATATATTTTTAATATACATTTAGCTAAGTACTTTTGCTGATATTTTTAATATTTTTGGGCCTCTTAAAAAAAAAAAAAAAAAAAAAAAAAAAAAAAAAAAAAGGTAATAATAATAATTAGAAATTGAAATAGTTGGAGCAAAAGTGCTTGGTAGGTTTGAAACTTCATTTATTCATATATTTATTTTTCATAAACACAATTTTTTTTTTCTCATTTATAGTGCATAATTATCACTACATTTTTACACAAATATTTATTTTATAATTGATGACATGAACACAAATATTTATTTTATTATTGCATATATATAGAGAGACTAGGTATTTTTGCTGAGATTTGTCATGCAATATTTTTATTGCTTTAAATATCAACCAAAAATTTAATTAAAACAAATAAATAAATAAATCAGGGCAGCAGAAATGCTTGGTACAAAATTCTAACATTTTTCATTCATAATATTGGTTTATTTCATTCATAATATTTCATTTTCAATACATTTTATTTGATTTCACAATATTTTTTATATTTTTACACTATATTTATCATATGTATGTTCATATACTTTTCTTTTTGGATAATAATATATGAGCATATAGAACTAAGTATTCTTGTTTACGAAAGTGGCATACTATACAATAAAATTATATGCCAAAATAATTAATTAATAAATAAATAAATAGTAATATAAAAAAAAAAAAAAAAAAAAAAAAAAAAAAACAAGAATGCTTGGTATTAACAATTTTTGTTTTGTGTCACATAAAATATTTATTAGATAGTTTATTTACAATATTTTAAATTGGTTAGGCAAAATTAATTATGGCGAAAGCCAAAACAGTCAACATTCAGTTAATGAATTTTGATGGGGAACCATCTTTAGTTGATTTTTTTTTCGATCAGGTATCCACATATGCTAGAATAAATAGGCTATCATCTGAAGAAGCAGTTGCTGTTATGAAAGCAAAATTATCTGGGGCGGCATTAAAATATTTAACACAATCCCCCCAGTTGTATAAATCAAATGATTTAAACTTCCTTAAGGAAGAATTTAAAACTTTTTTTACTCCCATGAGTTCCACTCAAGCACTAATAGAGTTTAATAATTTAAATTTGCTTCCTCAGGAATCTATAAAAAATTTCGCGCACAGACTAAATATATTAGCTAATATTATATACAACAATATTACTGATAGTAATGCACTTGATAACATTAAATTTACAAGGTTTATCTCCTCAATTCCATCTAACATACGTATAAAAATCATGGAAGAGGGAATTACTGATTATAATTTGGCGGTAAATCGCGCTCAAATGTTACAAGAGATAAACATGAACGAAAATATCTTACTCAAACAAGGTGATAATGTATTTGTTAACAATTTATCACAGAAATTAATTGAATTAACAGAAAAAGTAGATGCTTTGTCCTTCGGACAAAAAGAAAAAAAAGAGGAAGTAAACAATTTATCAGATTCACAAAATGCTCATGTTGGACGAAGTCGACACAATGATTATAAAAAAAAATTTAAAACACATAAGGCTAGGGGATCACAACAACAGGGTTTTCATAGTGTTGTTTGTCAACTTTGCAACCGTAAAGGGCATGTAGCTAATAAATGTTATAAATGGCAAAGAAGCCAAACCCAAAACAATAATTTTTCGAGAGGAAGATTTTTCAAGAGAAATGACAATAGGCATTTAAACTGAACTCGAGATGTAGAGTAGCTGATGGCCTTGCATCTCAGCTACACCAGACAACATCAGCACCTAATCCTAATTTTGATTTGTCAAATCTAAGTGACACTATGAAACTATCGAGTACAAGAAAAGTAAATTCAATTGCCTCACAAACTGTGAATAAAATAAATATTGCTGATAACAAATACACACAAACTACAGAAATTCAAAATGAATATATTTTTAATGTAAATAAAATTTCACCTACAATACCGTTAATTGAAATTAACTTAGCTAAAAATGCTATCACCGGTTTAATCGATACAGGGAGTTCGATATCATTGCTTTCTGAAAGTACTTTTAAATCTTTAAAAGAGAAATTAACTTATAAACACTTGTCTTCACCAGTAACGATTAAGACTGTAAATTCAAACGTACAATTCTCCTCATGTATTCAAACTTCTTTCAAAATAAATAACACATTTTTCTCACACAAATTTTTCATTGTTGATATCCCTAATGAATCAACGTTTCAGGCCATACTTGGATGGGACTTTATTCAACAAAATAATGTAATAATAGACTTGTATAAAAACAATATCAAACTTAAAGATATAATTATTCCCATTGCAAATACACTTGTAGAAGATGAAAACTTAAACAATTGTAGTGTTGCGAAAAATACTGAAACTCAGAAAAAAAATCAAAATCCTCCCCAAAAATGTAAACAAATGACAGTTAGGGCTTCTCAGAAAATATTTTTAGAACCTGAAGAGGAAACATTTATAGATGTAAATACAATTTTTTTGTCTGACAGGGACTATTTGTTTGAAAATACAGAAAATAATGCAAATATATTGTGTCTAGATTCAGTAATAAATAGTAGTACTTCAAAAATGCTGGATAATGATAATAATTGAAATAAAGGCCAATTTCAAATTTATGTTAAAAATCTAACTAAAGAAAGTATACACATAAATAAAGGTACAAAAATGGGCACCCTAACAGAAATTGATGAAATTATTCCACAGGAAGCAGAAATTGATAAAAACAGTAAAATTGTTACTGATTCAACTACACAAATTTTGAATTACATTCAAGCTTCTGATGAAATATTAAATTTAAGAAGAAAGGAACTCTCTCCGTTGGATTTTGATGTCAAACATCTCCAAGGAGACCAAGAAAAGAAATTAAAGAATATTTTGTTAACAAATTTTGCAGCCTTTTCTAAATCTATGAAAACTTTAGGACATACAGACAAAGTTATACCAAATTTAAAATTCATCACTGAGTTCCCAATTAAAACATTACCTTTTCCAATACCACATTCATTACAACAAGAAGCTAAAAGTCAAATAAATCAACTTGTAGAAGCTGGAATTATTGAAAGAAATTGTTCAGAATGGGCTTGCCCCATTCTTTTAGTTAAAAAAAACTTGACGCAGAAGGTAAACAAAAATATAGAATTGCAATGGACCTTAGAATGCTTAATTCAATAATTCAGAGATCTTCATACCCTTTACCCAAAATACAAACAATTATTGCTGACTTATCAGCCTACAAGTACTTCACATGTTTAGATTTTCAACAGGCTTACCACCAGATTGCACTTCCTGAAGATTTACAAGATAAATTAACGTTTACTTCTATGTTTGGTAGTTTTAAATACAAAAGACTATGCTTTGGATTAAAAAATGCTGCTTCTCAATATCAAGCTTTAATGGACACAATTATTGATGAAATTGACTTAGAGGGAATACATGCTTATCAAGATGACCTCATTTTTGGCTCAAATAGCTTTGAGGAAACATGCACTAAATTAAGTAGAATCTTACAAATTTTGATAAAGTACAACTTAACCCTTGCACCTAACAAGTGCACCTTTCACAAAACTGGTGTAAATTATCTTGGATTTCATATTCAAGATCATTGTATTTCCCCAATACAATCAAATATTGTCAAAATTAATTCTTTTCCTACACCGTCAACTAAAAGGCAATTAAAAAAATTTATTGGTGTTGTAACATTTTATAAATCCCTTGTACCCAACTTTTCTAAACTAATTCAACCTTTAATTGATCTGACTAAACCAAAATCAAAATTTCATTGGACTACTGAACATCAACAGATTTTTCACAAAATTCAAAAAATTTTCTTTGAATCACCAGTGGTCAGACTACCAGATTGGGATAGATATTTCTACCTTAATACAGATGCTTCAAATATTTCAATTGCTGGGGTACTAATGCAGAAACATGATAATAAATTATTTCCAATAGCCTTCTTTTCTAAATCATTAAAGCCGTCTGAAAAACGCTACCCTGCACTAAAACTGAAATTAATGGCTATCTACAAATCAATAATTGCATTTAAATACTATTTGTACAACAGAAAATTCACAATTTTATCTGACAGTGCTCCATTAAAAAGATACAAAAAAACAACTAATCCTACAGACCTTACCACAAAATGGTTAATGGAAATTTCAGAATATTCGTTTGATTTTGAACACATCCCTGGTTCATCAAATATTTTAGCAGACTATTTTTCGAGATGTGACTTCACGCACAATCAACAAGATTTGAACTCTAATCCTGAATTAATTTTTGAAAAACAACCTCTACCTGTAGTACATGATAATAGTAATGTTGTTAATCACTTTAATGATAACAATTGTAACAAAATCAAACAACAATACACTAATTGCTTAATTTCTGGAGATTCGAACAATAAAGACCCACTTTTAGAAATCTCTAATAATACTTTTGTAAATGAACAAATAAAGGATCCTGTATTGTCAAAAATTTACACAGAAATTCTAAAGAAAGGTTTTTTAAGAAAATACCCAAACTATTTTATTCATCCAGACACAAAGGTACTGATGTATAAAAAGCAATGTCCCAATAGCTCAACATTCTCATATCTTATTATTGTTCCTAATTCGCTAAAAGCTAAGACATTAACAATTTCACATTTGTCTCATTTTGGATTAAATAAAACATATAATTTCCTATCAAACAAATACTTTTGGAAAGGAATGTACACAGATACATTAAACTTTGTCGCTTCATGTACACGATGAATCAACCTTTTCTCGACAAAAATGTTGATACACATAAATTATTAGAAGATTTAAATAAAATTTACCTTAAAGCTTACTCTAACATAAAAGATAATCAAAATAAGAGATATCAACATTTTCACAGACATGCTAAATTAAGACCTGTTGCTGTACATGACATTGTTTATTTAAAATCCGTTGATAAGTTTAAACCAAAGTACACAGGACCTTTTGTTGTTCTACAAAAACACTCACCGGTTTCATTTACAATTAAAAGACTACAAGCGCCTGATAGATTGTCATTTAGAGTCCATATTGACAGACTTATTATTGCACCACCTAGATACAGCCACTTACTTGATGAGACAAGACATAATAGAAATGTTAATTATAATTCAAGACAAAGCCACAATTATAATTTAAGAAACAGGAATTAAATTTTAATATCATATTATGTAATGTTTTACAAAACTTATGCATTCCATGAGCTCAGTAGTGCATGAGTTGTTTTTTTTATGTTTGTTTATTTATAGTTCTGTCATGCATTGTATGCAGGCAATTGGCTGGACCAATGTATACTCTGCATTTTTCTTTTTTTTCTCTTTCTTATTTTTAATTACAATGGATGACACAACACTATGTGAAATATTGTATAATTTTTTTTCTTTTCTAGTTCTTATTATTACAGTTTTCTTAACAACAAATTTAATAAAATTTATTATAATTCAGTTAAAAAAAAAAAAAAAAAAAAAAAAAAAAAATCTTGTTTAATAATATTTACATTTTGATAGATATTAATATATCATAAGTTTAACAGATGATTACAATACTGTTTGTTGACATACTATATACAAAACTTTTCAATAGTGCAATGACTTAAATTTAAAATCTCAAAATTTTAATATGTGGCAATCAACTTATTATTATTGTTATTATGCTATGTTATTTTTTTTTAAATGCTTCATTGGGTTTAGTGAGTTCTTTTGGTATTCTTTATCTCATCATACTAAATTTTGATAGTACTAAGAATTTTAATTAAATATATATCTTTTTTTCTTTTTTTAATTTTATCCTCTATGTTAATGCTAACTCGTTCAAAATTTACCCGGGAGAGTAGCATTTCATTGTGATGAGACCCCCACACTTCTTTTGAAAATTGTTTAATACAATTCAATTGACATATATATACCCAGTTTTGCGAGGTGTCCCTACAGAAGTCTTTGACTTTGATGGGGGACGGAGGCCTGTCCCTAACAGGTCAGGTCTTTCTACACGCCCTATCCCGCTAGGACAATGGCCATAAGCCAAAGTCGATACACTTGTTGCTACATACAAGATTAAGGGGAAATATTTTTTTTTGACTGTCCAATGGGCGTCGTTTTTGAATCTCTCCTGTGTGGAATTGCACGAACAAATTTTTTTCACTTTTGTGATATTTTATATTATTTGTATATACATTTTTATTTTTTTTTCTCTCATTTTATGTTCATTTACGTGTACTCATGTGTTTTTTTTTTTCTATATTTAATATTGATGTTATTTGACATGTTGCAGTATTAAATATGGCATGTTCAATATTTTTGCAATGTAGAAAGTAATATGTAATTCCTTTAAAGCATAACTTCATCATTCCATGGATATATATCTGTAAGAACATTTTAGAGAAAAACTATTTTTACAAAAAAAGTGAATAAGTATCACTTTTAAGGCTTTCTTGACGAGATATATGTAAGGGAAATCTGGATCCAGACTCTGAACTATAAGAAAATGTGGTGCCCACAATCATTGTCGAATGATAAAGTATTCGGAAAGCCATTGTGTTTCATGATGAAACAGATTTTTTTAAATGTGCACATTTTATACTAGTATTTGACTGTTTCATTATGTACAATTTTTGTTTTTGCTTATGCAGATTACTTATATATGTATATTTTTTTTAAATGAATGACAATTTTTATATGTTTATATGACATACTACGGAGTGAGAGAGATTTTTTTTATTTTTTTCTGGGTCGCCGGGAGAAATATGTGAAGGTGTTCACATATATTTGGTTATATTTTAATTGAATTTTTAAATAAAATAGAACCTAATGATAAATTAATGCATTATTGCAATAAAAAAAATAATTAAATTTTAAGTGAGATATTATATTTACATAATTTGTTCTGAAGCATTTGGAGAAAGAATTATTTTTAAATGTCGTTAAAAATTACACAATTTTAATTATACATACGACCTACACTATTTATTAATATAAAACAATAACACACATCACTCAGAAATCTAAATTGTATATGTTTTATATCTAAATCATAAATAATGTGTTTATCTTTTTAAATAGAAAAGTACTTTATTTTATGGGATAAAAAGAAAATAAAAGAAATAATATCTAACGGAAATTCTGACATTAAACGTAATTATAAAAAAAAAGTGTTCTCAAATTGTCATGAAAACAAGAAAACTCATTGTCAGAATTTATATTATTGCAACACCGGATATAATTTATTTTAAATTACCCAATATTAATGATTTCAGTTCATAACGGTCATTTTCTCTAGTCGAAAGGTCGCTTGGCGTAAAAATTGGCGATTAAAAGTTAATACAATTATAAACCGTCATTACAAATTCAAAAATTAACATTAGTATAATATCTAAAACAAAGAACTGAAGTTGGCTTTCATTTTGGCGAAAATAATGATAATGCAGTCATACGACTCCCCTTCCAGATGGTTCTCCCGTGCGATCGAAAAGAGCAGACCCTCAGTTTTTGCTTTTTGATCGTAGAATAAGATACGGAAAATTTTAGCCCTCTCTCTCTCTCCGTCGCTTCCCGAGAAATACTTCACTTGGGTTATTATTGCGAAATAGTTTTATATGTGAACTTTCTTATGTCACTTCTTAAGAATAAACTCAATAAAGACAGTTTAAATTTTATCAAGACTTGAATGTGTTTATCTGTTATCAAACGCAGTGTATTTCAAATTTTACGGCCAAAGAATGAACTTTTATTTCAGAAACGGATAATCCACGTTACACTTATAAAATTTTGACAACTTCGTATTACTTCAGTAATAGTTTTTGACCGATTGTTTTGCAATTGTATGTTATGCTAAATTTGGTTAAAGCTTTAATATTTATCAAAATTGATAAACGTACTTTGAACATTCCTTTTATTATCATTATTATTATTTGTTCTTAAACTTTCAAAACAATTAAATAGGATATTCTGACTTATACGTTTCTTTCTCAGCTGTGCATGATTCGTAAATCTAGGAAGTGTGTAAAAGTTCTTGATACATCGAAACTTAAGTATAAATCAAAAGGATTGACGTAAAGGAGTACGACTTGTACTAAAATTAAATATATATTTTTTCTCAAAAACTTATTAATAAATTTAAAACTCCTCCACTAATTCTATTAAGTGGGTTCTATTAAATATAAAATAATGATAATGATAATTAGTCGTTTCTTAACCCGTTAGCGCCCAGTGTTCCTCATTTGTGGACAGATAATGGAATGGCACGCATATTTTTTGTGGTTTCTTGGAATGATTTCTGCTTTTTAGAGACAGTTTATAGCGTCACTCTAAATGATCCCTGAAAGTTTTACGTGCCTACTATTAATTATTACTTCATAATTTGTATAGTCATTTTAAGATTTTTCATTAGTCGCACATACGTTTGCTTTTTGCGCAAGTATAGTATCTTAAATCAAGTTGAATAATAATATATATTATAATACATTACTTTCGAGATCTTTGTCGGGATATAATAGGAAATTAATATGTTATCTCAATGTTTTTCTATCTCGAAGTTTTCTCGCTAGAACACTTAGCGTCAATAAATGAGGATAGACTTTAAATTTTAAACTATCAGAAGAATTGTTTAAGTTAATATATTTTACTGTCAGTTGTCTACTTTAATTTAGAAGTGAAATAATCAGCTGATAATATTTTGCAAAATTAATTCGGGTGTTAATGGGTTAAACATCTGTAGAAGTTTTAGTATTTTGAAGATATGCATAATGAAAAAAAGACAATTTGGAGACTTCAAATCTGAAATAAATATATATAAGAACATAAAAATTGTTTCCCGAATTTATATTTTATTAAAAATAACATAAGATAAGTTCAATTTCTAAGTATTAAATGTGAACATGAAAATGGAAATGTTTATGAAAGCTACTTCAGCAGTTCTCAGTTAAATGTACCAAAAATCCCTTAAAGTTTAAATAAGGTATTTTTTATTATGATTTTCTTGAATTTCTTCATTTCTTTATTTTTATTATTATTCGTGTCATACCTTAAATATTAGAAATATTACAGCTAAATTCAATTTTTAACTAAGTAAACATTTAGTCAACAATGGTTATCCTATTTTCTTAACAGAAACTTGAATAGCCGGATATAAATCATACGTAGAAAAATATATATTGTATTTATCTCTGAATAAACTATATTATTTATCTCTCTCTCTCTCTCTCTCTCTCTCTCTCACACACACACACACACACACACACACACACATATATATAATAAAGTTTACAAAAAAATCATGTAAAATTTACCTTATTTTCTAAAAACTGTATATGTGTTTATTTTTACAAATTTCGTTTATTATTATTCATATATATCAACATAAATATAAATAATATTTATTTCGGTCACAGTAGGGTAATTAATAGTAAAAGTAAGATATCTTGTGTGATAAATCATGATAAATTGTATTTTCAATTTAAATTATTCGGTAGTGTTATCTATAAAAAACGAAAAATAAGTTTATACAAAAAGAGAGAGGGGGGGAGAGAATGCAATTTTGAATAAATTATTGCTTCGTTTAGAAAAGAAAATCCAACATTCTTAATGAATACGTCATTGTTCAATTTTTTATTCTGTATTTAAAGTGCAATCAACCTTAAATTCATAGCTTTCTTTATAACTAATCTGGAAAAAAAAAAAAAAAAAAAAAAAAAAAAAAAACGAGAATTGAAACAACGTCATTAATTTCTAAAATCATGAATAAATAAATTAACGTTTCACTGAAATGTGACATTGCATTAGTTATCCTCAAAATAAAACTTGCTTTAATTAATTGAAATTTCTTTCTAGTCAATTAATCATGAAATTTTAAATTAGCCTTCGCATTTTTTTTTTTTTATTATTATTAAAGTAATCTAATATTATTTACGGATAAGTAATAATGCATCAGAGGATTGATAAATAAATGAAAATGTGGTACGAAACATTATACACAAGATCAATATTATTTGGCATTAAATGCATTACAAAACTATATTAAATAGAATCAGTGCTATTAAAATATATATTTCTTTAATTTATCGATCGTAAAATTTTTTCTTCACCATACTATATAAAGCATATTTGTAGACTTCTTTTATAAATTAAAAAATAATTGTCAAATTTAATAAATTCCTCTCTTATCTATTAGCCACATATCTACTGATTGTAGTTTAAAGTACTATTAAGTTAAAAAGAGTATAAAATCTATTTCATGTATGAAATGTCAAAGTTGTATTGATTTGTAATTAAAGGCATTTATTTATAAGAATAAAGGTCTTTTTTTCTTAATAAAATGCACTAGACGCTATATGTAGCCATCTAGGGAGGATTTTAAAAAGTACTGTAGCTATTTTTGCTTATACATTTTCACTATATTCACGGATGTTACAATTAATTCCTATATTACTTCAAGAATCTACCATCAAACATAAAAAAACTAGTATGATGTGGCCACCACATGACTTTCTTCTATATAATTTTACACGAAATTTATTCAATAAAAATAATTTATTACATTATCCAAATTATTTTCCATTATAAATGCAGACAATTTGTATCGGAAAGAATTATATCACTAAATGCCGAAAGAAAGTCATTTTTTTGCAATTATCAGAAGAAATACGATTTTTTTCTAAGTTTTTTTTTTTTCGTTAAAAAAAAAAAAAAAAAAAAAAAAAAAAAATCGGTAACTATGTTTTAAATTATCACAGAAATATAGTTCAATTCAGACCATCCCAAAATGTGAAAATTTATCGAAAACTGGATTTCGAAAATTTTCACAAATCCAATACTTTCTCTATATATGCATACAGAGGAAAGTAAAAATACTATATAAGAAACATAAAAAATAAGTAATTTTTTTTAACACTCTTTGAAGGTCTTGGTCCCTTTTTCGACCACTATGCACCAATTGTTCACTAATATTCTACCTCAATAAATTCTCATTAATTACTACGACGATGTCATATGTATAAATTTAATCGCATACACGTATGTATAAAAAATACTTGTAAGTATATATAAAAAAAAAAAAAAAAAAAAAAAATCAAATCCATTTTTTGTCTGTTTCAGAATACGATAGATAAAGGATTAAATGTCTGTTAAACATTGTTTATTGTCTGCATAATTTATATTTGATTAATTTTTTCAATCATGGCCTAAAAGAGAAAAAAAATATCTGGTGTAACTTTCGGATAATTCTCTTTCATTCTGTATTTAAATATTGTAAATGCGGAAGTATTTTAATCTTTACAGATTCACAAGTAGTTTTGCATACGAATGTACATTAAAATAATAAAATGTGTAAAATGGAATTTTAGAAAATTTTACTTGACAAATATTTTTGTAAAATTAATGGATTCAGTAGTCCTTAAATTATTTAAATATATAAAAAATCTCAATTTCAAAAATTTCACTCAAAGGCAATACTTTCTACACTATATAAGTAAATGTAATTAAAATACAAAACCAGAACTTTTGCAGAAAAAATGAGGTGCAATGATTTTTTATAGACTAATTTTTTTTCCCGTTAAATAAATAAATAAATAATAATAATGATAATGATAATAATAAATCTAACGATCTTCGGGATATAATTGAATTACCATTTAGATAAATTTACTATAAAGTGAACACGCATGAAATATTTCTGTTTGCTTGCATTGCGTTTTGTTGGATTTCAATTTTTCTTTTCTTCTTTTTTATGCATATATGTATATCACCAATATGAACAAAATTAAAGAATAAAAAAGAACTTTTATTATTTGTTTAAACAAAGCTGTTTATTGTAAGAATCATTGTATTACAAACCACACTCCAGTAATGTAATTAGTTTATTTCATATTTATCTTTTAAAATGCAAAATGCAAAATAAAGAACAGCATAGAAAGAAAATGATAAATTTACTTTATTTATTTATTTTTTTTTTGGAGAGGGAGGGGGTGGAGGTGAAATATTTGTATATATTAACAAACTTTGCCCACATCACTGGTTACTATACTTAAATGAATAATACTAATAATACTAAATAATCACTATTTTCCTTTCATAAATAAAAATTTAAAAAACAAAAATTCATTGAAATCATTTAAAAACTTGCTTTGGGTTCCCGCTTCCTTTCACATGCAATACTTATTACTATTGCCTTTGACGACCAATGCTTCACACGACTTTATTCAAATACTGTTTCGACACGGACAAAAAAAAGTATATTTTTCATATTTAAACCGCGATTACTATAAACAACTTTGTACAGACCATATAAAGTTATTACTATCAAGTACTTTCTTACCTTTTATTTGATTTAACTGTCGCCCATAAAATGACAGCAATTCCATTCCTCATCTAGTACTATAATAGGTTGTGGTGTCAAAAAGAAAAATGAAAAAAAAAAAAAAAAAAAAAAAAAAAAAAAAAAAAAAATCCCTTAGTAAACGCACGATTGGAATTTGAAATTTAGTATCGCCTTATAGCGCATTGAATGAAAAACATCAGAATTTTAGGTTTTTCCTTTCCGAGTGTGAAAGGGATAAAATTAAAATCCGAAAATTTTCGCAAAAAAAAAAAAAACCTCGATAGTTAATCACATTTTAATTAATAGTTTGCTTCAAATTCAAAAAGTTGAAAATTCGGCTTCTTCCCAGACTATAAGTGTATTAAAATTCACATCTGTAAGTGCGGTATATTTTCTGGGGCAGCTGACAGAGGGAATGTTAGGCGCTATTTCAGCATTATTAATAAGCTGTTAAAATAAACTAAACATGCATTCACATTACAGAAATTCTTTTCTATAGAACCCTCCTGGCAAACCTCAATATTACCTCGGAATTTTCTTGCCAAGGTCTTTACTTATGTAATTGCGATAACTATTTTTATTCACCGCCAAAATGACAATAAATATCAAAAATCGCCATGGGAATTTTATATTAAAAATGTACCCACATTACTTTGTGCACCATAAAATCAAGAAAGAAATATATAAGACTACTTGATTAAAGGAAATAATTATTTTAAATGTAATTAAATAAAAAAATTACTTTATTATAGCGTTCGTTTTTTCAGAAATTTTTTATTATACAGCTTTGATTTTTTATGTTTATTTATTTATTTATTTATTTTATGTTAAAAAAAAAAAAAATATATATATATATATATATATATAAGCATTACATTTTACTGGCGACAGGCTGAAATCACAACGCAGATAATAATGTCGCAAAATTTAATCGAGTGAAATACGTTAATAAACTTTAATGAATACTTTTTCCTTAATTAAAAATTTAAAATCCGTATTCGAGGTACACACGGGAAAGTTAGACACTATATGTGTGCCAAATTGCATGTCTGAATGTACAGCAGATTTTTCTATAAACAACTGACAAACAGACGGGAATTCACTTTTCTTAATAAGATTGTTTGATTATAAATACTGTGTATAGTATTGTTTAATGTAATCACGATTTGAATACGACAAAAAAAAAAAAAAAAAAAAAAAAAAAAAAAACCTTGGTTATTTTATTTTATTTTTCAATTGTCCATTTCAAAGCAGTCGTCTGCTAAACATTAAAATTAAAATGCAAGGATAAAGCTTTGTTGTCTCAGGCTGTAGGGACACGGGTACCTTCCCATATGCGCGATTCCCATTTGCGCGAAGTGGTGAAAAATTTCCATTTGTTCGATTTTTCTTCTCATTTGCTCGAACAAAGTAAAAATACAAGAATAGTACGAGTTACATGCGTTCTCAGAATCATATACAGAGAGGTAGGGGTGCCCAGTGATTTTTTTTCTTTGAGGATGGGGGGGGGGGGGGGTATGCGTGCGAAGCGGATATTCGTGCGTGATACTAACAGCTGAGAAAAGGAGTTGACAGTGTTTTCAATTTCATGCACAGTGGGGTAGGGGTGTCCAGTGATTTTTTAAGCTATTGTATAGCTTTTATCGCGGGCTTTGAGCGCGGCGACCGAATCGAAAAATTCCGTAACGAAAAAAAAACCTAACACAGTTCGGTAGACTTCGGCTGTACGAAGCTCGCACAGATCGAGACGAGCTGCTCCGAAATCGAACGAATACATAAGCAGCTGTTTGTGAGAAAGTATATAGGTGTATAGGTAGGTATCTATCATCTATGTACAACAGTGAATAGCTGTACGCGTAAAATTTGTGTATAAAGTAGATCAGATAAAACTTGAATATCTCCATTCGACTTGCAGGCCTTTAAAACCTATTAAATACCTTTTCTCTATTAAAATTTGTTTTCTTATCATTATTGTTATCTTATCATTATTGTTATCTTATCATTATTGTTATCTTATTCATTAATATCAAAGAAAAACCTTGAATATCCCCATTCGACTTGCAGGCCTTTAAAACCTATTAAATAACTTTTCTCTATTAAAATTTGTTTTCTTATCATTATTGTTATCTTATTCATTAATATCAAAGAAAAAACTTGAATATCCCCATTCGACTTGCAGGCCTTTAAAACCTATTAAAATACCTTTTCTCTATTAAAATTTGTTTTCTTATCATTATTGTTATCTTATCATTATTGTTATCTTATTCATTAATATCAAAGAAAAGACTTGAATGGCCCCATTCGACTTGCAGGCCTTTAAAACCTATTAAATACCTTTTCTCTATTAAAATTTGTTTTATATCGGTCACCACGCACAAAAAGTGTAACTTGAATTAATATCAAAGAAAAAACTTGAATATCCTCATTCGACTTACAGGCCTTTAAAACCTATTAAAATACCTTTTCTCTATTAAAATTTGTTTTCTTATCATTATTGTTATCTTATCATTATTGTTATCTTATTCATTAATATCAAAGAAAAAACTTGAATGTCCCCATTCGACTTGCAGGCCTTTAGAACCTATTAAATACCTTTTCTCTATTAAAATTTGCTTTCTTATCGGTCACCACGCTCAAAAAGTGTAACTTGAATTAATATCAAAGAAAAAACTTGAATATCCCCATTCGACTTGCAGGCCTTTAAAACCTATTAAATACCTTTTCTCTATTAAAATTTGTTTTCTTATCGGTCACCACGCTCAAAAAGTGTAACTTGAATTAATATCAAAGAAAAAAATTGAATATCCCCATTCGACTTGCAGGCCTTTAAAACCTATTAAAATACCTTTTCTCTATTAAAATTTGTTTTCTTATCATTATTGTTATCTTATCATTATTGTTATCTTATTCATTAATATCAAAGAAAAAACTTGAATGGCCCCATTCGACTTGCAGGCCTTTAAAACCTATTAAATACCTTTTCTCTATTAAAATTTGCTTTCTTATCGGTCACCACGCTCAAAAAGTGTAACTTGAATTAATATCAAAGAAAAAACTTGAATATCCCCATTCGACTTGCAGGCCTTTAAAACCTATTAAATACCTTTTCTCTATTAAAATTTGTTTTCTTATCGGTCACCACGCTCAAAAAGTGTAACTTGAATTAATATCAAAGAAAAAACTTGAATATCCCCATTCGACTTGCAGGCCTTTAAAACCTATTAAATACCTTTTCTCTATTAAACTTTGTTTTCTTATCGGTCACCACGCTCAAAAAGTGTAACTTGAATTATTATCAAAGAAAAAACTTGAATATCCCCATTCGACTTGCAGGCCTTTAAAACCTATTAAAATACCTTTTCTCTATTAAAATTTGTTTTCTTATCATTATTGTTATCTTATTCATTAATATCAAAGGAAAAACTTGAATATCCCCATTCGACTTGCAGGCCTTTAAAACCTATTAAATACCTTTTCACTATTAAAATTTGTTTTCTTATCGGTCACCACGCTCAAAAAGTGTAACTTGAATTAATATCAAAGAAAAAACTTGAATATCCCCATTCGACTTGCAGGCCTTTAAAACCTATTAAATACCTTTTCTCTATTAAAATTTGTTTTCTTATCGGTCACCACGCTCAAAAAGTGTAACTTGAAATTATATCAAAGAAAAAAACTTGAATATCCCCATTCGACTTGCAGGCCTTTAAAAACCTATTAAAATACCTTTTCTCAAAAAATAGAGTTAGATCATTCAAATTTGGTACATCGAGGTTTTCGATACCTACAAATCGATTGCGGATATTTTTGATATATTCTCATTGCGGATATATTCTCATTTATTCAATAAAAGAAAAAAAATTGTTTTCTTATCGGTCACCACGCTCAAAAAGTGTAACTTGAATTAATATCAAAGAAAAAAAAATACTGCATAAATAAAATAAATAAATAATTATAATTGCGTAAGTTGATAAAAAATGCTATGCAATAGCTTTACCGCGGCAGTCCTCGAGTGCCACACGTATTTTTATTTATTTATTTATTTATTAATTATTATTATTATTTAATGTATTTATTTATTTATTTATTTTGTTATTTACGTGCATGGTAGTGATAGCCGCTAAACAGTGTTACGGTCGTTCCCAGATTCATGCACAGGTAAGGTGTCCAGTTATTTTTTTGTTCTTTGTTTTTACGTGCGTGGTAGTGATTGCCGCAGAATCGAGTTACGGACGTTCTCAGATTATCAACTCAAAAAGGAAGAAATCTTCTTCACGCCCGGTCCTGCAATTTTCGGTCACGCAAATGGGAGTTTTTCACCACTTCGTTGAAATGGGAATCACGGAAGTGGTACATATTTGGACACGGACCCCGGATACAATTTGTGAGGAAGCCGCTGTCGTAGGCATTAGGAACCTGAAGTATGTTTTTGAGCGATTTCTATACATGTATATTTTTATTATTATTATTTCTATAAAGTAATTCTTATAAAGTAAAAATAAATATTACTTTTTGTCATTATTAGTCATTTAAGTATAGTGACCAGCGAAGCGGACAAAGCCAGCTACCATTTAAATAAAACTTTTTTAAGTGTTACGACGTCAGTTTTATCAAAACATCCTGATGATGCAGGATTAAAATTTCCCCTTTTTTTTTTTTTTTTTTTTAAGTACTTGTCACATGTAGAAAAATGTTTCTTTTTATGTTAAAAAAAAAATAAATAAATAAATAAATAAATAAAATAAAATAAAATAAATGTAAGCATGAAAAAATTTAAGCATATTATTTTATTGGCAACAGACAAAAAATATAACAAAAAGAAAAATATCGAGAAAATAATGAGAGTTAAATATGCTAATACGTTTTAATCATTACTTTCTCCTTAATTCATATTTTTTAAATCCGTCTTCGAGGTGCACACGAAGATCTTACACACTACCTGTGTGCCAAATGTCATGTCTGTAAGTGCAGTATATTTTTATGTAGACAGCTGACAGACAGACGTTATTTCGATTTATTAATAACATCTATAGAGATAGCTATATATATATATATTAATTTTGCTCTAAGTTCCAAGTATTTTTTTTCTTTGAATATTGAATTTACATGCAGTCCAAAATAGATAATGCTTAAACGAATAATGTTAAATGTCAATTAAAATGTATTATTATTTATACTAAATTTAGTATTTGTTTTCAATATTACTTTACTTTTATACGTGTTTATGAAAACAACAAACTCGGCATTACTTCATAAAATATTGACATAAGAAATATATAAACAAAGATATATATATATATATATATATATATATATATATATTAAATTATTTAATTCCTTTACAATACTCATATATATATATACTGATTTGAAAAATCCTGCTTATTTCAAGAGCAAAATATTCATGAAAATCTGGATTAAGTATTAGGCATATGCACTAATTCAAAAAAAAAATATGAAAATAGTATGTTGTAAAGTAAGAAAAGAGATTTAAAAAAATGTAAAATATTTTAAATATAAAGGCATATTATATGTAATACAATAGGTTTTCTTAATGAATATTTTTCTTTATAAATTACTCTCATGAATTTGCCCACTGTTTGCAAATTAGATCAATTATCAATATATTTAGTAGAAAATGGAATAAACACAGACGAAGCTATTCTCACAATAGAATAAAAATAAATTTTCATATGCGTGATATTAAAATCAATACACAAATTAAGTAATTTTAGGAAATATTTCATTATTAAATTTGTAATATTATTGTGTAATTAGATAAAATATCCTCCAGCTGTACAGATTTAACTAAACATTATTTGAATGATCACGATAAGCTTTTACTCAAACACAGTTCCGTTTCATTGTTCCAATAAAATATACAAATGTCATTTATTTTAACATAACTTAGACTGCGTTACACATTATTTCAATAAATAGGGCAACTTAAAATAAATATTTTTTGTTGTTGTTTGCTTTGTTATAAGCCAAATAAACTTTACTTCATAGTAAGAAAAATGTTTACTTTATAAACACCACACCATTTATTTGTAAAATTAATTTAAACAATTACACTTTATCTAGATGAAAGAAAAAATTGAAAAATAAATGCAAATCTCATTTTTCTTGATAGTTTGATAATACAATGATGCATAATAACAGAACACAAATAAAACTTTCTTGACACAAACTCGAATTGTAAATGTTGGACGTTAGTTTATAAAAGAAAAACAAAAATTTTCATCATTCAAAATCTTATTTCATATTCATTTTTAGAATTTATATTTCAGTTTTTAGCTTAGTAACAATTACTTTTCTTTTTAAAAGCATTTTTTAGTGAGAACAAGAATAAGATATACATTATCAACAGTTTTACTTGATACGAAACTTTTTTGTACATTACAGATTTCCACAGATGATATTTATAAAATATAGAAGGCTTTCAGGTCACAAAATATCGATTTGTAATACTTATTTTACATATATACATTTACTGTCTCAGCAAAAAGTCCCCCACTTCATTTTTGTATCGGAAAAATTGTGGATAATTTTATAGTAAATTATTTCAAAGCGTATTCTTCAACATTAATGTTAAACACGTTATATATAAATAATTGATTTGGCAAAAATTCTATCTTCTATCTTGTGAACACCTCTAAATTTTTTAATTCTCTGAAAAATACGTTCAATTAAATTACGCGGATTTTGTTTGGAAAACAAATATAAGGTTTCGGGTTTGAAATTCTAGTTGTTCAGTTAAATGCTTCTACAGCCTAGTATATGGATTGGATTGACATGAAAGATTTCATGGACATAGTTTCTAGACCATGAAAAAAGTCGCAAGTATTTACCAGTTTTATATAAAAAAAAAATATATTTTTGGTTAATATATTAGGTAAGGATTTTAACTTAAGTGATGTTTAACATAAGAACTTCGTAAAATCGTCAAGAGATGGCGTTAGTTCTAAATTTTAGAGTTTAGCTTAACATATATCAAACTGAGAGCCATTAAAACAATTATGAACTTAATACTATTTTTTCTTACAAAAATTATTTATTTATTTTTATTTTTTTAAATAGTTTTTTATGTTAAAAATATTCAAATGTTTATAAGCAACATCCTTAAGAAATATATATACACAGGGTGGTCCGAAAGTATATGTAAAAAAATTAAAAGCAGATTGAGGGGATCTAAATAAGCAGTTTTCATATAGGATTGTGTGTGCGGTAATGTCGCCTTAAGCAGGTAGAGAGCGCTGATGACTGCGGCGAATAAAAGCGCTTCGCTACCTGGATTCATCATTCCCCACACGGATCCTGAGCAGCATGCATCGTTTCGGCCGACATCATTTCTTGTATGGGGCTGAACAAGGAACTGCATTAGCTGCTCAAATGATGTGCAGGGATGAATTCACGGATAGGAATCAGACTGATCGCCGAACGTTCGAGCGTCTTCATTGGGAGTTACGCACGAGTGGATCGTTTTATGCTTCCAGACGTGGGCCTGGAATTGAAAGATATCAGAGAACACCTGCAGTGGAAGAAATAATACTAATGTCCGACGATCCGACCGATTCCTATCCAGAAATCGCGTCATGTGCATTCTTTGAACAGCTAATCCAGTTCCTTGTGCAGCCCCATACATGAAATGCATGTCGGCCAGCTCCGCATTGGTGAAACGATGCATGCTGCTCGAGTTCCGTGCGGGAAATGATGAATCCAGCTTGCCAAGCGCTTTTATACGCCGCAGTTATCAGCGCTCTCTACCGGATCAAGGCGGCACTAATGCACACACATTTCCATACGAAATCTGATCTTTTAGGTCTCCTCTACCTGCCTTTACATTTTTTAAATATAGTTTGGGATCACCCTGTATATGCTATTTGGTTTCATCTACTACAGTGTTTGAAAAGGTTATCAATATACAGAATATCCCAAAATAATTGAAACGAGGTTTAATTCTTTACCTGTTAGAGATAAGAGGTAAATGTATATTGCAAAAGTGTACAAAATAAGATAGGAAATAAAACTTTGCTATTAAAAATATCTTCCTGTTAATTTTCAAAATATTACATTTTTAAAAATTTTATACGACTCCTCTAGACAAATTTGGTCAACGAGAATTTTTTTTTTATTTTCAATGCAGCATCATCATTGCAAAGAACTGCACTTTTGTATCTTTAAAATTGAATGAATTATACTTAATTGAAAACTGAACTCTGATTATATGGACTATATATAAAAATAGAAATGTAAATTTGTGACATATTATAATAAGATAAAATGTATCATAGCATTTCCATTAAAACTATTCTAGAGTAATGTTTCATTGATTCGCGATCAAGTCAGTAAATTAAAAATTTTTATGTATTTAACCTGACCTTTATTTTTATTTTAAAATAAAGAAAGAAATAATATGCGCATCTACGTGATTTGTTTTCGAATTTGTATTTTTTTATTTTTTTATTTTTTTTATTTTTTTTTTTTAACTATGTTCTAATAAATGTCTATCTATATATTAATTTGAAACGTGTTTTTGTCTGTCTCCTCTAAATTAAGAGAACGGCTAAGTGTAAGAATTTGGTTGAGGTGTCTAATAAAGGGTCTTGGTCTGTAGATATGTTATGAAAAGAGAAAAATATAAAAAGTCGAATAGTTCCCCCCATGGTGGGGGTAGGGGTTAAACACACGTTGGCGAGCATAACTCCGCTCCAAATTACTTCACGGTGAAGAAATTGTACCTGAGGGGACTAGAATCGAATACTAAAAAATCAGTATCTCCGACTTTAGAATTTTCAATTTTAAAGAGGGAGAAAGGGGGAAAGTAGATTTGAAGGGGGGGAAAGGGGGGAATTGGTTTGAGAGGGAAATCCGTTCTAGACCCACACATGTAGCACCTCATTTTAAAATTCTTGAAATTTTCTGTTGATTGGGGATGTTTGTATACAATATAGGGCCCTCCCTGGTGGGAAAAAATGGAACTAAGTGAATTTGTAGTAGGCCCTATCATGTTGCACCTTATTTTAAAGGTCTTGGTATTTCCTGACAGTTGGTGATGTTCGTGCAGAACACACTGTGCCCCCTGGTGGTGGAAAGTGCAACTAAAGGATTTTGCAGTTGACACCACCATGTGACACCTTATTTGAAAGGTCTTGGAAATTAAAGGCAATTGGTGATGTTCGTATACAACATACTGTGCTCCCTGGTGGAGGAAAGTGGATTTTGCAGCGAGTACGTAGCATGTGCGTAGCATGCGCGTAGCATGCCTGCTATACGGTGCCGCAGCCACAGGCAGCGGTAACACGAGTCAGAGGTTCGTTCGGTTCAAAGTTAATTTTTGAGAATTTTTTCATGTTATTAGCGACCTGCATATACGTGCCGCAGGCACGGAACCCGAGTTCCGTTCGGAACCTGAGCTCGTTCCGTTCGGAACCTTGAGCTTCCGTTCGGAACCGAGTTCAGAACGGAACCCGAGTTCCGTTCTGTTTGAGGTAATTATTTTTGTTACAGATTATTATTATTATTATTATTATTATTATTTATTTATTTATTTATTTATTTTTGTGTGTGTGTGTGATGTTTTCATTTAAAAATAAAAATTCAAACAAAATCGAGTTAAAGATATAAAACCATAGAAATTTAAGGTGCATTTAAGGTTATTATCATGGGGCTGGGCAATGCTGGGCGGGTTCGTTCCGTTCCAGGTTTTTTTTTGAAATTTTTTCATGGTATTAACTGCCCGTGTATGCGCTGCCGCAGGCACCGGGGTCACAAGGCAGAGTTTCGTTCGGTTCGAGGTAATTGTTTTGTTACAGATGATTATTTTTTTCGTGATGCTTTCATTTAAAAATAGAAATTCAAACAAAATCGAGTTAAAGGTATAAAATAATACAAATTTAAGGTCCATTTAAGATATCATGGACCCAGGCAACTCCGGACGGGTCACGTAACATATAGTCTTAGTATTAAACGAAATAGAAAATATAAGATAGCATCTGTTTATTTGGAGTCAGTTTGACCTCACATTGACAGTACTTTGTAGAAAGTGATGTCACATATAGTATTTCTATTTATAAGCAATTTTCGGACTTACTTTTTTTATGTGAAATGTCGTAAATTATATTAGATGTTTTAACATGAAATACATTTAAATAATGATGCGACGATTTTTGAAACATCGCGGTCAATATAGTGATCGTTGAATTCGACGGGTTCCATCTAGTAATTAAATAAATGCAATAAGATAAAATGTATCATAGCATTTCCATTAAAACTATTCTTGAGTATGATTGATTCGCAATCAAGTCACGTAATTTAAAATTTTTATGTATTTAAACTGACCTTTATTTTTATTTTAAAGAAAGGAATAAAGAAATAATATGCGAAACTATGTGATTTGTTTTCAAATTTGTATTTTTTTTTTTTTTTTTTTTTAACTATGTTCTAATAAATGCCTACTCTTACACAAACGGTTTTTTTTTTCTTTCATTTAATTATAATATGGACGTTTTAAATATTTATTTGAAATAATTTTTAAAATATGCAAAATGAAATGCAGACGAAATTTTTAAATTCACATTTAATTTCCAGAATTATTTCACTTCAATGCAACTCAACCGATTTTTTTTTTTTTTTTTTTTTTTTTTTACGTATCAAAATAAAGATACAGAGTAATTTTACTATTATTATAAACTATAATGCACATTAAATTTGAATACATATTTATTAATTCATGAACTGTGTTAATATTTTATGCATCCACTGATAATTTTATTAATCGTAATGTCAAATGTATTTATCTGTATATTTTTCAACGATGAAATATATAATAAATATAATTATTGGAAACACGAAAAAAAGCACAATTATGTAGCAATGAAACTTGCATAACAAGTAGTGAAGATTTTAAGAATTTTCATCCGCTTTGTGAAATCTGTGTTCATTTATAATAATAATAATTATTATTATTATTATTATTTTAGATCACCTGAAAATAAAATTGTCGCACTAAAATGTTTCAAAGTCATTATTAAATATGATGCTAAATTCGAAAACATTTTAAAATTCTATAGATTATTTAAATGCATTTGAGAATTTTTCGACACATTATATGTTTGATCTAAACATTTCCGTTATCAATTTGTAAATTATCCCTGTTATCACCGAAAAGGGATATGATTTCCTTTTAAATGATACGGAAAAATAGCATGCCACTTTTTTTTCTGTATCATAATCCGGTTTGTTATGACCTGATACACCCACACATGCGGTTTAGTAACAACGCTTTGAACCATCGTGTATGAATATATATATATGTGTGTGTGTTTGTGTATGAAATAATTTGTTGTAAAATAGTAACTAAAAGTATTATTAACAAATATTTCAGTAATATTTGTTATGAAACCAACTCCTTAATTTAATATAATAATCTAAAAATCAAAATAAAGTAGAAGTTTTAGAATACTTGTACATTTTCTTACAATACATAAATCAGAGTTATATTTTGTCTTTAAAAAGACAAATAAATAAAATCCTAAATATCGTTTCAAACGAATATAGTCTTTTGTTAAAAAATAATATATCAAGAATGTTTTCTGGCGCGGTAAAAGCAATTTAATGCAGCGAATGCAACATTTAGAATAAATTTCTCTCTAATAAATCAAGTAAATGAGTAGAGGAAGTAATAATCATATTTAGTAGGAATGTACTGTCAAAATAACTTATGATTTTAGACAAAATTTTTATATGCTTTTGGATGAAATTATTCTCTAAGGGCTATTATATATTTTTACGTCTATCAAAACACTATATATGAAGCCTAATAACACTCCAGCGGAGAAATACAATATATATTTCCAAAAGAAGATTACATACATTCTATGCTACTGCGAAAAATACAATTTATAGAATAGTTTATTAGTATATATATTTTTTATGGTTATTAGATATAAAATCTGCCGCATAATATTACTTCTCCTTTATTAAAAAAATTGCTCAAAGGAAAAAAAAAAAAAGTAAATACTTTATAATTTATTAATAATATATAGTTTGATTATTTTCCAAATGTCATTTTAGGTAATTACTTTTTACTTTCGGAACACTATAGTGAGGAAAGTATTGTAATCATGTCAAAAATCCGAATTTGAGATTTTCATGTTTCTATACGTTTCGAGGTCCAATGAGTCCGTTTTCACTATTTTTGCGATGATGTATGTATGTGTGTGTGTGTATGCATGTGTGTGTGTATGTGCGTATGTATGTTTGTATGTATGTTTGTATGTATGTGTGTATGTCTGTGAGTGAACATGCTAGCGTCTAAACACTTTGTTCGAATAACCTGAAAGTTGGTACGTATATTGTAAGTCACCATAGTACGAACAATAGATTCTGGTTAATCTAGCACTTATATATATATATATATATTTTTTTTTTTTACAGGGACACAAAGAAAAATTTTTTATCATTATGGCCTATGGGAGCAAAATCTTAAAAGTGCGATAGCATGTAAACGCCTTATTCAAATGAGACAAAAATTTATACGCACATTATAGGTGACAAATACTCAATCTGTATAGATTTTGGAGAATCTAGCACTAGTTTTTTACAGGGACACAAAGAAAAATTCTTTATCATTATGCCTATGAGGCCAAATTTTTAAAAGTGTGATAGCGTCTAAACGCCTGATTAATCTGAGTAAAAAATTTTTACACATGTTACAGGTCACAGTTGCACCAACTGTATAGATTTTGGGGGATCTAGCACTTACAGGTTTTTTACAGGGACACAAAGAAAAATTCTTTATCATTATGGACTATGGGACTAAATTTTTAAAAGTACGATAGCATCTAAACGCCTTATTCAATTGAGCTGAAAGTTTATATGAGTATTATAAATCACTGTTGCACTAACTATAAGCATTTTGGTGAATCTAGCATTTATAGGTTTCTACAGGGACACAACGAAAAATTCTTTATCATTATGATCTATGGGCTCAAAGTTCAATAGCGTTAAAGAAAACATCGTGTAATATATGGAGAAAAATACTCTACCACTCTATTATGGTTTTCTCTCTTTTGTTTGTTTAACAACTCCTCTTTCTTTACTTTATCTACAAAACTGTTAATTACTCAATGTTCGGAAAGTCGAGTGGAGTCGCTCCAGATTTTTTGAAGATATCAACACATTATTTTTAATATAAATAATATATTTTTTTAAAATGTTTCGAGGGACTTCACTCGACTTTCCGACTTCTGTAATTAACGGTTGTTTAAATAAATAGGAATAAATTAAAATTATTATTAACTTTGTAAATAGATAACTTTGTAAATAAACACTATAAATTGAAAAAAAAAAACCCGCAACGTTTGTTTCAGGTCAAAATAATAGCACGCCCATTCACAATGGAGAAAAACGTTGTATGAGAGCATCCTCAAAATACGAAAGTACATTCGCTTCCTCTGAAATATCATTTATTAAATTTTGGAATAGTGGTATTATAAGATAAGCACAGAAGTGACAAGAGTTAAAGAAATCGATTAAAATAAGGGGGGAAAATCTTTAAAAATAGCTTTATAAATAAAAATTGAATGTTTTGTTTCAATTGAAACCAATAAACGATAAATGGTTAGAATCCTTTATTATTTTTGTGTGTGAATTATTATTTACTTTTCTCTTACTTTTTACTGACTTGATAAAACTGGATTTACCTACCATATAATTAAAGTTTTATTAACGAAGTCTTTTATGAATATTTTCTTATTATGCTGTTTTTGTAACAAAAATACAATTCTAATAAAATTTTAAAAGATAATTAGTAGGAAGCACTTGCTGAAAAGGTCAACACTAACTATTTGAGAGATAATTTATCATCTTAGTAACGCCCATTCTAATTAACAAAGGCAATTATGACCGAACAAAATGTATAATAAAACACATCTTTAAACTTACTTTATGCGCATTAATTATATCGCTTATTCTGTGTGGGTGAATGAATGCAAAATATAGATAGTTGAATTAATTGTAATTATGGAAAACAATCATTGACAATGTATATTTGGTCACGTTTTTATTTATTTCGTATACATTTATAAGAGAAGATATTTAGTCAAAAAATAAATAAATAAATAAAATAAAATAAATAAAATAAATAAATAAATAAAATACAAAAAATAGTTAATAATTAATAGTTATAAAGATTTTTTAGTAAGTATATAATTGCACTATAAAAATATTTTTAAAACTAAAGAAATTTTTAAAACATAACTTCCTTCTTTACACTCATATATACACACATATACAGCTCCAGAAAATAGTTAGTATGAACTTAAAAAAAATTTAAACATTTTAATAATAAAAAAAAAAGTTTTAATGCAATAGTTATATTTTTATTAAACGCAATGAAATTTTATTAGTTAAAATAGTTTGTAAATTCAAATATTTTAATAGTAAAATATGCAACAATAAACGACGTTTTATTCTTAGCTCGCTGGTGTGTTATATATATATGAAACAAACAGATCAACAGCAACAAAATAAATAAATAAAAATAAATAAATAATCTACTTGCATAGCATTTTATTAGTTGTGTTCTGTAAAATAATAATAATAATAATAATAACCAAGAAATTTTTGTTTTAAATATCTGTACGTTAACCTCAATAAATTTAAATGATAATTAATTTAATAAATAATTAACTTTGTAAGTAATACTATAAATTGAAAAAACTCACAAAATTTGTTTCAGGTCAAAATAATAGCACGCTCTTTCACAATGGGGCAAAAAGGTTGTACGAGTGCATCCCAAAGTGCATTCGCGTGTACTAAATAATTTAAAGTCTTCCTATGACTTCCTCTGAAATATCAGTTATAAAATTCTGGGACATCGGTGTCATAAAATAAGCACAGAAGTGACAAATTTGAAGAAATCGATTAAACAAGGGGGGGGGGATGTTTAAAAAGAGCTTCATAAACAAAAATTGAATTTTTTGTTTCAATTGAAACCAATAAAAGATAAATGGTTAGAATCCTTTTATTATATTTGTGTGTGAATTATTATTTACTTTTCTCTTACTTTTTACTGTCTTAATAAAATTGGATTACATATCATACAATTAAAGTTTTATTAAGGAAGTCTTTTGTGAATATTTTCTTATTATACTATTTTTGAAACAACAGGACAATTCTAATAACATTTTAAAAGATAATTAGTAGGAAGCACTTGCTGACAAGGTCGACATTAATTATTTGGGAGATAATTTATCATCTCAGTAACGCACGTTCTAATTAACAAAGGCAATTATGACCGAACAAAGTGCATAATAAACCACATCTTTAAACTTACTTTATGTGCATTAATTATATCGCTTATTCTGTGCGGGTGAATGAATGCAGAATATAGGTAGTTTAATTAATTACAATTGTAATTAAGGAAAACAACCATTGACACTGTATATTTGGTCATATTTTTATTTATTTCGTATACATTAAGAAGAAAAGAAGTTTAGTCAAAAAAAAAAAAAAAAAAAAAAAAAAAAAAAAAGAAAAATAGTTAATAGCTATAAAGATTTTATAGCAAATATATTATTACACTATACAAATATTTTAAAACTAAGAAAACTTTTAAAACATAACTTCCTTCCTTACACTCAATTATACACACATACACAGATACGAAAAATAGTTATTATGAATTTAAAATATATTTAAATATTTTTATAAAAATAATCTGGTGTATCACACACACGACTTTTTCTTACCCTAAAATTTAATACTATAAATACAGATTAGAGATTACGGAGTAAGATAACGATTACAGTTATTTAAACTCATGTTATAACAATTCAAATTACGCTTCTAAGCAGGTTTATTCGACAAATAATTCTATGTGAGGAGGGACACCATCCCCCTCAAGCCCCCGTTTCATTATTGGACCTACATTTATAGAATTCATATCTGTTATTAAGTTCAAAATCCCATTTAAAATTATCCAGGAAACTTTCACGCTCAACAATCTAGAAGTTTATCAATATTAATCAAACTTTCCTAATAACAAACGTATTAAATTCAAAAGACAACATTTGAATCGCCTGAAATTATTTGTTTTTAATTTACTCCAAGAAGCATTGACAAAGATCAAACGTTAAATATTTGACTTCGGTATTCAGCAAGCCTCAAAACGTGTAAATATACAAGAAACCAATTGATAAAAATTTAACTTAAAAAATACATTATTTACCATATGACTATTAGAATCAATTTCAAATCCTGAGCAGCATTCCTGGACATGGTAAAATATTATAGTAAAGCACTTTCACTAATAATAAAAAGTATGTTGTGGCTTAAATATTGACAACCCTTTATACCTTTTGCAGGTTACGTGCACACTACATATGCACATAAATATAATCATATATTAATAATACACGATGCAACCTGAAATACACTTTCATGGATTTTCAAGAATTGTCGCACTGTAATCTATTTCTTTTGTGTAGCTCTGTAATCGAACAGTGATAGATTTCCCTACCATATTTTACATGAAACATGTTTTTACGCTAATGAAAAATATATATTAATTTCAATTCGTTTTGCGCAGTCTATAGATTTTAGCGCAATATATAGACGTAATGTATTTGAATTATCTTTGGTGTTCATGTACACGAACCGCTTGCTTCATCTCAACCAAAATTTAGTGTAGCATCCCTATCTCATAAACATTTTTAATACAAAGTGTATAGTTTCTGCTATACTTTTTTGAGATATGGGGATAACAGACACAGACACACAGACCATTCACTAAAACAACGATTTCGGATTCAGGGGACCTCAAATCAAAACATGTAAATATCCCAAAAACTCAGTTTCGATAATTTGGCATAAAAACAATACTTTCTCTGCCTTATGGGTAAGAGAAAATAAAAACTAATATAATACTTATTTTTATTTATTTATTTTTTTTAACACAATGGAATTTTATTAGTTATAATAATTTGTAAATTTAAATATTTTAATCGTAAAATATACAAAGAACGACGTTTTATTTTTCACTGAAGTGCATGCATGTTTTAGTTCACTGAAGTGCATGCATATATGAAATAAATAGAACAAAAATAAATAAATAAACTACTTATATAGCATTTTATTCGTTGTGTTCTGTTAAAAAAAAAAAATAATAAAAATTATCGAAAATATTTTATTTATCTGTCCTTCCGAGTGTCACAACGTCCATAAATATTTTAAGAAAAAAATAAACTAGTGGATCTGCAGATCAGGAGCCTCGACGTCCTATTTGCATCGGACATTATTCAATAGGTTATTTTTATTTATTCCTTATTATATAATAGTATATATTGATTCGATCGACTTATTACGATAATCAGATCCATTCCTGATGGGAGCTGCCGCCTCCCTCAACCCCCTGCTGTATTTCTCTTTGTATACCTATTTGTATATCATATAAAGTGTTATGGAATTGCAAATAATTGCATTTATTTTTGTATAAATTCTTTCAAAGAGGTTTAGAAAGTCCATAAAATGCTTATTTTGTGCATTTCTAGTCGTTTTAGTGTTAAAATAGCATACTTTTCCTTTAAGAACGCATTAAAAAGCGCCAATAAGGGAAGAAATGGATTGGGCGCCAAATTTGGCGACTGTTTCCCTCCTTGGCAAATGCACTGTTTCCCTCCTTGGCAAACTTGCAGATGCTCAAAAGTTTATTTTCAGAAAATTCTAGAATAATACAGGTCTATAAATCAATCATCAACTTTAGTTACACCAGTAAATACAGCTTAAATAACAGCTGTCGATATCAAATTCACAGTATAAACTGTATTATAGCTTTATCACAAACAGTTGGCTGCAAACAACAATAACTAGAGACCATTCAAGATTACTTTAACAAAAAGCGATTGGAAAGACAGACTGGATTGGCCAATTGTGTTTACTTTTATACCATCCTATAAACAGAGAAAGTTCTGGTAACTCGTAGAATAATCAAGTAAGAGCTTAGATATTTGGTATATCGGTAATATATATTTTCACCAAATTTTGAGCCAAAGACATTACCCGCTTCTGTGACACCTTTTTACGGGTTTTCAACGGAAAATAAGCTACTTTAACACGAAAAAAGTTGAAATGCTGTAAATTAACAATACCTGACTAAGCTTCTTTAAAAATTTTACATACAAATAATTACTCTTATTTAAAAATTCGCAATAATATGATAATGCATATTATAATCATACATATGTTTTCATTTAACTCTATGCCTTTTGGAAACAATGTAACTTACTTTTCTTAAAATAGTAATAATAATAATAATAATAATAATAATATATATATATGTATATATTATAAAACGTTAGGGATGATAAGCATTTACAAAGTAAAATCAAAAAAAATATTTTTACTATGTACATAAATAAGTAGAAAAAAAATCCATTTACATACATTTTAAATCATAAATATTTAAACACACATAAAAATATTTTCAAGATGTTTATCGCTGTAAGAAATCAAGTAACTCAATGTAGAGTAATAAAGAACTATTACTGTATAAGTTCAAAAATGGTCAATTTAAAAAAACTCATTTTCTTACTTCGCATGAAATTATTCTCTAGTGTATGTTTAGTTCTAAAGATTCCCATTACCATAAAACAGGGAAAAGAAAATGTATAAGAAATATGGAATGTAGCCTATTGTAACTAATAATGTGAAAAGGTTTCTTATATTGGATAATATTTTCTTTTTTGCTTTTAACAGTATATTATTGAACTCTTTTTTAATCAATATTTCAAAATAAAATATTGCTAAATTTCACTTAATATAAGCACTATTTGTACTGTATATTGGCAACGCAACGATATTAGAGTTGAATAGCTTGGATCACGCCTATATGTATATGCTGTATATGTATATATTGTTTTTTTAATTCACAATATGAGTACAATGTTCTTTTATGCATACTTGACATCCATGTCTAATGAATGTTATTTAAGCATTAGTTTAAAAACATTTATTTAAAGAATGCAGTATAGAATACACTTATATATATGTAAAACTATTAAACTCTACATTTCATTTATTAATTTATAGTTCCGCAAATAAATTAATTTAAATATTGGGTATGTTTAAAAAAATATATCATTTTTAAATGACAAAACTAAAATTGATTTTTTTAATTATATGACACGATTTACTAAATTTCCTGTGTTTAAACATAAAATGTAGATATGAGAAAGATGAGATGCGGAAGCTTTAATAAAAATGCCATATTCGTAAGAATATTGAATTTCTTTCGACTAGATATATGGGACATTCTCTGAAAAGTGGGCTTTAAAAAAAAAAAAAAAAAAAAAAAAAGTTAGCTCAAATAAAATTGCTCCATTTTTTTTTTAATTTTGTGCATATACACGTTAATAAAAATAATAATAATACATACACATCTAATAAAAAATAATATTAACCAAGCTGTATCCGATAATTTTTGAAATAGTAATTATTTTTATTAATTAGAAAAATAAGGGAATGATTGTGAGGGAATGACAAATTTCTTCTAGAAACTACTTTATAAAAATATTATTAAGTTTAGCTATATTCTCAAACACTAAATATTTATTAAAACATATTTTTATTAATAGAATAGAATAAAAAAGCAAATTTGATTTCTTTTAGTTAACTTTATAGTGAGTGAGGGAATGATATATAATTAAAATGCTGTATTTCAATCTAACATTTGAGAGCCATATGCTATTCATTGTAAAATGTTTCCAACAGAACACAAAATGTTTTCTTTACTTTGCTTCTATATAAATTAAGTTTGACTTATATAAAGTACGTGCTGCCATTAATGGAGTAAGTAGGGGTATAATTACAGTTTGATGAGGGAATGATATCTATTACCAGGGACAACAATAATAAGTGTTCTAATTTCTTTAATTGCATAATGTATAAATGTAGTATAATGGATAAATATTTATTAAAGTATGTTTAATAATTTTTCACTTCAAATAATCTAAATATAGATACTTTAATACCACAGAAACCATTTTATTTACTTACATGTGGGAATGGGGACACAAAGAGGGAATGATATTTTGCATTTTAAAAAATATTTTAAAATTATATTTGAATTCCAATAACCAAAGAATAACATTTTATATGCAAAACCATTTAATATTGATAGTTTGGACTGCTTTTTTGTTTTTGTGCTATTAAAAATATGCCCTCAAGACTACTGGGACATGAAATGACCACTTTTCAGAGAATTACTCGTATACTGATCATAACTAATAATGGAATTAAGATGAAAATATTGAAATCAAAATAGTTAAAAAGAAACAAAAAAAGGAAAAAAAAAAGGAAAAAAAAAAAAAAAAAAAAAGAAAAAAAAAACTTTAGTCTCATAATAAGATCTTTGCGTCGCACATTCATTTACCCGATTTTCTTTTAATATCAAATTCTAAGGGAAAAAATAAATTTATGTTTGAAATTGAATAATAAGACATAAATTTATAAAATTGCTTTTCATTAGTCACATTTTATATTAAGGTTTCGACTCTTTATATCGTGGAGTCGTTATTAGAGTTTATGAATTTCTTAATAAATGAATTCGGTTTTAAAATTACATATGCATGTTCAAAAACATTTATCAATATTGAATATTCTAAGTCTTCTGATTAAAAATCCATACTTGTTTTGAAAATGTCCTAATTCTTACAAGTTTGATGGAGAACATGCTTCAAAGGTTAAAAACACAACACTTTCAATAAATTTTTCTTTCTAAATAATATCATACACAATTCAATATTTTCTCTGTAGTCTCTATCACAGTATAACATTTTCTTCATAACTGAATTAAAATATAGGTTTAAAATATATAAAATATATACGGACGCGATAAAGTTGCTACATAAACGTTACGTTTCTGAAAGTAGATACCGCGCTTCTCAACCCCGCTCTATTTCTCTCTTTCTACACCTACCTGTATATATATATATATATATGTGTACATATATGTATTTCTAATAACTGATAATCTTGTATTCATTCCATGTAATCCATAAATACTTATACCAAATTTCATGTAAAATGATTGTATAATTATTTTGCATAACCATGTAAATTAATTACTAAATCTTTGCCCAAAGTTTTCTACAGAAAAACATTCTTTTAAAATTCTAATAGAATTTCATTTTATGTAATTGTATTTAACCGTGTTAAAATATATTTTTAAAAGATACCGACTACAGGCCATAATAGTACGAAATTGTTTTATGTATCCTCGAAATGTAGCGGCAGATATTATAAACACACACACATACACACACACGAAAAAAAAAAAAAAAGAAGAAGAATACACCTAATTAATCATGACTATTTTTCAACTTAATTTCACATTATTTCAATTATTATAAAATGTCATCGGATTTCTTTTGTGTGGTCCCGTAACTAAATTATTTAGTCTGTAAATACGTACGAGTGGGGTTGAATGGGACCAGGATGAATGGGACAAAAGCCAGATTTTTATTTTTTGCAAGCATCTCAAACTTGAATTTTTTCTCATGTATGGCAGTAATGAGGTCATTCCTCAAGTGTAATTTCAGAATTGTGCTATCCATAGAAGAGCTGAAAAATAAATAAATAATGTGTCTTTTTCAGCTGCCAAAGTAATCTTTTACTGTTTTAATTAGGTAGTGGTTAAAAAATTAATTATTTACTTAAAATTAATATAACTCTTATACGGTGAAATGGTGTAAGTCTTTTATTGTGTAATTTATTGTGTATATTTACAATCTTTCATTAAGCCTATTTCCTGTTTTATATGATAATGTAGTGGTTGGGATTAATGGGACAATTTAAATGGGGATGACTGGGACATATATATATCATTATGAATTAAAAAAAATAACTTTTTATTAAAGTTAATATGTTTATATGTAACTGATTACTGACGTGTACTTATGAGCAGTGTTGTAAAATTCTGAATTACATATGGCCAACGATCAATAAATGCATGAAAAAAGTCCCATTCATCCACACTCTCACCTACCCTTTTTTTGAGTAAACATGCTTTAAGCAGATTTGTAATGTATGTTAAATCTATTATTTTAAATGCAGCATAAATGTGTGAAAATTCGCTTAAATAAAAAATAAAAAAATCCATAGCCTATACTGTCTGCTTTTGTGTGCCTATGTAAACGAACCATAAATATTATATACATCAGTAAAAACTATTTAACCTAAATTTTTCATGAATTATTATTATTATTATTCTTATTATTTTAAATTTCACATAATATAGATGATTACATGGTGTTATCGGAACACATTTGTAAGGCCCTGAATATTAATTAGAGAGCATAACTGCACATATGTTCCGTAAAAAAAAAAAAGTATTAAACTTCTCAGTAAAGTATGTTAAATTCTATGTGTTGAATACAGTATGGTCATGTTAAATTGCGTTTATATGATATTCTGCCTGTCGCCAAAAATGAAAAAAAAAACTTTGTTGCGTTCCTATATGCGAAACACAAACAATATGGACACCAACATTGTTACAGCTATTTATGTATGGAGTCTGAACACATGGAGCAACTTGCAATTCAAATAGAGGTTTTTATTGCAATACATACAAATTCTGCCCATAGGCCGTAATAATAAGACAACTTTTGGCGTGTCCCTGCGCACAATCCATAAACAATAAATCCATAAAAAATATATAGCTATTTCTATACAGAGCCTGAACATGTGCACAAATTTGCAAGTCAACCGGACGATTTTTGCGTTTGCTTTTACGTTACATACAAATTATATTCACATTCCGTAATGGTAATACAAACTTTAGTTTCATTGTACACGAACTTCAAGTGGAATAAACACCCAAAACTATACAGCTGATTTCGTGTGGCTCTTAAATATTTGTATCAATCTGAAAGTTAATAGCGTGATACTTACGGCCTTTATCGTGTGATAGACAGACAAAAACGCAGACGAAATCCCAAGGAGGCCTCCACTGACGTTTCGGCAACTAGAAATGCTGCAAATCAGGAGCTTTAACGTCCTGTTTGTATCACGCATTTTTCAACATAGCATTTGTAATCATTCCTTATTTAATAAAGATGGATAAATACTATACCAGAATATTAAAAATGAGAAATTTTGATTCCAGGCCATAAATGCTTCGATAATTTTATTCCGTCTACTCAGAAAGACCGTAAATATTCCTCGCATACAGGTGCGCAAACAACAAGCGCAGATGTCAGCGTTTGAGTGTGGTGTGTAGTTGGGCTCAAAGAAGCCGGTTAGTCTAATCTGCGAATCTGAGATTTTTTTTTTTTTTTTTGGCAATTGGATAGGAGCGGTACCACTATTAGATGGTATTGACAGGAATGGGTGAACGTTGGATGAACACAGCGTCATGGAGAAAGCGGTCGGCCTAAAGAGAGAACAGAAAGTGAGAACCAGTGAATCGTCAGAGCGGTACTCAAAGCTCCAATTGTGACTCCAATAGGTGGCTCAGTGAAATGGGGTTGAGCTCAGTCCCCGGATTTCTCTTCCACTGAGGACGTTTGGAGCATTATAAAAAGGGCCCTATAACCAGTTCGGGATTTTACCAATTTAACTCACCAATTGGACAGAATTTGGCACAATACTTAACAGGAGCACATTTGCCCACTCTATCAACTGATACCAAGCCGAATAACTGCATACATTTTTTTTTTTTTTTTGAGTGCATATTGATTCGCTAGTCTTGCTACACAAACAGAAACGCGTCTGAGGGTAGTTTCCGCTCGCCTCACCCCCGCCCCCCCCACTGTATCTCCCTTTCTATAACTATTGGTATATACATGTATATATTCCTAATAACTGTTTTCCTATTAACTGATATTTCTAATAACTGATAATATTTTATTAATTTCCTGTAATTCATGTACACTTGTACCAAATTTCATACAAATTGATTACATAACATATTGGAAATATTTTGTGTAATCCCCTGAATTAAATACTAATTCTATGTCCACACATTTCCAAAGAAAATCATGCCTTAAAATTTTAATAAAATTTAATTATATTTAACCTATTATGCACCAAAACTCCAGATGTGGGAACAACTTTTTAAATTTTTTTTTTGTCTGTAAGTAATTAAGATAAATATATGTTTTTTCTTCTTTTTTACGTTAAATATTGGAACGCCTAGCTTCGTTGGTATTTTTTTCATTAAGTTAGTAATGCAACTTTTATTGTTTTTTCAATTATTCAAACAAAGATGTTTGTTTTTCTGCAAAACATCAGTAAAGAAAAAAATCAGCAAAAATAACTCATTCGAGTACAGGGGTTTAAAACAATGGATCTGAAATAAAACAATTATTTTCTTAAATTATAAAAAACAGGGAACAAGAAAATTAATTTAAAAGGGATTTGCAGTTTTTCAACATCTTTTATACCCCAATTAGTTTACAAATCTCTTATTATGGACACATATCATATAACCTAACAAAATATATATATAATGTTTTTAATTATTGAAACTACATGAGATTAGAAATGCATATTGAAACCTAAAATATACGAAAATTCATAAATTTTCAGTGGCATTCATATAGCGGTGTTTAATGGGTTAATGGTATGTAACCATGTTAAAATACACTTTTAAGAAATACCGACTATAGACAGTTATAGTACGAATTTACCTTATGTATCCCAGAAAAGGAGCCACAGTAATTATATACATTAAAATAAAAATACATCTATTTTATTAATTATAACACATTAATATTTCAAACTAATTTAACATCATTTTGAGGATTACAGTACGTCATCAGAAACCTTTTGTGTGATCCCATAAATAAATTATTTTCTCTATGCATTTTTTTTTTAGAATAAACATGCTTTTAAGCATCTTTATAATGTGCATTAATTCCATTATGCTCAAAACAACATAAACGCATTAAAGTGCGGTTTATAAAGAAATTTTGTCCATAGACAACAATGTCACGAAATTCTTTAGTTTGTCTCTGTAATCGTAATATAAATATTCTATACACCAGTAAAAGCTATTCAGCTTATTCTACGTTTTACAATAATTGTCCGAAATTTGACATAACTTGAATGATTACACTTTTGTAAGAACCTGTACATTAATTAGAAAACCTAAGAGCACATGTTTTCTGCAGAAAGCATAAGCTTAAGCATCTCAGTAATGTACGCTAATTTCATTTTGTTGATTGCAAAGTAATGGTGTTAAAATTCGTTTAAACGAAATTCTTTCCATACGGCGTAATGATAAGAATTTTGGCATGTCCCTGCCACAGTACATGCATGATATAAAAATAATATATATATATACAGCTATTTCGGAACAGAGTCTGAAAATATGTGCCAATTTACAATTCTGCCCATAGGCCCTAATGTTAAGTAAAATTTTGCTGTGTCCCTGGACATGAACTACAAATTAAATGCGCACTCAAAACCATAAAGGTAATACCGTGTGGCTCATAAACATGTGTAAACAAACTGAAAGTCAATAGCGTAATCACGGTACATACAAATTCTTCCCCTAGGCCGTAATGATAAGTGAAACTTTGGCGTCTACACGAACTACAAATGGAATGCACATCCAAAATCACGCAGCTAATTCCGCGGGGCTCATGAATATGTGTACCAAATTGCAAGTCACTAGCGTGGTTTTTGCGGTCTCAAACGTAAGACAGACAAACACACAAACGGAACCCAAAATCTTTCTGAGTCTCTACATGGAGGCCTCCACTGACGTTTCGGCAACTAGTGGATCAGCAGATCAGAAGCCTCAATGTCTTCCTCAATTTGCATCAACCATGAAGTCTCCTCATTTTGCATCAAGCATTATTCAACAGAACATTTTTATTTATTCCTTATTATATAATGCATATATAATGATTCGATTGTCTTCCTACATAAACAGAAACGTTTCTGGGGGTGGCCGTAACCCCCTCGAATACCCCTCGGTATCTCTCTATCTATAACTAACTCTCTCTCTCTCTATATATATATATATATATGTGTGTGTGTGTGTGTGTGTGTGTGTGTGTGTGTGTGTGTGTATTCCTACTAACTGATATTCTTGTATTAATTCATTGTAATTCATAAACACTTCCACCAAATTTCATTCAAAATTATTATATAAGATACCGGAATTATTTTGTGTAATCTTGGAAATTAATTACCAGGTTTAATTAATTACCTAATTCTACACTTTATCATAGAAAGACATGCTTTTAAAATACAATAAAAATTCATATTTAGTGAGGTGTAACCATGTTAAAATACACTTTTAATAAATACCGACTATAAAACGTAATAGTACGAAATTCCTTGATGTATTCCGGAAAATGAGACATAGTAATTATAAACACCAAAAAATATGACACCTGTTTAATGTACTATAACCCATTAAAATTTCAACAAAATTTGACATCATTTGGATGATTTCAGAATGTCATCCGTATTCTTTTATGTGGTCTCGTAAATAAACCATTTAGTGTATACATATCCCTATTTTTAGAGTAAACATGTTTTTATACTTTTTTTAATGTATGTTAATTCCATTTTTCTGAATGCAGAATAAACGCTTTAAAATGCGCTTAAACTAAAGAAAAAACAATCTATAGGCAATGTGTATCATGAAATTTTTTTTTGTGTCTCTGTAAACGAATCATAAACATTGTATACATTAATAAAATCTATTCATCTAATTCTATGTTTTTTACGAATAATTGTACGTTTTTTACGAATAATTGTGTGTATTTGAATGCTCAATAAATGGAATTATTTAAGCAAAAAGCTGTTTAAATTTGTTTAAGTTTAAGCTTTTTCACTTCCATTCTTTCCCAGAAAATTTGGGTGACGTGAGTGAAGAACAAGGAGAGCTTTTTCATCAAAAAATCAAAGAAATATCTAGGATGTATCAGGCACGATGGAGTGTTAATATATAAGCAGATTATTGTTGGATACTGCATACAGAATTTTCACTCACCAGGCCTTCTAGGCGTGCACAAGGTAAAAAGCTTGAAATGGAACTTCGATGTAAATAAACGCATTTAAAAGATAATGTATAAGTTATAGACTACGGGGTTTACACAAAAATAAATCTTTGTAAAGTGGTTGAAATAATTGGATCTTCAAATTAAATACGTAGCATTCGAAAATCACCTTCAGAAATTTTAATTGTGGAAAATATATAAAATCTAGCTCGTTCTTTTGCCGACATTTTACTTATTTTTTAATCTATTCAAGTGTAATTTTGATGTAAGTCGTCCAATAAATTTAGCTTTCGACCTATATAATTAAATAACTCTACATTTCACACATGCGCACAAAAAAGGATTATAAGTTAAGTTCTCATTGTTGAGTGAATATTACACGTGTGATTTTCATGTTTCTGCAAAGTTTTGTCAATTTCCTTGCAAGTTTTGTAAAATTTTCTTCACATCCATTCGTGTTATAATTAAGAAAACTTGCCAAAGAATTAATAATTTTCGTCCAATATTTTTTTAGAAAAAAAAAGTCGAAATAATGACAATCTACTAGTATGCTCCCCTCTCTGTATATGTATGCATGTACGCATATATATATATATATATATATATATATATATATATATATATATATATATATATATATATATGTGTGTGTGTGTGTGTATGTATGTATATCTTAATTGTTACTCAGAAATGTTACTACTAAAAAAAAAAAAATCATTCTTGGAATATATATATATATATATATATATATATATATATATATATATATATATGTTGGTACTTCATCTCATTTTAATATATGACGAAAGACAGTTTTAATTCTTATTCTGTATGCATAAAAAAATGGACATATAACAATTGAACATATATTTCGTTAAATCAATCTGTCTAAAAAAAATATGTTCATGGTTATTGTTATGTTTTTTATTCAAAAATACATTCAAAATGTCACTTCAATTTTATCCTTCTTTTACACCAGTATGAACTTACAATGTCAAACTTTCGAAACTAATTCTTGGGGTTTAGATATTGTCATACTGAATGCAGAATGATATTCAGTTACAAGAAAAAAAAATACTCTTCTTCTATTAAATGACAGCTTCTATTGAAAGTGTTGAAAAAGAAAGCGAAAGGTATTTTTATGCATGTTGAATACAAAATTAGATTAGAGTTACAGAGATATTTGTAAGAGGTCGTGTAAGAGATATTTTTTTAAAATAGAAATACATATTTATATTTTGCGATATATATATATATATATATATATATATGTGTGTGTGTGTATGTATATGTATACAATAAAAGTATGAGCTTGTACAGGCACACATACAAATATACATTTATACTTTTATAATGAATATCATTACTTTATAGAAGTTGCATTTATATTTTGTCATTAACCAGTCAATTTTTGAGTAGTCATATAAAATTGCTCTGATCTACATATTATAGAAAACTATTGGTGATGCATATCTAAGCATAAGTCCATAAAAATCGTCGACAATTCTATAAAGTAGTAGTATTATCGAAGAATGGAATAACAAATTTCAACGTTATATAAATAATTGTTTCAAAGTTTTAATCTGTTGGAAATTTTTAGGTTATCAAGGTGATCGTAAATTGTACCTATTGGTAGCTTTTTACTATTTTATAGAAAGAATAAGAAAGTGGTGTAATCCCAATTTACGAAATAGATTCTGTATCTCGCATATCTGAAAAAAGGAATGGTCGTAGAATTTTGTATATATATATTTGGGATTGTCATAACATACACCTCATACTTTAATCTTGACACAAACGCTAGACGAATTTTCTGCACGTCTGTGTGTACGTATGTATGTGTGTGTGTTAGAATTAATTATAATGCAATTTCCTGTGGTTCAATATTTTAGCCGTCCATGAAAAAACTATGATAAGGAAAATCTGTTTATTTTTTAAGTAAAAAAGTGTAATTATAACTTACATAATTATTTATTTTCTTTTTACTAATAATCATAAGCAAACATTTTTAAATAATGATACTTTATATATATATATATATATATATATATATATATATATATATATAAACAAAATTATCAAAACCAGATGAAAATTTAATCCCAAAACAGGGGGGACATCCCTTCATCAGGGGAGTGCCCCCATGTAGGGAAAGGAATATGAAAAGTTTCTGACGAAACGCTGGTATTAACCAAAAAACACGTTTCTAGCCCCCAACTTCTCACAGATGGAAGCACGAACATACATCAAACGAATTTTAATTAATACATAGTATAAAAAGCATTTAAATTGAGAAATGAAGCTCAAAATATAATACATCAAAATATAAAATTCAAGAAATATAATACATCACATATAAATTACAAGAAATTAAATAAAACAAGAATATATAAATACATACGTGGACAAACTGGAACAGTCAGAAAATGGAAAATTTAAAACCACACCCTTTAAAAACATAGAACCCTTTTCAGCTAGTGAGGCCCTTTACCAGCACTTAAATGTCGCCCAAAATTGAACAACAAACCTTAAGTGGGATTGTCATCAAGAATACTGAAATGTTTATTGATTAAAATAACAGGATAGCGGTTAACAGTTACTATATTTTTGAGATTTTTCATAGCCAGGTTCAGGTCTAAATTGTTATTGCAAATCATTTTAATTCTATTTATTTGGGTGAACATAATATTTTTTAAAAACTTTATGACTAATACAGGAGAACCAATTTGTTAAATTACAAACTTTAAAGTTAAAATCTTGTCTTTTATCTTAAATCCCAATTAACCAGTTATTATCTATTTTTTTAATTTTTAAATCCAGAAAAGAAGTTTGGTCTTCAGAGTAAGTACGGTTTAAGACAAGATCGGAGGGATAAATTTCAGCTGCATATTTTGCAAAATCTGCACAGTTTATTGTAATTATGTCATCAATATATCTATAAAACGTAATATCTTGGGGTGGCGAGGCTTCTAAATACACAATTATTTTCCCAGTTGACTATCTCTGTTACAAAAAATATATATTCGTTTCATTTGGTTTAGCGCAGTCTACAGGTGTTAAATTCTTCTTACATGCAATTTCCCCCATAGACCTAATGTATTTCAATAATTTTGAGTGTCCCTGTACACAAACCATTTGCTTCATCTCAACGAAAAGCTTAGTGTAGCATTCCCATATGATACACATTTAGAATACCGACTTTGGAATTTCTGTTACTATTTATTCTTGAGATATGCTGATAACAGACAGACAGACAGACACACACACATGCCATTCGCTAAAAACATGATTTTTGTATTCAGGGACCGCAGAACATGTAAATACAACAAAAACTCACTTTCGAAAATTTGACCCTAAAATATTACTTTCTCTACTGTAAGGGTAAGGGAAACTAAAAAGTAAACCCTAAAGTCAAAAGCATATCCTAGTCAAGAAATAAACTTTATTCAACGAATATAGTGAAAATGAATATATATGTATACATAATTTACTAAAAAATTCAATATTCAACGAATATCCTCGAAACAATCCAATAAAGCAGACAATCGTAACATAGAAGCTAAATAAATAGAGTTAAATAAGAACAAGAATATCGATGATTCTGAAACTGTGATCAACTACATAGTCCGAACTCTGAATAGAATCTCAACTCATTAAGTGACTTGTCAGATGTTTGTAGAATTTTCGAGGTTGTTCTGCGCTAGAAACGAATGAATTATTACAAAAAGTTCTAGAACTTCACTTCTGGAACTCCAAAACTATCGATGTTTCCCTCATTTTTATGCAAAATTACCTAATTTGACGCTAAGTCATCGCCCATCTTTGTGGGGAAAAAAAAAAGTGAAATAAAATAAATAAAAATGAAAATAAAAAACCGTCATTTGTTTCCACTCTTATTGCTATACCATACTGAACATAGCACTAAAAGAATAGGCAATTTCTAGTCTACAATCGTCAACAATGAATCTTCTTTTTAACCGACTTCAAAAAAGAAGGAAGGTTCTCAATTCAAACCGTATGTTTTTTTTTTATGTTTGTTAGCTCATGACTTCTTAACGGATGCTCCGATTTTGACAGTTTTTGTTTTGTTGAAAAGGTCTTGGTCTGCAATAGGTCCCATTGTAATATCTTTACGATCTAAGGAAAATACAGGGTGCCCAAAAAAATCAGTCCCAACTCTTTTAACTGCTAAACGACGGCAGCTATAGTGATAAAAATGGTATGTAAGTATAGCAAAGTGGCCATGCAGTACAAGGTTAAACCACTTGCAGCGCCACCTAGTGGAAAAATGCGGAGTAAGTGTTACTATCTCGAAAACGGTTCTAGAGAAAAAAGTGAATTACAAAGTTGAAAAGTATCATCGATTTTGCGCAAAAAGATAGTTTAGACATTCATGCTAGCGTTCCTATCTCGGAAACGGTTCAAGACAGGGGGAAAATGTGAATTATAAAATTGCAGGACATCATCGATTTAGTACGAAAAGATAGTTCAGACACTGATGCTAAAAATACAATGCTAAAAACGTGCATTTGTTTGTTCGCAATTTCTTACACTATGCACACTTTAGCTACATTGCACACGTTGTAGCGTAGCTGGTGAGACATAGGTTATATTGTTCAAAATACGGTTACTTGATACTTTTTCTTTTGCTGTAATGATCATGGTCTGAAGTAGGTCCCATTGTAATATCTTTACAATCTAAAGAAAATAAAACGCCATCTGGTTAAAAAACAGCGGAAACAGTGCTCCTATCTCAAAAACGGTTCAAGATGGGAGAAAAGTTAATTACGAAGTTGTAGAGCATCATCGATTTACTACGAAAAGACATTATTGCTAAAAGACATTTTTAGACATTATTGCTAAAAGTACAAAAATTAAAACGTGCAGTTGTTTCTTCGCAATTTCCTACTGACTGTTTTAACTGCTGAACAGCTGCAGCTATAGTCATAAAAGTGGTATGTAGCTATAGTAAAGTGGATATGTGTTGCGCGATTCAACCGCCTACAGCGTCACCTCGTGGGAAACAGTAGAGTTAGCGTTCCTATCTCGGAAACAATTCAAGACAGGGGAAAGAAGTGAATTATAAAATTGCAGAGCATCATCGATTTAGTACGAAAAGATAGTTTAGACGTTAATTCTAAAAACAGAATTCTTAAAACGTGCATTTGTTTGTTCACAATCTCCCATTTTGTGCACACTTGAACGACATTGCATATGTTGTAGCGTAGCGGGTGACATTTATGCTATGTAAAATTCAAAGTATGGTTATTGTAAGCGGTCACATCGATTAACGCGTAGACGTTTTAAACCGACATCATAAAGGAAGAGGTTCTCAGCACAAACCATGTTTCTCATTGTTGTTGTTGTTCTTGGAATTTGTTAGCTTATAACTTCGTAAGATTTTATTTAATTTTAATACTTTTTTTGTTGTCGTAATGTTATTGGCCTGAAATAAGCTTCATTATGATTTCATTAAGATATAAACAAATTACAGGATACTCACAAAAATCTGTTCTCACTTTAACTGCTGAACGTCTGCAGCTACACTGGTAAAAGCAGTATGTAAGTATTGATGTTGAAACTTCTTTCCGTCAGCTGCAATGCATATTTTGCTCTTTGTTGAACTTTACGTATTGACGTATTAAGTATTACATAATACGTATTACGTATTACGTAGTGACACGTATTCACTGTAAAGTTCAATATATATGCCTAACAGAATTTTTGGTTACGAATACAGCGTATCCGTTCTTTATATTTCTAAAGACTTTTTAACTTAAAGTATGATCATTCATTAGATAGTTATTTGCTCATATCCGATAAAGGCAAGAAAAGTGACACAACTTAAAAACGCAGCATTTGAGAAAAATCAACTTAAAAATTAACTTGAGTAGAATAAAACTGCACAACTGTCTCTCGAGTGGATATATAAGATATATTTTAGATATATTTTTGTTCACATTGGGTACATTTCATGTATTTTTCAGTGACATAATTTTTTTTTTAAATTATATGTCACCTTTTTTGGAAGTTGTGATTAAAGAAACTGCCGTCGAACGTCTTTTGGTGTTCTGCTGTATGAATAAGTTTTCACTGAAAAGAGAAAAATAAAATCTTTTTGTAAAAAAAATAGAACCGACTCCAAAAAGCAACTAGTATTCAAAAAAAGAAAAAAAAAAAATGTATGAAACTAAATTGCGCTTAAAAGTATAAAATAATTTCCTTCGCCAACAACCTATAACACTTCAATTAATCATAACTTTTGAAGTCGGCGCAAAATTAAATAAAAATTGTTACCTTTATTCAATACAAAAATCAAATCCTATTCAAAATACACATCTCACATTATCACATGCAAAACGCAGCCGAAAACTATTTTGATTTAAAATAAAACAAGTAAGATTTCGTAAGCAGCAAAAGTTGACAACGATGCTGGTATCTGACGTCCTTGGTGAAAGAAAAATCTCTAAATTATCTGGCAAACATATTTAATTTCTTTGGGATATCATGATTAATTTGATAAGGTGTATTAAGAGAGTAATCAAGAATATGAAACAATACTTCGTACAAAATATATTATGAAAATATACATCTTGCGTGTATATTTTTCCAATACGTTTTAAACGCCAAATCCAGAAGCCACCAAGGATGATAGTTATCAAAGCGGAATGGGACGTTTCGGCGCGGCCGTTTTGGCGCCGCCGTTTTGGCGCGGCCGTTCTGGCGCGAAACCCATTTCGGCGCGGCTGTTTTGGCGCGGCCGTTTTGGCGCGAGATCCATTTCGGAGGGGCCGTTTTCGCGCAGCCTGTCCTTCACGAAATGGCCGCGGCTTTCGCCTCAGCCTTTTCAGTTAAAATTTATTTAATGATAGATATGATTTCTTATTTATTTATTTATTATGCGTGAAGAAAAAACTATTTTAAATTATTTATTAAATATATTAATGATGAATAGAATTTTGCTTAATTTAAAGGAGCCAATGATAAGATTAGAAACTTGTTTTTTATTAAACTTAGTCATCAGATGGCAACACATACGCAGCAATTCTAAAGATTCTAACCAATTTGGTGATGGAGTTTCTTTGGGGAATAAAATAAACAATGTAATTTCTGATGGTTTTTTTTTTTTTTTTTTTTTTTTTATGCTTGAACCAAAAAATATTTTTAATTTTTTATTAATGACATTAATGATGAATAGGATTTTTCGTAATTTGAAGAAGTCAGTGGTAATCTGAGAAAAGAACTCGATTTTTGTAGTTAAAACTTATTAAACCTATTGCCGTGCGGTTCTTTGGGTAATAAAATAAACAATGTAATTTCTGATTTTATTTATATATATATATATATACATATATATATATATATATATATATATATATATATATATATATATATATATATATATATATATATACATATATATATATACATATATATATATACATATATATATAAACAAAAAATTATTTTAAATTATTTGCTAAAGATATTAATGATGAATAGAATTTTGCGTGATTTAAAAGAGCCAATGATAAGGTGAGAAACTAGATTTTTACAATTTAAAATTATTAAAATTAGTCATTTGTGTATGTAGGAACCTCCCCCCCTGGGGGGCAAGTTCCCCCTCGAGGGGAGTAAATTTTCATGATGGGTATCTTTCAAAATTTTCATGATGGGTATCTTCTCGCCAATACCTTTAAAACGAATGGCTGAACCATCGATCTGCGATAATTTAAAACGAAGTTATCGATTTTTTTTTACTTTTAACGAAAAAATTTTTTTTTTTTTTTTTTTTTTTTTTTTTTTTTTTTTTATAAATATATATATATATATATATATAGAGAGAGAGAGAGAGAGAGAGAGAATAAAGTGGACTTTTTTTGGATATTTGGTGTTATACTACTTGTGTATTATGGAAATCGTCTTCATTTTCATAAAAGATAATTTTTTAAAATAATAATTTTAATAAATTATTTTTTAAAAATAGAATTATTTTTTAATAATGGAATTAAATTCTATGTAAATGTAGGTGCATTGATGAAACGGGGGGTTGAGGGGTTGGTAGATCCCCCCCCCTCACAAAGAAATAATTATCATATAAAAGTCTCCCTTTGAATTGTTTAACAATTGTTTACATAACATCGTTTTCTTACCGCTTAATATCCAACCTGTATTTATAGTATTAAATTTTAGGGTAAGAGAAAGTCGAGTGAGTGACACACCAGATTATTATTTTTTTTTTTAATGCTTAAATCAAGAAATATTTTTAATATTTTATTAATGATAATAATGATGAATAAAACTTTTCGTAATTTAAAGAAGCCAGTGATAACCTTAGAAAAAAATCTCGATTAAAAATCTATACTAGTAACAAGAAGTATTAATTAGTTAATTTATTTTATAACATATCAGTCAGTTATAGATGTTGTATGCTTGTTGAAAAAAGAAAAAAAATATCAATTTAACAGTTAATTTATTTCTTGATGATAAAAATATTTATCTAATTTTATCAACGAAAGAAAAGTTGACCTTGTTTTTAGTGATGTTGTTTAAATATGATTTTTGAAGAAGAAAGCACCTATATTTTCTTTTGAAAAAGCTGTCGATGTTTTCTTAATTTATGTTATTACCAAACTAAATATTTTTTATTGAAGCCATATTTTTGGGTTTCATTTATTAGTATGAAACAATATCTATTGCAAGTATTTTAAAAACATTAGTTCATTAATCCTTTAGCTGTGTAGTATTTTATCTGTTTAATAACTGAAAAAAACAATAGTAGGTGAAGGTAGGAATTAAAAAATAATTAAATTTAATAAAATAATAATAATAAAATAATATAAACTAAGTAATATAATAATAAATTAAATATATATATATATGTATATATTTTAACTCTATGGTTATTCAGTAATCTTATTTTTTTATTTTTTTTTTTTTTTAAAGATTGTCACATTAGCCTTTTATTTCAACTATTGAGTGACAGAAAAAAATGTTTGTAACTGATGAAGGGTTAAACTGATCATGTAATTTAAAACAAATTTCATGTCGTCAACATTGCTTCATTTATTTATTTATTTTTATTTTCAAAATATTGTTGTTAGAAATGGATGAAAGAATGGGAATTTCATAGTAAATAATATTGGGAAAATGAGAACTAAAAATTTTAAAATATGTCCCGAAGGTTTTTGGGGTAAATTAAAAAACAAAAATAAATAAATAAATAAATAAATAGGAATTTTATTTTTTCTGAAGGTGGTAAAAACCATGGGAAAAACATGTTTTGGCCAATATAGTAAAAACCGGCAAAAACCATTACACGGTAAATACACACCTACTTTATTATTATTATTTTTTTTATAACTTACTTAAAGCTCGCATTGCTCTAAATATCTGAAACTTATTACACATAGTAGAATAGTTCCATAGAACTTATTAATTTTTAATTAACATCCCCCCCAGCTTACTATTTACTTTATTTATCGTAACTTAGTAACTCCCCACAGATAAAATGTAGACTTAGGTTCATTAATCACTAAATCAGTAAAAATCAACTGTGCAAAAAGAAAAATGAGCAATTTACGTTTAGAAGTGCCAGATGAAAATATCCTGTACTTTTAAATCTCCACCAGTTATAAAAAAAAAAAAAAAAAAAAAAAAAAAAGATAAAAATAAAAAATAACTTTCTAAAAACTTTTCATTATCTTAAAGTTATCACTGCTATTCTTCTTCTTCTTCTTCTTTTTTCTTTTCTGTTTTTTTTTTTTTTTTTTTTTTTTTTTTTTGTTACACAAAATTTAATTATTAAAGACTTCTGTTTATTTTTATTTACAGTTTGCGTATTAAAATTCCCTATATAATAAAGCTTGCTGAGATAAAATAAAAGTTAACTTTAGCAAGAAACAGGATAAAGAAAAGGTATGCATTCTTAACCAATTCTTAAACTGCCATCACTTAAACAAAGTCAATAATGATTAACTCGCGGATTTATTTTAATCCATATAATAATAAACAGTTATAAAATTCTTGAATATTCCAGACTATTTATTATGTTTTCGGAAAAAAAAAAAAAATCTTACACTCAAAAAGTTCGGAATATAAACATCTGGCGCCGAAACGGCCGGCGCCAAAACGGCCAGCGCCAAAACGGCCGGCGCCGAAACGGCCGCGCCAAAACGGCTGCGCTAAAACGGCCGCACCGAAAAGTAACAAACCGTTATCAAAGTTATACCCAAATTTGCAAAGGAAACATAAATACCGCATTGTGAAGAATGTTCACTGTTCTATGTAGATGCTACTAATGGACCAATTGTATACAGTGATAAAATTACAAAGGAAACATGAAAATGGATCATTCGAGACAACAGCATTTGTTGCTACCGATCTAAATACAAACCTTTAAAAACTAATTAAACTTTATTTAATTTTGCGCCGACTTCAAAAGTTATGATTAATTGAAGTGTTATAGGTTGTTGGCGAAGGAACTTATTTTATACTTTTAAGCGCAATTTAGTTTCATACATTTTTTTTTTCTTCTTTTGAATACTAGTTGCTTTTTGGAGTCGGCTCTATTTTTTTTACAAAAAGATTTTATTATAGTCCTGTAATCATTTGTAGAACTTTCGAGAAAATTAGTTCTACACTGAAAACAATGAATCTTTCCATTAAATTCTAGAACACTTTTCATATTGAAGATAGAGCTTCCAAACTTTGGCAATCATGAATTTAAAAAAATAATAATAATAACCTCATTTAGTTGCCAAGTCACCTCATTCGACACCAAATCGCTAAAATTTGCGAAAAGACATAAATCTGCGTTGGCGACAAAATTGGATATTCGGCGTGATTAGTAACCAAATTTGGCTGTAAATGTTATTTTACATTAGTCAAAATTAGTTAACCTTTTGTAATTTTAACACAGTTAATTTGTTTTTGTATTTTGTTCTGTTTCTCGTCATTAATTTTCGCCAAAGGAATCAAAAGCAGGTCATCTACACTCGAGGGAATTCCACTAAACTCTAAGATGTGCATTTGCCAATGAGAGATTCGGTAATAAGCTGTGGAATGATATATATATGTATATATATGCTTGTTTTTAAGAATATTCTGGGACTGGAACCTGTCTGTTTCTATAGGAACCAGTTATTTCACACCAATATGATAATGTTTTCGTAACAATATGTATATTCCAATGAAAGGAAGTCACTTAATATCCACATCATACTTTTTTGAAATTGGAGACATCGTGCTAATTCTCTGCACTACTTCACTAAAACCGTTGCGAATATCTGTGTATGTATGTTTTAAATCCTCCTAAAGTCCCTTTTTGAATTTTGCACGACTGTAAATTTTGCTCGATTCTTTTATTTATTTTTTTTATATTTTTCAGTTTGCTCTATGTATTATAATTTTTAATAGGGTAAAAATCATCCATCAAACTGCTTTTTTTTTTTTTATAAAGTATATTATATATTTGATTTAGATATAAGAATTAATAGTTGTAAAGTTTAAAATTATTTATTTTTATTAAAACATAAATTCAACACTGATTGAAATTCAAACATGTAATTTGAGATTTTTTTTTCGGTTGTTACTTATCCTATTTTAAGCAAAAATACAATCATTTGAAACATCTATCTTAGAGATTTTACTTGATGTTATTAGAAGAGTCTATCTTACACACTAAGAAATATTTTGATTAAAGCGAAATACTTTTCAACGCAGTGTTTTTCTTTATAAATTATCCCCGAAATAAATGTGTATATCTACAGTGAAACTCAGCAAGAATTCTAACTGCAGTTTCTATGTATCGAGCAGAATTCTTTCTTAGTTTATTAATTTGGAAAGAAGTAATGAAGTTCATTCATAATTATCTATATTTTGTTAGAAGAAATATCATGAAAATAATTTCAATGAAAATACTGCTTATGCATATATTGTAATTCAAATGAATATTTATTTATAAATAAGTTTTATATATAAGTTGTTAAAATAAACTAAACTAAATATTTATTGAAAGCGGGAAAAATATTAATTAAATAGTATAACATAAAAGAACATGAACGCGTATATAAGTATATAACTAAAATTTAAAAAACTTTTAATTAATTTAAAAGTTTAGTTTCAGAGTGTCTTAAATTATATATACTTATTCTACACATGTTTATTTTATTTCTATTTTTTTTTAAAGATTACTAGTTTTGTTTAACCCGAGAGTAGTCGCGTAAATTTTTATAACGCTAGTAGACGCGTGCCGCCGCTGATTAGGGTTGGTGGAAAGCCGAATGAAAGCCAGTAGAGAAAGATGAAGTGTCTTTAATTTTAAGTTTTTCCCGCAAAACTCTAACCTGTCTGAAAAACCGAAAATGGGGAGAAAAATGAATCAACTTTAGTGGTCGCGTTGCGGTCAAATAGATCGATTTGAGAAGTAAATTTTTTTTAACTGTTCAAAAAATGGCAGGAATGACTTGAAAACATACTATGTTAGAGGTCATCCACCCAAAGGTCAGGTACACAGATTTTCCCCACTTTATTATTAAGGGGTGATCTGCTGGAGGAATTTATAAGCGGTGGGCGGCAAAGAGTCCGTTATGCGACTACTAACGGGTTAAATTTTACAAATGCAGCAATATAATGCCAGTTATTTACAATAGAGATATCTAAATATAGAATTTTCTTCTAAGTTTGTTTAAAAAAAAAAAAAAAAAAAAAAAAAAAAAACTATATTATTTTAAATTATTTTTTCGTTATTAGCTTTCTATTTAATTTTGAATATTTATCTACAAAGAGCGATGTCTTTGAAAGAAACAGTGGAAGAATTAAATTCGATTAATTACCTTAATTTTATTTTCATAGAAAATACTTCAATAACATTTCAAAGATTTCAACATATTTTGTCTAAAATTGTTGTTTATTTATTGATCGCATTAAAAAAGTTGAGATCAGTTATGTTTCCTATAAATTTAATTACCATCTGCGAAAATTCAACTTTTATAACTTGCACGAAAAAATCATTTATATCCTTTGTACAAATATTGCTCTTAAATTCTGATGGTTTTTCACATTGTCTTAACTTGACCTGAATGTATTAAAATGTTAATATGTATTTAAAATATTTTCATTTTAAATATTTATAATTAAGTTCTATATGTTCAGTCTATAAAATTTAATTGTGTTTTCTATTAAGCAAATTCTATATGTTTAGTCATTTTCTACTAAAAATACAATAAAATGTAAGTTACCTATAAAAAGGTATTTATAGAAAACTAACATGAGCCTAATAAAGTACCCATATATATCCTAGAAATAGACAAAAGCTTTATTTAGTTTGCGTTAACAAACGTTAGATAAAGAATGGCTTTTCTACATCCCCGTGCAAATGCAGATTTATGACACCGACATCATATTTCATTACGTAGATTTGAGCCATTAGCTAAAACCTATACCTGGTATGTCTCTAGGAAAACATATTCAAAACGTTCATACCTGATTTTTGCCGAAACATCAGTGGAGGCCTAAACTGGAGACTCAAAAAGATTCTGGGTTCCGTCTGTGTGCATGTGTGTCTGTTTGTCAGTCTGTCTGTTAGTTGCGCAATGGAGGCCGCAACAATCACGCTATTCACTTGCAATTTGGTACACATGTTTATGAGCCACGTGGAACCAGAGGTATATTTTTTGATGCGTAATCAATTTGGAGTTCATGTACAGAGACACAACCAAATTTTTCATATCATTACAGCCTTTTGACAGAATCTGTATGTATCGCGATAGCGGGCGCAAAAATCCTCCAAATAACTTGCAAACTGGTACACACGTTCAACCTCTATATAGAAATAGCTGTATAACTTTTTATGTCTATATTGTTTATGGACTGCGTACAGGGACACGTCAAAATTTTTCTAAACATTACGGCATGAGGGTTGAATTTCGTTTAAAGAAATTTTAACATCGTTATTCTGCATTCAACAAAATGAAATTAGAGCACATTATTGAAATACTTAAACTGATGTTTTCAGCAGAAAATATGTGCTCTTAGACTTCCTAATTAACATATAGGAGTTTACAAAAGTGTTCCGACAATATGGCGTAATCATCCAAATTATGTCAAATTTCGAACAATTATTCATGAAAACCATAGTATAAGCTGATTAGTTTTTACTGGTGTATGTAATGTTTATGGTTTGTTTACAATGACACGCAAAAGAATTTCATGGTATTATTGTCTATAAACAAATTTTTATTTAAGCTCATTTTAACACGTTTATGCTACATTCAACATAATGGAATTAACATACATTTTAAATATATGTAAAAGCAATTTTTCTTATGCATATTCATATATATAAACGAAAGATTTATTTGAAGGACCACACAAAATAATTCGGATTCCCTAACCATCCAAATTATGTCAAATTAGATTGAAATACGAGGGTAAGTCATTACGTAAGTCACAAATGCATATGGCATCATTTAAAGTAGTAACATATATCCACAAAGAAGGGTGATAGATGGCAGCAACATACAGCTTTATGATATTCATTTCGTATTGAGTAGGTAACATGCACACGCATGCGTAATGTAGTTCCAAAAATGGCCATGGTGCTGAATGATTGTACGATAGAATAGCAGCGTGTTGTGATCCGATTATGGTGGGCGAAAGGACTTGAATCAATAAATATTCATAAAGAAATGTTAACTGTTTATGGATGCTACAGCCCAAACCTTACAGCCCAAACTTAACTCCAAGTAATTGTCATCCGTTTGGTCCACTGAAACAACATCTTGGAGGCAAATAATTTGCAGATGACGACGACGTTCAACATGAAGTCATACTGTGGGTGAGACAGCAACCCAAAGAATTTTATGCAGCCGGAATTGGGACTCTGATAAAACGATGGGATAAGTACATCAACGTTGCTAGAGATTATGTGCAAAAATTCAAATTGTTTCCAAGGGATTATCATGGTAAATTATTTTTTGTATTATCTTTTGTGACTTACTTAATGACTTTCTCTCGTATTAATGAGTTATAGTTAATTAAATATGTGAGTTCTTTTTTGTGAATTTAATTACTGTGGCTTCTTTTCCGGGTTACATAAAAAATAAAAAAATCGTACTGTTACGGTCAATAATTGCTACATCTTAAAAGTGTATTTTAACATGATTACACATCATTAAATATAATGAATTTTCATTAGAATTTTAAAAGCATGTTTTTCTGTGGAAAATTGAGGGCATAGAATAGGTAATTAATTTACATGTTACACAAAATAATTTCTATATGTTGTGCAATTATTTTGCATGAAATTTGGTACAAGTATTAATGAATTACGTGGAATTTCAACAATATTACTAGTTATTAGGAATACATACATATATACATACTTGCCAACCACCTCATTTATAACCGTACAATTGTTAACGCCCCCTGAAAAAACGCCCCTTTTCTCACACCACTATATTTTTAGAGTTATTCTCTCCAAATGTTGTTACGATTAAATAAGACTAAAATTACTCTAAAAATTTATTGGTGTGAAAAAAAAGGCGGGTACTAAAAATTGTACGGTTCGTAATGAGATGGTTGGCAAGTATGCATATATATATATATATATATATAGAGAGAGAGAGAGAGAGATTGGAAGAGAGATACAACGGGGGTTAGATATGTTTCTGTTTATGTAGGGAGTCAATCGAATCAGAATATATGTAATATATAATAAAAATAAATAAAACATCTCTGTTGAATGATGCGTGATGCAAATAGGACGTTGAGGCTCCTGATGTGCAGATCCATTAGTTTATTGCAAAACCCTGTCTTATAAGGGATGTATGAATTGGTAAAAATGCTATTACAACCAAACCAAACTTAAATTAAAGAGCATGGTCGAAATCATAGGGTAGAGTACATGTTTTCTTCAATAACACCCATGGGGGCAAGGTATGACCTCCTAATAGTTTTAGCTGATTCTATAAAAAGCAACAAAACAAGAATATTAGTAAGAACGGGTGAGGCTGTGGCAGCGTTCTTGATTTGTGATGCGGAGATCCTGAGGTCGAGTCCCCGCAAGGGCATTTTGTATTTTTATTTTTTATTTCAAATGAAACTTTTTTTTTTTTTTTTTACATTTTTAATTAATCTAAATTATTATATTAAGAGAAAATATTGATTATATTTATAAAAAAAGTTTTTATCAACGCGGACAATACATACATACATACATATATATATATATATATATATATATATATATATATATATATATATATATATATAGAAAACCTTTTCAAACATTGAATAGATGAAACCAAGAAACATTGAATAAGATGAAACCAGAAAAAAAAAAAAAAAAAAGATTACGAATATCTAGCAACCTTAAATTGAAACATGCAAATTCATTACGTATTCAAGTGTATAGAATATGTATTACGTTTAGATAAATTTTGTTAGTGATTTGTTCTGGTGTTTTATGTAAATTTTTAATTACTATTTTTTATCGACTTTCACTGACAGCAAAAGTCAATCGCTTGCTCTCAGTTGTATTATTATTCATGCAATTTTTTGCATGAAAAATCCTGAATACTCAACATCTGTTGCTTAATTATTAGGCGTCACATTTAACTTTAATTTAAAATATATCTTTTAACAACTGTCAACTTTGGTGGTGTCAGAAGAACTCACAATATAATTGAACACAATGACAAATTTTCTCAAAAAATTTTCACTAATTTATTATTAGTTTACATCTCAAAAAATGCAAAATCTCAGTAAATGTAAATTTTGCAAATCTAGTAATCTTGACTAAAAGCAAAATGTTTAACAAACTGTTCGTGATGAACAATAATTGACGATGAAAAAATTCGTAATTCAAATAATTTGGATCGTTCTTCTTATATTTCTTGTTCTCATTGTGAAAATACTCGTGCTTGTGGTTTCATAATTTTTCTTTTTTTAAACATAAATGTTATAAATTAGAAACTATATTTGTAGCTTCTTTTTATAAATAAATAAGTGAAAATGTGGGCAAAAAATACGTTTCCAATTTTAAATGTGTTCCAGATTATCTTAGAATGGCGAATTTTGATGTGTGGGTGTTTATTTAGTGTTCTTTGATGGAATTTTGCAAAACTTTCAACTTTACCCGCAAGGGAGGGGGAGTAAAAAAATAAAAAGCAGGTAAGGTACTACCGAAGACACTGGGGCTCAAGATTCAAATAGGGAGAGTGGGAAAACCGCTACCAAAGGTAGCGGGGATTTTAATGCATATTTTAACTGATTATTATTATTATTATTATTATTTGTGATATGATATTCTCAGAATTTATTTCAATATATTAACAAACGAAGCGGGCAAAGCCTGCTAGTATATATATAAAAGAGTATATACTTCCACTCACTCATTCGCTGACTCACTGATTGATCAACGCACAACATATTACCTATTAATTTAATACACATTTAAACACCATTTTATACAATTTTCATTAAAAAAAATTGGAAAATTTATCTGGTGGTGCATGGTTTCCGAAAATCCTTCAGAAAAGCAGTGGACAGGATTTCTGAAAAACTAATGCACCGATCTTATTCAGATGTTGCACACTTCTTCAAAAATGGATGTTTATGCAAGATATATGCATAATGCATAATAAAGGGATTCTGCAAAATTACCCACTCCCCATCCCATATGGTGTGGAAAGTGGGCAAAAATACGTTTTTAAGCTGAAATATACTCTAGTTTACCTAAAAATGGTGAATTTTAGTCTGTGAGTGTTGACTGTACGCAATATGCACTTTGAAAGGAGATACTTTTGCAAAAATTTCAACATTACCCGCGAGGGAGGGGGAGTAAAAAGTAGGTAAGGTAGTGCCAAAGGCATTGGGGCTCTAAATTCGACGTGTGTCGAGCAGGAAAAAAGAAATAAAAATCATGCTGATTTTTTTTTTTTTTTTTTTTTTTTTGAGTTTTAAAATAAATGCTTATATCTCCATCATTTAACATGCTATCGTCGCACAAACTGTACTGTGTCTATATTAACATATCATAAAGTTACAGACCATTTCGTCCATTTAATGATACTCTGTGATCACAAACATTATTTAATTTGCTCAATTTGTTACCGGACACCAAAATTTTGCCTTAAATCAATCTTCACTGTAAAACATGAGGAAGATACAGTTCTTTAATTATTTTAAGACCTGAAGACATTTCATCGAGAGATAACTTTTTAAATTGAGAAAAACTGGTATTTTGAGCAGAAGTATATATGAATAAAATAAAATATTACTCATTAAAGCAACTTAATATTATTTTTTTTTAACATTTATTATTTTGTTTCTCATTAAAACTAAATTATCTATAAATCTGATTTCTGGAATATTAGTATGGACGTAATAAACTATTTTTTTATAATGTGAAATTGGAAACTGATTTAATCGGTTTACCATTACCAAACATTAAATGAAAATTGCTCTTTAATATTTGAGTACAATTGGAGATTTATAATACTGACAGCAAGATTCTTTATTTAGAATCGAATCATTAGCTAAAAGCTATGCATTATAGATGTTTAGAAAAGTTGTATTACAAATGATTGTACTTATATCATTAATCACTGAATAATTAATCACTTCTTTCAAAGAAAGATACGGAAAACAAAGTTTTGTATTTCGTTTATAGGATATAAATGATTGCATTATACTTATATAAATATCAGTTTTCAAAAACGACTGCGATACTTCTGGCGGTTTATTTTGATGCATAAGATTCTATTTTAAATAAATATAATATTATTATGTTTAATACGATATTTGGTTCTTTAAATAATACTGAAAGCAGATGTATTAAAAAATGAATATTAGTATCTCATATATTATTTTTTCCTCAATATCAGAAAATAAACAAAATTTAACAAGAGCACCCAACGACATTGTTGTGAACTAGAAATGCTAAGAGTTTTTAATTTAAGTGATTTCTTTTACAGGTGAATTGTGTGATAAAATTAAATAAAAGTTTCCTTCAAACTATAATCTTTCTGTGAGATTTCGTGTGTAATATTGCATAGGTTTCAATTACGTAATAAAAATGGGCAATAACAAAATTGGTATCGTTAGATTTGGTACAGAAAATTATTTAAAAAAAAATACAGTAGAGCGTATTCTGCAAATTATTCTATTAGAATGCAACATATATATTGCTGACAAAAATATTACTCTGAAAGATCATTTTAAACAAGTTGTTTTGATGCCTTTTAAATTCATGTAATACGCTTTTAACCTATTAATAATTGAAGTACAGACTTTAAAAATGTATCGTTCGAAATATATAGTTAAGTGTAATCGCAGAAAAAAAAAATTACAATGTCAAGAGATCATCTAAAAATACCTTTATTTTTATGTCCTTTTATTTTATACACGTAATGTTTTATGTTAGAAACGCTTATAGAAGAAAGTGTCTGTAAGTGCGATTTAAAGTTCAATGAAATTTTAATAGTTGTTAGAGTGGTAAAAGTGTTTATTATATAAATGAGTTGGTAGATCAAAATTTTGCGCCATTGAACATATACACAAATTTAAAAATGGTTTGATTATAAAAGTTTTCTTTTTTTTCTAATATATTCATGATTTTTTTTCTTCTTCTTTTTTTTAAGTGTGTGTGTGTGTGTGTGTGTGTGTGTGTGTGCTTGACTTATGCTAGCTCTAATTTGAAGTCAAAAAAATTGTTTTAACATAGTTTTATATACAGTACTTGTCATCTTGTCTCTTAATTTACATCTGTCATTATTGTATTGAATTGCCGAAGAAGAAAAAGTCGTGTAAGCGCGCACCAGATAATTTATGCATAGAAATGCAATTTATTTTGTTACACGTATATGTAAATAAATAGAATGAAAGATCTGAATATTTATCGTTATTTAATAAACTTATGAAGATGGATCTATGAATAGAGTACCGATTTACAACACATATGAATTACATCAACATAACTTCATTACAACATGGCCACAGTCTTTCACACATGACTGCTGCGTATAATTCGACAGTTAAACAATAACATACAGGGAGCAGAGCCAGCTGGGACGTCGTGTTCCTACAACACTCATGATTCCACTGACTCGTGCGAACTTGGTTTTGCCAGTTTAAATAACTATTTTCTCGTCGGTCTTTAGATGACATTTAGTTGCCTCCACAAACGTGTGTGAGCCATCTGGAGGTCATTGTGACGCTGGCAGTGAACTGTACTGCTGAATGTGTACTGAAAATACACCCACACTCCACACAAACAATATGTCATAAAAGTTTAAAAAGTTTATTAATGTAAATATTCAGTCAAAAAAATAATATTTGAATCTTTTGTTAAAAGAACAATAAGTATTGAGTTTAAAGTCTGTACGATACACACACACACACAAGAAAAAAAACTGAGCAATAGAAATAAATTTCTTTTTTATTTTAACTCAGATACTTCACAAACATATTTGTTTTATTTAAAAATATTTTTAAAATTTTCAAAGCCTATTTTCTTACTATAGAAAACTATTACTATCTTACAATAGAATTAAATATGTCTAAGAGGTATCATATACCGTAAAATCGGATTATTCTAAATAATAAAGTGACGTTTTTTACTTCTAAGTCTTTGAATTTTATGCAAAAAGCAACAGTGAGAGGTAAATAAATTGAATCAAAAGGGAATTGTTTACTCATGTATAATAACTGAACAAGAAACTACAGACAAAAAATTTTATCTGATAGAGACGTCTTATTTTAATATTTTTTTTGAGTCTGACAAAATAATTTTATTTCAAAAAAAAAAAAAAAAAAAAAAAAAAAACAGTTTTTCTTGTAAAAAAAAACAGTAAAAATAATATGTACAACAATTTATATTCAAATTTTGTGAATTTATTTTAGTATAAAACACATACCTATATTAGAGTTTTACGGCAATTATCACACAGAGAAAAACAACTTAACAGAAACAATAATAACATTATCGCATATGTTCATATTTAACTTAACAGCTGATTTTAAATTACGTATAAAATGTTAGCTGAAAGAATAAGTAAGGATGTCAGTATCTTAGAAGAAATATCCTCATAATTATGTTTACAATCAGTAGTTTTGAATCACACTACTAATATTAAACCTAATATCGCGCTGAATAATTATTACTCCAGCCTAAAAATAATGCTGCAATATGAGCGCGTACTTTAACGCTATAAATATTTATTATTCCCATAAGTATTTAAAATATGTATAAACATGTGTCCCAGAAAGTTACATTGAATAAGACATTATATTAGAAGAAATGTATCAAAAAATGTAATAAAATACAGGAGAAAAATAAATTTCTTTAGCATATACAGGCAGATATTGAGTAGAAGCAATATATACTGAATAAATTTATTTAAGATTTTATTTATATAAAAAATATTTCAAAATGTAGTTAAGGAAAAATATAAAGAATTTAAATACATAGGTACATTCATGTTTGTGAAAACTAAAACACCATGAATGAATTGTCAGAAATTAAGGAAATTTATTCCCCATATTACTGATAGTGGTACAAGTAAAAGATAAAATGTGCAAGACAAAAAACAAAAAAAAAAAATATTGAAATCAGAACTTTGTGTGTCCACCATGCTGAGAGATGAGAGTCTGTACACGTCATGGCATTGAATCATACATATTCTAAATGTAAACCAAGGGAATGGCATTCGACTTGACCCCAAATTCAATCTTACTGTGCGCCCCACCAGCTGTACGAGAAAGTCGCCAACCAATAAAATTCCAGACATACTCGATGGACAACATATCCGGTAAAAAACAGGCCATTGAAGAAGCTATTTGTTGTGCACTGAAGAATGCTTGTACAGTCTGAGAAACATGTGCACGGACATTATCCTGCTGAAACACAGCACACAGAATGCGTCGAAGAATGGGAAAGACCACTGGCTCCGAAATTTCCCTTATGTAGCGATCACTGTTGAGGTTGCCCGCAATGTGCATTAGATGGGATGGACAATTATACCCAATAGCTGCTCACACCATGATGCTAGACGTTTGTGCAGTATGACGCTATATAAAACACTGTGGGAACAGAAGTCCCCGCTGCAACGTCTAACGCGTATTCTTCCATCATTGTACTCCAGATTGTAGCGAGATTCAACAGAGAAAATAATTTGTTGCCAGTGGGACGCCACGTGCTGTGTTGCTAAGCCCATTGAACTCGGAGGCATTTGTGATTCAGCGAGAGGGGAATCCTGCGTAGAGGAATCATTGCACGCAGTTCATGCGGCAGCAAACGGCGACGAACCAAGCATCTAGACAACAAAAACCTGTAGACACAGAAGAGGACCATGTGCGGTCCGTCACAGCCATTCTGATGAGGTGTGTCTGTCGTCTTGTGCCGTTGTTCTATTGCGTGTCCCACTGCCAGGTTTTCAGCTTGTTTGATTCTCCTCTGTCCATTTCTTCCAAACGTGCATCTCTGTTGTGGCATTACACTGAGTGCGGGCTGTGATTTTCGATACAAAAATGCCCCCTTTTGCATACCAACAGTGCGGCCTCGTACAAACTCCGTTAATTGTTGGTATGAGACTCTCCGCTTTTGACGAGGCATATTGACCACCAATGAAAAGTTTAACGCGAACAGAGGACGATAAGCAGATTTCAACGCGCCTTTATATACCTAGAACAAGCGTCTGATAAGGAGTCGGTTTCCGTTCCATGCATGCGCAATCGCTTTGTAATTTTAATCATTTGCATGCCACTTAAAGTGGCTGGCTCATATGCAAGACCTAAAGGTAAAAACTTCTAAAATCTTCCACAATTCAGCAAAAATGACAGGAAAGAGGTGGGGTATATCCACTTTCTTCCTAAATACCTGGTATAAAATAGTAGTAGAAAAGATCCTAACCTACAGTGCTGGCATTTGGGGGGCAATCTCACCAAAGCAGAGTCGAATAAACTTAACTCAATACAGAGAATGTTTTTGGTTCAAATTTCTAGAGGTTACAAAACAATCTCTACTGATACCCTCACAGTCATCTCTGGTATTCCACATGCTCACCTCCAATTAAAATACAACTTTAACAAAACTAACGTTCTGCAATTAAATAATTCCATTCTCACAGACACTCTCTTCCCAAATATTTATGTCCAACAGCTTTCTAACAGCTGTCAAATACACCCAGCACAGGATGCTGCTTCCCTTTTCATAAATTGTTCAAAAAACAGCTTCTCCCAGTCTGCTCAACTGGCGATCTACACAGATGGCTCCAAAACCGATCATGGGGTGGCAGCTGCGCTCTGCGTAATAACAAAGTTTTCCATCAGTGGGCAAGCAGGCTCGCAGACCACAATTTGGTCTTTCAGGCTGAGCTCTTTGCTATCCTGAAGGCAGTTAGTGGACAGAAAAAAACTCTCCAGACTACAATCAAATTTCACTCTTCAGTGACAGCCTCTCGAGCTTGCAGGCCATAGCTCGCCACAAGAGCAGATACCCACAAGTACTTGAAATTAAAATAAAGCTCTCAAAATTAAGAACTAAAATATCCCTGGCACACGTTTCTGCCCATAAGGGGGTCATCGGAAATGAACTAGCGTACACTCTTGCAAAATCAGCAACAGAATCTAGCGACATAGCCTATTCACTCACAGCTCCCCCTTCCTACATAAAATATTACTTAAATCAAAAACTAATTAACGACTGGCAGGGTCTCTGGAGTGTGTCTCCAAAAGGGAGATACACTCACGAGCTACTATCAAATGTCCCACTCAATATTTGGGACCTCTCCCCGGAAATCTCAGCCTTTCCGTCAGGTCATGGCCCCTTCCCCAAATTCCTTAACAGATTTCGTTGCCGACGATCACCCTTATGCTCATGCGGTGAGGAGGGGACTGCACAACATTAATACTTTCACTGTCAACTTACAATACCTTACCATTTAAGGAACCAAAACCCTAGACCAGCAACTTGGTTGAATAATATAATAACTAGAAAGCCCCTATGGCTCAAATTAAAGCGCATCTAACCCTTCCTTCAAGATTTATCAAATTCAACAAACTAAATTATTTCTCTATATTTCCTTAATTTTTCCTCCTCTCCTACATGGCGAATACTGCTCATGTCTCATGTTACAGTATTCCACGGAAGCGCTCTTGGGAAGAAATCATCCAGCGCATGATGTTGCTATTAACCAACATTGTTCATAGGGTGTTTGGGCTTGATATAAAGACTGCGAGAACATTGTATAAAGACTCGTACATTACCTGTATGAATTTTGTAAATAGACTACCACTCGTCTCCAGTCCTCTTCACTTTCATGCAATTTTGTCGCCTTTTGTCGCGGGAGAGCTTTACTCTGGCGACCTTTGTAATTTTTTTTTTTTTTTTTTTTTTTTTTTTTTGTTATTTGCTTATGCAATATACAACGGGGAAGGCTTAACCTTTGGAAACGAGTTCTTTTGAATCTCCACAGTGACTTTGGAGCCCTGTGTAAAGGTTTAAAAACGCTTAAAACCGCTGCATAGCGGTGAGCGGCCTCCTTCCGTCTTACAATCTTAGAATCATTTGCATGCCTTATCTCACTTTACATTTCCCGTAAGTTTGGTTCAGTTTGCCTAATCCCTTCATGATGTTGCAATTTTCAGAAACAGGAGTGTATAAAAGAACAAAAAAATGTTTCAGAAAAAAAAAAAAAAAAAGTCAATAAACTTATTTTAAAATTTAAATTACTTATTTAATAGTAAATTTAGAATTTAAATAGTCCTTTAGTAAGTTAAACATGATTTAGCTACCACAAATAAAATAATACATAAAATTAAAATGATTTAATTTCTCCCCAGAAAGTAATTGAAGAATTTAAACATTCATGACATTCTACATTTGAAGAGATAAATTTTAAATTTAAAAGTACTCTTCAATGAGCATTTTATAGTAAGCTGAGTAAAATAACAGCCGAACTTTCATTCGTTAACTTCCAGAAAAGGGGAAAGAAATTCTTTATTTTTTAAATCTGTTCATCAAACTTTAAATTCAGAACATTTATTAAAATCCCACTCATTTAAAATTAGTTTTGCTTAAGACTTATGATTATTTCCTTACTTTGCTATCATGTGTGCTAATTTGCAGTAGATTGTAATAGCACAGCAATCTCTAGGAGTTTGTTTTGTATCGTGTATGCCAATTTTTAAAGATTGTAAATGCAAACGTATTTTAATTTGCTAATCTTTGAAACATATAAAAAAAATAAAATGTTAGATAAAATAAAATTGAAAAAAAAGTAGTTAATCATAGGTTTATATTACAAGATTTTAACTATTATTTAACTACTTTTTGATTATTATTATTGTGATTATTTTTGTGATTATTATTTTTTTTTTTCGTAATGCCGTGTAATAAGTTATTTAAAAACAGATGATTAGCTTTTCATCTTTAAACTTTATGTCTATGTAGTCTGTATTTGTTTAGTTTAGATTTACATATTAATTTTCTGATACGATAAATGATATCGCATCGCAAGTATGTAAACAAAAATTTAAGTGATTGTTTTTTTTTTTTTTTTTTTTTTTTTTTTTAACATTAGAATCTTTTTATTGGGAAGCCCTAAAAAAACATAATATATATATATATATATATATATATATATATATATATATTCTGCCAAAGACGTGCTATAAAGATATGAAAGCTTCAACACTAAGACTAAGAAAATTTTAGAAAGAAAATATAGATATTTCACTTTTGCAAGAGCTGAAAATTTGTAAATATTCAAAATATTTTAAAAAGCATTCAAGACCAATATTCTTAGTCACTTGTTGGCTACATATATAAATAACTATATATATATAAACCTACATTAAAATTGCCCTAAACCTTGCTTCGGGTGCCTGCTTCCTGCGGCAGGTCTTTTTCCGCCCGCACTGCATCTGGTCCAGGTTACCACTTCCTGTAGAAAGGTGTATTCCGGGTTCTTCAATGTCCTGCGAAAGTTAGATTTGTTATTATTTAGGAACTATGATAGCAAATATGACTCTATCTCAACATCTATTAAATATTTATTTTCATTATTCAGCAGCAAAATTTCATTATTCGCATGAAAATATATTGAAAAAACAATGAACTGGAAAACATTTTTGGCAACAATTGAATTTTAAACTATGGCTAATTTTCAAGCAATTAAATGGCTAATTTTCAAGTTATTATTCGGAAATCATTTTCACATTTTAATTAATTAAAAAAAAAAAAAAAGGTAAAAAATCTAACAAATATAAAAATAATCTGGAATGTTGTTCACCAATGCTTTTTAATATATTTTGATTAGTTAAAATATTACATCTCTTGCAAAAGTGAAACATATATATTTTTCTTTAAAATTTACTGATTGATGACTAACTAAAAGAAAGCTTAAAAAAAAAAAAATCTAATCAGATTTTTTTAGGATATTGTGTAGACAATGGGATGTTTCCTTTTACAACTGACATCTTATCTATTAATTTATCTTTAAAAAAAGTTACGCATCTGCCACCGAGTATCGAACCCACGACCGTCGAATTAACAACTTGACGCCACAACCGACTATCCATTGACAAACATAAAATATATATATATATATATATATATATATATATATATATATATATATATATATATATATATATATATATATATATATATATCCTCGCATTTACTTTCAAATGAAAAAGCCTTCTTATTTAACATAATACGGAAACACTATGGAAAAACTAATAAAAAAAAAAAAAAACTACTCGAAAATTGGAAAATCGGGCTTCGATGAGCATCAGGAAAGGTCATTACGAACCTCTATGCAAATATGTGTAGCTCTGGCTCTGCGATCAGTCGTTTTTTTTTTCTAAATGACACACACACACACACACACACACATCTTATTTTATTACATGTATAGATTAGTTTTTGTATAATTATTCGTTAAGCCATAAATTTCAAAGTTCTCGAAAGATTTTTAAATTATTTTGACTATATACAACTTTTCATCTCTTGCAAAAGTAAAATATCTGTATTTTTTTTATTTTTTCCTGAAATTTTCTTAGTGTTGAAGCTTTCATATCATTACAGCATGTCTTTGCCTGAAAAAAAAATAATCTGCTTTTTAGGGCTTCTAATGTTTAATTTTTTTTTTTTTTTTTTTTTTTAACTTAAATTTTTATTCCATGCCTTTAAGTTGCAAACAAATAAGCTTCTTTAAAAAAAATAATCAAAATTTCTTAGAATAATGTGTAGACAACGAAATATATTTTCTATTATTAATTGACATCGTTTCTATGGTTTATAAATTTAGATAATATTGAAATTAGAGGATAAAAAATGCGCGTGGAAAATAAGATTTAAAAAAAAAAAAAAAAAAAAAAAATACAGTTAAAGTTAATTTAGTTTAGAAAGATGTCATCGATATAAGAAACACCTCTTTAGCTATTTTCTGTTGTAAAATTGAAAACGGAAAACTAAAATAACGGATGATAATTTAGCTGCAGATTTTTTTAGAGGAATTCTAAACTGAGTATTATGTTAATATTTTAGAAGAATAAGTCGGTCCACCTGATAACTAGCAGTATATCGGACAACATCCAAACCAGTAATTTGTCTTTTTATTTAAATTGATAGATTCTTTCGATTAATCTTTAAGAATGACGACTTTAGCGGATAATTTTGTAAGACATGTTATGTATATTAACTAGTGCTAAGAATTGTAACACAATTACAGCATGATTTTATATGAAAGAATAAAACTAAAAAAAGTCTTGACGTACTAAATTAAATTTTTCAAGACATTTTAAACAAGGATACTAAAATATTCATAAGTCAAAACGAGTAAGATAAAATACCAAAATTTTACATACTGAACTAATTTAAATAGATTTAATTACAACACATTTAATTTTTTTTTTTATTACTATCCCCTAATAAGCAAGTAAAAATTGTTTTGAAGAAAGTACTAAAACAATTTCGTACTTTAATCAATTAACTACATTAGTATAAAATTCCCCTGTTAAGCATAAAGTTTAAAAAATGTATATAATTTATTAAAATAATTTAAAACTAAATATCTGTTTTTAATCTGAAATAAGATTTTTTTTAAAAACATTTCTTTTATTTCACATATAGAACAAGTATTATTAAAGAAAATAAATAAATAAACAAAAAGTATGTTTTTAATGATTTTGATTTGTTTTGATGAACAGTGTAAAACTCTTTGGTATGAATTATTATTATTATTATTATTATTATTATGTTAATTATATAAAATAAATATTTTAAATTGTTGAATTTATATATAGGACACTTGTTTTATGAAATAAGCATGATATTACAGAATATTGCTGGTAAAAGAAAAACAAAAGGATTGTAAGTAAATAAAACATATTTTTAGATAATAATAATTTTAAAAAAATGTATAATAGAGGCAACTAGTAAATTAAAAAACAAATAAGTAATCGGACAGAATTTGTCCTATTCATACATTTCTTGCAATATGTGGCTGCTTAAATATAAAAAAAAAAATTGCATCCTGTGACAGTCACAAAAATTAACATATATTTCTATATCATTCAATAAATTATCGTATATTATACTGGTAAACGTGTAGAAATAATTATTCACCATAATGTTTCAAAATAAGTATTTACTAACGCATTTTTATTTCATTTCACTTAATAGATTCTGATATACAGACTTCTGGAAACATATTAAGTAAAATTAGAAACTGAGTAAAAACAACGCTACTTTTCGGCTGAAATACACTTAATTTAAACCAGCATAATTTTTAATAATGATCAGGGTCACTCCTATCAAGTTTGTTGAACTGGTCCGTCAAACAAACATGAATATAGCTTTCTATAATTAGGGTAACATCAGAATATCAGAGCATCATACCGCCTTATGTACACCGTGACCAATAAGTTCTCATACAACTTTTGAAGCACGTTAAAAAGTTGTACGTATGTGTTACTGTAGTCCCAATTATTTTGCAGGCAATTTAGAGTAAGGCATAAAGCTATTGCAAGTGTAAATGCTGTACTAATTATAATTTTTCTAAGCCTAGGTGGAATGAATAAATTGAGAGAAATTGTAATAAATAAATTCATCAAAGGAGAGCAGTTGGTGAAATTTTCAGAGACTTGAAAGCCCTGGGGCTGAAGAGAGATTTCATTTACAGAACTATCAGAAGGTATAATGAGACGTCCTCTGTCGATGACAGAAAAAGATCTTGCAGACCGAGGTCCGTCCGGACAAAAGAGACTGTGAAAAGGGTCAGAGAAATGATACGATGAAACGGACAAAGATCTGCTAGAAAACTAGCACGAGAGCTCGAAATATCGAAGGGATCAATGTTACAACCTCCTAAAAATAAACCTTGGATGCAAGGCTTATATATAACGTAACATTCACGGAGTTTTGGAGTCTGTTAAGATGAAAAAGAAACAAAGGGTGGAGGCAATTCTTCCTTGTCACGCTGGGGATGAATTTGTCTTTTCAGACGAGACACTATTCATTTTACAGCTAAGTCTCAACCCCCCAAAATTGCAGAGTATGGTCAGTTTCTATTGATAACATCCTTGAGAGCCAGCATTACGTTCCGCGTTATCAAAATGCTTCGTCTCTGACGGTTTGGGCCGCTATTTCAAAAGGAGGAAAACTCCCGTTAGTCTTCATTGATAAGGGAGTAAAAATCAATGCCTAATATTATAAAACAAAGGTTTTGGAAAACGTTTTACTCCCAAATATCCAGAGAATGTATGGGGTGGAATATTTTTGCTTCCAACAAGATGGTGCCCCTTCTCATACCGCACATGTGGTTCAGGAGTGGTGTAGTCAAAATTTAGCTGACTTTTTGACAAAGAACGAATAGCCTTCCAACTCTCCCAATCTCAACCCGCTTGATTATTTTGTGTGGACATATATGCTCTCTCAACTGAATGACTATAAAAACACCGATTTGAGCAAATTCAAAAATGTAATTCAAAAGATATGGCAGACAATGTCAACGGAAGCCGTGCGTGCCACATGTGATGGATTTGAAAAGAGATTTAAGCTCGTTATGAAACTAAAAGTTGAAATTATTTCAAAGCATTTATTGTAAAGATACTCAATGAATGCTACTTTCATTTGATGCAAAAAGTTTTTGTATGATTTATTTTGTGTTACTGTAATAAAAATTTGAAAGTGTATGAGAACTTATTGGTCACGGTGTACTTTTAAATTTAATCACCGTAGCTTTTACCTGTCGTTGAGATCAAACAATTTCTTCGTGTATAGTGTCATCCATGGGTGTTGAAGTACATAACGTGTACAGGCGAAGTTTTTGGAAGATACAGTGTATCATCTGTAGGCTGCACGAAATCAAGTGGTATGATTTTTTTATAGCGCAAAATGTATGTTAAGTTTAGCATACGGTATAAAAATCATTCAAAATTTGTATGCAGAGAGACCCAAAATTATTAGAATATTGTTCACTATGCTTTGAAATGGGTGAAAACGCATTTAACATTGTTTTGTGCGTTATTAGTTTTGGACTATTTTTAAATACACAGTGTGGTTGAACGTAATTTATAGATGATTTACCGATTTATCAATAATTAAATATAAACTTTCTTTTTTATTAAATGTATTTGGTAGAAGTGCTTTTATATATTTTACCATGTGTAGAAAAACTGATCGGGAATGCAAATCACTCTATGATACGGTAAGGAATATCTATTTTAAACTAAATTTCCATATCTGTTCTTTCGTTTAATTACGAATTTTAAAGTTCCCTGAATAGAAAAGTGCGATTTTTAATTGTTGATCTTTTTAATCATATATTATAATTAACATAAAAAAAACAATAATTTCTGGCTATTTCAATGCCTGTATAATTTGGAATAAACATTAAAATTTAAGAACAGCCTTTAATTCTATATAAAATTTGGTACTATATTTAAACGGTGTTTGAGGGGGTGGCAGCCTCTAGAATTATGTGTCGAATAAAGCTGTTCCTATACCTAGTTTGAATTCCTTTCAAAGTATATTTATGTACAATACTGCTATCTTACATATTAATCTGTAATCTGTCTTTATAGTATTGAATGCAGAGTAAGAGAAAGTCGTGTTAATGACATACTAGATTATTTTAAGTGTTATAATCTTACATAAGATTTTTTTTTTTTTTTTTTTTACATAGTATAGTGTGATAAGCGAAAGAAATGCAGCAATGTAGAGCTACATACCTGCAGATCACCTGAAAAAAAAAGAAAGAAATAATAGGATTTTAGCGTTTGGTCTGTGTTAGTCTCTGTATGTTTGTTTGTTAGACTGCCTGTATGTGCTTCTGCGTATCTGTGTGCTATTAAAATATCTCAAAAACAATTAATAGAAGAAATACAAATTCAGTATCGGGAATCTGCATCAATAGTCTGATGTTAAACTAAAATTTTCGGTGAAATCAGGGAAATATTATGCGTGCAGGGACAATAAAGGTTCATAGAACCAATAGAATCTAAATATTTTAGACGTATGGGTTAAATAATTAGTAGATACAGTTTAACATGTATAACTTGCACTAAACAAAATAAGATAAGAATATATTTTTTAGGCACATGAAAGCATGCTTCGAGTAGAATAAGAAATAAAATCGTACAACATTTGATAACATGACTACCCCCCCCCCCGAAAAAAAAAAAAAAAAAAAACAGTTAGACTAAACTTGGAATTACTGGAAGTGTATTTGAGGTTGTGGTGTGTGTTATTAATATGAGACAACATTTAAGTAAAAAAGGCTGCTTGTAGCTAAAGTAATAACGTTTAATCTCTGTGTATGTCTGTTACCAGCAAAACTTAAAAACAACTAATCGCTGGCAATTCAAATGTTATTTTTTTTTATTTCGTAGATGCTTGTTATTTGAAAACAATGATACACCAAGCAATATAACGATAATACGATAGCTATATAATAATAATACAATACTACAAACAATATTGATAAATTTTAAGAAGTGTGGGTAAAAGTTAACTGAATAATCTGGAATCTACATTTAAATAAAATAATGTTAATAATACAATTAAACTGCTTTAACGGGAGCGGTAGCCAGTCTCACACGAAGTTATTTATTAAATAAAATTGTTTCTGAATCTAAAGATTTTTTTTTTTTTTTTAAACATAGTTTTATTTACAGTAGTTGTCATCTTGTCCCTTAATTTACATCTGTCATTATTGTATTGAATTGTAGAAGAATAAAAAGTCGTGTAAGCACGCATCAGATAATTTATGCATAAAAATGTAATTTATTTTGTTACATATATATGTAAATAAATAGAATGAAGGATCTGAATATTTATAGTTATTTAATAAACTTATGAAAATGGATCTACGAATAGAGTACCGATTTACAAGAAATAGGAATTACATCAACATAACTTCATTACAACATGACCACAGTTTTTCACACATGGCTACTGCATATAATTCGATAGTTAAACAATAACATACAGGGAGCAGAGCCAGATGGGACGTCGTGTTTCTACAACACTCATGATTCCACTGACTCGTGCAAATTTGGTTTTGCCAGCTTAAATGACTATTTTCCCGTCTGTCTGTAGAAGACATTTAGAGGCCTTTACAGCTGTGTGTGAACCATCTGGTGGTCGTCGTGACGCTGTCAGTGAACTGTGCTGGTAAATGCGTACTGAGAATACGGACACCCACCACACAAACAATTGTCAAAGAAGTTTATAAAGTTTCTTAATGTAAATAATCTGTACAAAAAATAATATTTGAATCTTTTGTTAAAGCATTATAAGTATTGAGTTTAAAGTCTATACGACACACTCACACACACACAAAAAAAAAATAATCTGGTGAGTCACTAACACGACTTTCTCTTACCCTGAAATTTAATACCATAACTACAGGTTGGAGATTAAGAGGTAAGATAACGAGTACTGTTATGTAAACCTATGTTAAACAAATCAAATTTGGCTTCGGAAGAGTTTTATATGATAATTAGTTTTGTGTGAGGGGGGGGGGGGGGGGCACCGCCCCACTCAACTCCCCGTTTCATTAATGCAACCCCATTTATATAAAATTTAATTTGGTTATTAAAAAATAATTCTGTTTTTTAAAAATAATTTATTGAAATATATAAACATTATATAAACATATTATCTATATAAACATATCATCACAATTATATAAAAATATTATCTTTTATGATAATGCAGACGATTTCCATATTAGAGAAGTAGTATAAAACTAAATATCCAAAAAAAGTTTGAATTTATTCTCAATATTATATTATTATTATTATTATTATTATTATTATTATTTATTTATTTATTTATTTATTTATTTATTTATTTATATTTATTTTATTATTATTTTTTTTTAAATGAAAAAAAAATCGATAAATTTATTTTAAATTATCGCAGATCGATGGTTCAACCATTCGTTTTAAAGGTATTGGCGAGCTCTTTTGAAAGATACCCATCATGAAAATTTACTCACCTCGAGGGGAGACTGGCGAGGCTCCTACATACACATTTATTTTTTCAGTTGACTATATGTATTACACAAAACATATAGTCGTTTCATTTGTTTTAGTACAGTCTATAGAAGTTAAACTCTACTTACCTGCAGTCTATAAATGTTAAACTCTACTTACCTGCAGTTTCGATCATAGACGTAATGTATTAGATGTCTCTTGATTGTCCCTGTACTCGAACCATTTGCTTGATCTTAACGAAAAGTTTAGTGTAGCATCCTTATATGATACACATTTAGATTACCAAGTTTGAACTTTCTCCGCTAATTTATTTTTGAGATATACTGATAACAGATAGACACACACACAGACAGACACACAAACACACACACAGACACACACACAGACACACACATATACACACACACATAGACACACGCACACACACACACACACACGCACACACACACACAGACTAACTGCTAAAAACATTATTTTCGTATTCATTAGACCTCAAAACGTGCAACTATAACATTAACTATAACTGAACATTAGAAATAAAATTCTCTTTGATTTTAACTCAGATACATCACAAACATATTTATTTTATTTAAAAAAATAATAATAATAACTTTTCAAAGATTATTTTCTTACTATTGAAAACTATTACTATCTTACAACAGAATTAAATATGTCTAAGAAGTATACCGTAAAATCGGATTATTCTAAGTAATAAAGTGACGTTTTTTACTTGAAAGTCTTTGAATTTTATGCAACAAAGCAACAGTGAGAGTTAAATAAATTGAATCAAAAGGGATTTGTTTACCCGAGTATAATAACTGAACAAGAAACTACAGACATAAAATTGTATCTGTTAGAAGCGTCTTTTTTTAATTTTTTTTTTTTTTTTTTTTGAGTCTGACAAAATACTTTTATTACAAAAAAAATAGTTTTTCTTCTCTAAAATGTATAATATATGTACTAAAGTGATAGTCGTGATAGTCGCTCATTGATATATTCATGCAGAAAAACTTTAAGCTGGTAAATATATATATATATATATATATATATATATATATATATATATATGTATATATTGTTATCCTACTTCATGAATCGAATACTCAGTCTCTGAACAGTTACAAATTTCTTTTTCGTAGTAATTGAATTAAATTTATTGTTAAAGCATTTCAATGAAAGAAATTTATTAAGAAAAAAAATAATATTAAAACATATTAAACAAGAAATAAAAATTGTTTCGAATAATTTTCATTCGGTGAAATATATATATATATATATATATATTAACATTTCACTGTATTATTTTCAGTTCACAGAATATTGAGAGGATTTCGAACCATTGTTTTACAATAATTCACAAGTAATAACAGTGATTATTTTTTTTATTATGGACTGATCTCGAAGACTACTAATGCAGTTATAAGAAAAGTATCAGTAACAACATTCAACAATTAAAAAGTGTGATATATTCTTAAAAAGCTGCGCGTAAGCTGTATGAAAAAGTAACTACAATGGACGTTTATGCTAAGATATTGAGAAAAAAATCTAAATAATGTCGAAACTTAGTTTTATCATATAATCTAAATGATTACAAAAGAATCTGGACGCTCTGAAAATATAAGCACTTTAATTTTTATGTAGTGAAAATGGGATTAGGTAGTGGAGCTTAACCGAATATAGTGATTACATAGTAAGGTTGCTAGATATTGAACGCGTGAAATTTTGATTATTTAAACTGAGAAATATCGAATATCCACAAGAACCCTAATTCTAATTACTATACCGACACGTTTATTATCTGTGCATTAACATCTCTCCAACATGTACTAATACACGAATGTTACGATAGACACTGTCTTTGTCCGTGCAAAAATATAAAATGTTATTCTAACTGATATCATATTTATTCCGGAACAATTAAAGTATACGGATTATCTCAGCAGTCCACAAATTATAATATAAAAGATTTACTGATCACTATGGTTACCTTCAAATAATACTTAGAAATACAATTTTCGCAACCTCATTTACATTAATACTTTTTATAATTTCTAAAATTCATTGTGGAAACTAATCTTGATTTAATTGCACTGTTCCGCTTGAAAATTGGTCCCAACACCATTTCTACAAATTCTTACGTGAAATGATCTCCTGAGTCTGATTATAGCGCACATTTTGCTCCATCAACTACCGTTTTTTCGAGACACCCTTTTATTTTAATCATATTTCGGTAATTTTATGTCTATGATTTTGATTTCGAAAGAGAGAAAGGATTCTTTTAACTGTTAAATATTTTCAGGAAGAGTGCAGAAGCAAAAATGTCTTAAAACTTGAACATTTGTACCAAAGGGGAATTTATGACGGGAATTTGTCACTGAAAATATAAAGTGCATTTATTATATTTTACTGATTTATTGTTATTATAAATCATTATACATTATACATATATATGTATATAGTAAGTGTTAAAATAATATTTTTCCATCCTCCAATTCAAATTCATAGCCATAAAATTACCGAACAGTGATACAAATTTCGAGGGGGGGGGGGAGGGGGTAGTTTCCTGAAAAAACATAGAGCACAATGGGGGTTGTGATAACTCGAATAAACGACTACGTCAGAAATGCCAAAGAAAAATTTTGGAAATGCATACAGCTGTTTCGGCAGCTTTAAGCGTGCCGTCTTCAGTGCTAAAAGGGTTCTGAATCTGCAGAAGTGCTCGTATATATAGGAGAGGGGCCGAATTTAGTTCAACCAATAGAATTACGGGAAAGGTGGAAAGAGTAACCAATAGGAGTTTATTAAAGTTAGCTGTGTAAACAGTAGAAAAATTCAGAAAATGTAGACTGAATATAAAATTTCCAACAGTCAGACAAATAGGGAATAGCGAAATCACAATTTACAAGGTTTTTAAAATTTTTATAACTATGGAAAGCTTCAAAGAAATCGAGTTCGTGAATGGATTTAGGTCTGCAAATTATTTAGTCTGCAAATTATTTATTACGTCTGCAATGGGTTACATTCAGATTTAAGGGGTCATATTACATAAGAATCAGCAAGAATGGTATCAGGGCTCAAAATTCTTTTTTCTTTCCAGCGCAGTGTTATTTGTGTTATACAATAATTTCTACATAAACTATGGTAATTTTAAATCATTTGGAGAACACTCTGTGTACGACATACTCTGTTCCGATCTTGCAGTTCAATAACGCAAGTCTGTGATGAAATTTTTCTTCGATGTGATTCGAATTATTGTGATTTCTCTAATGTGATTTGAATTCAGTTTTTCTAATGTATTTTTTAGTATTGGTAAATGAGGTAAAAATTCAAAAACTACCATCAAGTACAGTCTTTATAGAAAATGGGATAGTTTGCAGAAAGGAGATAAAGCTCCACTTTCTCATTACTCATTACAGTTATTTACTTGAAAAGCTATGCTATGTGTGCCAGGAATAAGGAAAGCGATTTCATTAAGACATGAAAGAAAGGGTAATGAGGTATCCGGGCCTATGAAATATAAAGAGATTAACAGATTACTCTTGGATACTGCATATCTAGTTCTTTCAAATCTTGCACAAGTGAAACAGCCATGAACGAAGATTTAGTGTATAGAAATAAAGACATTAAAATAACGTGTAAAAACTAGCATATTTTAATATATTGTATACATAAAGAGTTTTGCTGTATGTTGTATTCTCTGTGTTAATTATTCAAATCTCCATCCTAATTTGGCAAAAACTTTTGTGTAACAGGAAGTAAGGACAAGCATTTCTGAAATTAGCTTATCACAAACATTAGAAAGACCCTAGAACTAAAATAATTAAATAAATAAAAATGCTACTTGGCAGATTTGTATTTTATAATTAATGTATGCATAAATCAGAAATAATAATAAGATTTGTAGATAAAGATTATTACAATAACACAAAGCAAATGTCGTATTTTTTAATTATTAAAAGTACAACAAAAATATAAAATTCATCAAGTTAAGGGTAGGTAAAATATGAAAAATAAATATTTTAATTTTACAAAGAAACACTGCTTTCACAAAAAGTATGAATTAATAAAAACTTTGTACTCACACTTACATAATATATATATATATATATATTTAATTTGGTGCTTCGAAAAAATATATAATTAATGCCTATTTGTAACAAATAATAATAATAATAATACTCGGCATGAAAATTGCCATCGACACCATTTTAGCATATTCGTATGTAAAAGACCTTCTGAATCCGAATCTTGCCTCCATCTTGCCCCATCACTGATACGCCCCCCTCCCATTTTTATCATTGTTTGATAATTTTATACCCATCAGTTTGATTTTGAGAGGAACGATGATTATTTTATTGTTAAATGTCATCTGACCTGAGAAGCTACAGAGTTAGAAAGTTCTAGAACACGAACATTTGTAGTAAGGAGGATGTTTGAGGGGATTTGTGCACAGAAAGAAAAAAATCAATAAAAACAATAAGTTTCTGTTTTTTTCCCCGCAATATTTCTCTTATTTCTTACATATTTCAGCTTTCAGTTTGCCATTTTCTTACGAAAACTCCCCAAATAATAAAAATTATACAGTGATTTTTTTTTTTTTTTTTTTTTTTTTTTTTTGAAAATTATACAGTGAGCCCTCGCAAAAAATTTTGACTGATTCACTGTACGACGTTTGCTTTCAATAACACCACGTTAAATGTTTTGGGCAGCAAAACATGAACAGTAAAATATCCTGCTTTGACTCGTGTTACCAACGAGTAACTCCTAATCGTAACTGATTTAGAAATTTTTGGACTTTTTTAGAAGAGCAATTTTTCGGACACATCTTGTTCCTAAAGATGTAAGTGATTTTAAAAGACCATTGCTTTAATCGTGTAGATGAATTCCCCATAATGTGGTTAACAGCTTTATTGCCAGCATGAAAACACGCTGTGATTTTGTGTGCACAAGTTAGGGCGAATTACATACCATATTAATTTCGTATGACTTCATTTTTTTTTTCCTTTTCTCAAATATTCTTCTTTCTTCTGAACGCTCTTTGTGTAATTTTATAACATCTTTTAATAATACATGCAACAGTTAAATATCATGTGCAATGCTTTTATATATTTTTCTAGTATTTATCTGTCATAATGTTATGTATCTGACAAGAAATAATTGTTGAATATTATTTTACAGCTTATGAGAAATCCGTAAATTTATCCTAGCAAAGAAAGTTTTGGACATAAGAGTATATAAGGCAAAATAATTTTCTTTATTAATTTACTAAAATTATTAATTTCTCAAATCGGGTTATATGCATTAAAAAGATATACCCAATTGTCATACAGTTATGCTGTTGCTTTATTTAGAATCAAGTCAAAACTATTAATTTATTAGAAAATATCACTCGTATATCACAAAAGAAACTTTTAGAATACTGTTTAACATGAAAAATTATTTGTTCTAAACAAATGGAATATAAAATAAAATTATGTAATTTCTAAAATAAACAATTTCTTAGTACAAAATTATGCTGAATATTTTATATTCCTTTGTAATTTACGTTTATACCTATTATGCGTATGTGCTATTCATAGTAAATTCATTACTTTTTATATTGCTTCTTCAGAAAGCATTTCTTTTTTCTTTTAAATGAAACTAAATGTCTAATAAAGTCTAAATATTTTTATTTTATATATTTTATTTATTTATTTATTTATTTTATACTTGACTAAAATTTAGAAAACAAATTTTACGTCTTTTACCTAATTCAGAAAAACTTTCTATAGACATGTGCATTTATATATATATATTAAATAAATAAAACAGAATAAGTGAAAAACAGAAAGCTGATCATCATTTATTCCAACTAATGTTTCAGCGTTTAGATATTTCATAGAAACGATATGAAAGATATACATAAGAAGGAAAAACAACAAAGTATAACTTTAAAGAGCATTTTGGCATATGTCCAATACTCACAAACGTAAAATGAATGAGTATTCTGTTATTAAAGTTTATTTAACAGAAATCAGAAATGAAATGAAAAAGTTCTGTAACTTTCTACTGTGTAAGGTTATTTCACTTGAGTTTAATAGTTCTAAAATCATTCAAAATTTTTGAAAGACATAAAAAGTCAGTTTATCTCTAGTACGAATGTATATTTGTTCTATATTTTGAAAAAAGAAATAAAAATAAAATAAAATAAAATATTATCTAAATTGGAAGAGCTTAGAAAATTTATTTTGTTGCGAAAGATTTTATAAATGTAGAAATTACAAACATTTTAAAGTACTATAAAAAAGGGAATGCTTTAACGCAAAAAGAAAGTTTCAAGAAATTATTTTTACTTACCTTATTGGAGACATAATATTTTTGTGCTATATATGTATATATATATATAAATATGTGTGTGTGTGTGTGTGTGTGTATTAATATTGTTCTTAAAAGTAATTAAAAAAATCATTTGAAATGCTCGAAGAGTTCTAGTAATAGGGGAGAGTTGTCTAAAACGGGAACGGCGGGTCAAATGGGGACGTCCAGTTTCTCATTGATTAGTGCTGTTTTCTTTGAATCCAATAGTCTACGATAATTCTAATTCGGCTATATACAAGTTTGAATCTAGTTGTTGACATATTTAGTCAGCTCTGTTATTTTCTACAAAGCTTTCAGTTTTTTTCGATTTTCATTTCGATTGTGGCCGTACACTCTATTGGATCTTATCAAGTGACCGTTGATCGTTCGAATTTGGTAAGTATGTTATGAATTCGTCTAGATTTAATTTACATTTTCACATATTGTTTTATAGTTTCGTCTGACACGTATGCGTAGGGACGCCACGTTTTTAGCATAAGTCATGGTCGGCTCAAATGGGGACATTGACGGTAGTCCAAAACGGGGTCGTCCCCATTTTGGACGCCATGGAAGTAGGATAAATTTACAATTGTTATTTCGTTTTTAAAGTGTTTTAAAAGAGTACAAGTGCTTATTTATGTGTGTAATACATGTGTGGAGAGGACGAATAAGAGACAAGAAAATGGCGCATGCATCACCCTGGACGCTACGTGACAATTTACTAGGTAGGAAAACTTTCCGGAACTGCATTTTCAAGAGCAGCTACTGTGCAAAATGCTATGAGTGGATTAAAAAAAAAACAACAGGCATATATCTCTTTAACAGAGTAGTGTTCCTTGAACATTTATTTGCAAACAACTCAAAAACCTGCTTACAACTCTTTAGAGCCTCACTTAGCATCAAGGTGTGAAAACGTCACACCCCAACCTACCACTTCACCATTTGGAATATCTCCAGATATAGAACCCCAGAAATGTGCAGTTTTTCACACTTCGCCTAATAATGCCTCTACCACATGGAACTGAACGTTAGCAAAAAAAAGTGAATGACATGAGAAAAGGTAAAACTGTCATACTCACTTCATCACCTTACAAAGCAGAATTGAAAGCTGTAGAACAGGAGAAAAATGCAAAGCAGAATAAACAGAAAAGAAAATTGGTCAAGAAACCCACCGAACCTAATCCTAGGTATTCAAAAGAGAAGAAAATAAAAAAATTCAAGACCCAATATTATCATCTGATGAGGACACTTGTATTTTTTGTAATGAACTTTACATTGGCTCGAAAGACAAAGAGGGGTAGATTCAATGTAGCAGCTGTCGAAGTTGGGCACATGAAATCTGTTCAAGTGTTGAAAAAAGCGATGTCAATTTCATATGTGAGGTCTGTGTTTGATTAGTTTTTGTGTCATTCAAGTAACTGTTGAAAAAGATAACAAAATACTTTATCTGCATCTTGATTTTGCATCAACTTCACCTTTTCTTTGTAATCCAAGTTTTTCTAATAGAATTTCGCATTAGGACTTGAATTTACGTTACTTCTTATGAGTACCCCATTTTACCCAACCGGTTGTCCAAAACGGGGACTTTGCGCATTTTTCAGAAAAATGTTTTTTCTGCCTACACTAATGATAATTTTTTAAAAATAACTTTGCCATCCGATAGTCCAAGACATGTTCTATTCAGGAAATGCTTTGCCAAATTTTTCTTATTTATAGATTTTTTTTTACGGACAGAGATATGTTAACGTCCCCGTTTTGGACAACTTTCCCCTATCCTTGATAAAATAATTACAGATCTTTTAAATTTATTTATTTATTTATTTATTTAAGAAATATGCACCTATAAAACATTTGATGTGTTGAGCGAAATAACTCCATATACAAATGTTGCATACACACATTAAAAAAACATAATCAATATTACTGAAGTTCGTATGTTATTGTTTTATTAATAGTAAATATATGTAATAATTAATATATGTACTAAATGTGTAATATAATATTATGCAATAATATATATATATATATATATATATATATATATATATATATATATATATATATATATATATATATATATATATATATATATATGTATATATATGTATATATATATAGTAGCCCAAGTAAATATAAGGTGTGCCAAAATGAAAAGGATACCTTAGCTGTAGCGGCGTTATATCAAATCCCAGTGAGTTAATGTGTTGGCGGATGTATGACTGCTACATGCACATGCACTGTTAACGGTTTCGCATCAATATCCTCATTTCTGGAGAGTCATTTCTGCAGTTCGTTGCATGATGGATTCCTCCAGATCAGCATAAAACGGTCGATTGTGGATAAGCTCATACGGCAGAATCGCCGGATCTCCACAAGTGAAATTCCTGTTGAACTGTCGATAAACAAAGGAAGTGCGCGTCACATAATCCACAAAAAGCTTGGTTATGGCAAAGTTTGTGCACAATGGGTGCCCACGCATCTGTCAGATAATCACAAGACGGTGAGAATGGATGTTTGCCTGACCCATCTGTTGAGCCATACACTCTCTTCCTACGCGCTGGGATCAATCAAATGGCAATTATTTATAGTTGTATTTTACCACATGAACCGTAATTATAATATTGTTATTAAAATTTCTTCACATATAACTTTAGTCTCCTTTTCATTTGGGCACACCTTTGTGCTGATCTGGAGGAATCCATCATGCACGAACTACGGAAATGGCTCTCCAGCAATGAGGATATTGATGCGAAGCAGTTAACTGTACATGCACATGTAGCAATATCGGCCAACAATGTCCATATATCGGCCAACACATTAACCCACTGGGAATTGATATAACGCCGCTACAGCTAAGGTCTCCTTTTCATTTGGGAACACCTTATAGAATAAAATTTTAATACATTTTTTTTTCTAAACAGCAAATGATTCGATACAGCATTATATATATATATATATATATATATATATATGTACTAGCAGGCTTTGCCCGCTTCGCTGGACATTAAACATAAATGAGTTGTCAAAATGCCATATCTTTATTAATAACCTAAGTTCTCGCTGTGATTGGTAGAGGTTTTCTCGCTCCCAATGTGAGGAGTCTGGGTCCCCACTGTCTTCGGCACAACTTACCTACTTCTTACTTCCCCACCCTCAGCGGGTGAGTTCGAAGTTTTGCAAAATCCCACTAATGTACATAATGCGTACACTTAATCAATATCCACACACCAAAATTCGCCATTCTAAGATAATTAAAAGCGAATTCAAACGGAAAAATATGTTTTTACACATGTTTATTGCCCTCCGACTCCGAGAAGGGGGGGGGATTTCGAATTTCGTGAAATGCAGTTACAATAAGTGCCGAATGCATACAAACAATTTACGCACCAAATTTCGTGACCACAGAAGTCTTTAATAGACAGTATTATAAATAAATAAATACAAAAAGCACAGCTTAAGTATCGTAACCCTTTGGTGACTTTAAATATTTTAAGCCATTTTTGCGATGAACTGAATTGGCTATCTCAATTGTGCAATTAAAGATCTTGGCGAGAAACGTCCGAGCTACTTCGGTGCCGAATTTCAAATTTTGCCAAAGGGATCCAATACTAAAGCTGTTCCGTATCGAATCTGGGTTGAAAACGGAAAAAAGGTAAAATAAATTAGAAATATTAGACCTATATTTATAAATTTGATACCGAATGAAAGGCGCGATTTTGCTAATCCAGGGGTTCAAACAGTTTTTCGATGCGACAATTAGATTTTTAAAAAATAACTAAAGTATGAAATTTAAGTGGCAACGGAAAAACGGATAAAGGGAAAAATAAATTAGAAATATCAGACCTATCATTACAAATTTAGTACCAAATGAAAGAGGTTATTTTTCTGAATCCTAGGGTGTAAACCGTTTTTCGATACGACAATTAGATTTTTTAAAATTAACTAAAGTATGAAACTTAGATGGCAACACTTCATTTCAATCTTTTCATAATTCGTAGTGCGAATCACGCGAATAAAAAAGTCTTTAACTTAAAAATTTATTTTTATATTTCATTTTTCCATTCAAAGCGTTTTAGTGAAAAAATATTTATGGGCGCATGAGCAGGCGTTTTTTACCCACAATTTAAACACTAATCATAATTTTGAAAATTTCTATAGATATAATTTTAAGTTGGGTGAAGACCTAAGTTTTTGCCAAGCGCAGTTAAATTCCGCCCAGCCTTTCTCGAGTGATGCCCGGACAAACGTGTTTTAGTCTTTTACCCCCTGGGGGGGGAACGGGGGGGAATTTCTGAAAAGTTGATAGATATAAATTTAAGTTGGGTGAAGACCTAAATTCCTGCCAAGCGCCGTTGAATTCCGTCCAGCCGTTCTCAAGTGATTCCCGGACAAAAAAAGTGACATTCGAACACGATGACACACACACACACACACACACACACACAGGCAAAATTTTCTGAAGTCATTTTAGGCTTTCATGGGGTGTAAAACGTGAAGATATCGCAAAATTTTTTGATTCCGACAAATTTACAGACAAAAGTCTGATTTTATTAATATAGATTAAAGAAACAATGCTATATATAAACATTCCTGTAATATACATATACTAGCAGGCTTTGCCCGCTTCGCTGGACATTAAACTTAAATAAGTTGTCAAAATGCCATATCTTTATTAATAACCTAAGTTCTCGCTGTGATTGGTAGAGGTTTTCTCACTCCCAATGTGAGGAGTCTGGATCCCCACTGTCTTCGGTACACCCACTTCTTACTTCCCCACCCTCTGCGGGTGAGTTCGAAGTTTTGCAAAATCCCACTAATGTACATAATGCGTACACTTAATCAATATCCACACACCAAAATTCACCATTCTAAGATAATTCAAAGCGAATTCAAACGGAAAAACATGTTTTTACACATGTTTATTGCCCTCCGACTCCGAGAAGGAGGGGGGGTGATTTCGAATTTCGTGAAATGCAGTTACAATAAGTGCCGGATGCATACAAACAATTTACACATCAAATTTCGTGACCACAGAAGTCTTTAATAGACAGTGTTATAAATAAATAAATACAAAAAGCATAGCTTAAGTATCGGAACCCTTTGGTGACTTTAAATATTTTAAGCCATTTTTGCGATGAACTGAATTGGCTATCTCAATTGTGCAATTAAAGATCTTGGCGAGAAACGTCCGAGCTACTTCGGTGCCGAATTTCAAATTTTGCCAAAGGGATCCAATACTAAAGCTGTTCCATATCGAATCTGGGTTGAAAACGGAAAAAGGGTAAAATAAATTAGAAATATCAGACCTATATTTATAAATTTGATACCAAATGAAAGGGGCGATTTTGCTGAATCCAGGGGTTTAAACAGTTTTTCGATGCGACAATTAGATTTTTAAAAAATAACTAAAGTATGAAATTTAAGTGGCAACGGAAAAACGGATAAAGGGAAAAATAAATTAGAAATATCAGACCTATAATTACAAATTCAGTACGAAATGAAAGAGGTGATTTTTCTGAATCCTGGGGTGTAAACAGTTTTTCGATACGACAATTAGATTTTTGAAAATTAACTAAAGTATGAAACTTAGATGGCAACACTTCATTTCAATCTTTTCATAATTTGTAGTGCGAACGCGAATACAAAAGTTTTTAACTTAAAAATTATTTTTATATTTTATTTTTCCATTCAAAGCATTTTAGTGAAAAAATATTTATGGCGCATGCGCAGACGTTTTTTACCCACAATTTAAACACTAATCATAATTTTGAAAATTTCTATAGATATAATTTCAAGTTGGGTGAAGACCTAAGTTTCTGACAAGCGCCGTTGAATTCCGTCCAGCCGTTTTTGAGTGATGCCCGGACAAACGTAATTTAGTCTTTTATCCCCTAGGGGGGAACGGAGGGGAATTTCGGAAAAGTTGATAGATATAATTTTAAGTTGGGTGAAGACCTAAATTCCTGCCAAGCGCCGTTGAATTCCTTCCAGCCGTTCTCAAGTGATGCCCGGACAAAAAAAAGGGACATTCGGACACGATGACACACACACACACACACACACACACAGGCAAAATTTTCTGAAGTCATTTTCGGCTTTCATGGGGTGTAAAACGTGAAGATATCGCAAAATTTTTTGATTCCGACAAATTTACAGACAAAAGTCTGATTTTATTAATATAGATTTCGTTATTAAAAAATATATATATATGCTGTGTACTAACCACATGACTTCCATTCTCTATAATATCTGTTATAGATATTATAACTTTTATTGAAGATAAAAACGCTTGAACACAAAATTAAATGTGATCTAGCCTTTCAGACATCTAGCAGTATTTTTAGTTGTAGCAAATAGTTTCCATTCTACAACTTTTCAGAATTTAATTTTTTTTTCAGTCCAACTTTTCAGAAAGACTATTTCAAAATATGGACTATCCTCGAATTTCGAGGACATATGTTCACCATATGTTACAGTTAAATCGGATGGTAGGAAGTGGGTATATATGCATTTCTTAGATTTTATGCACATATTGTTAGATAAATAAATAAATGAATAAATGACATACCAAGTAACCAAAAGAAAATGTATAAGTATCAAAAATCGTTTAGAAAAGTATTATTTTCTCTTTTTATTTTTTGCACAAATAAGAAATACTTTTGAAAATGTGTAATCAGATGAACTATATTAATAATAATAAGTGTTCATGGCGATAATATGTTTATGAATATATCACAAAAATATGCATTAAGTATATATAAACCACATTAAGTATATATATATATATATATATATATATATAGGTACTTCACATAAGAATATTTTTAATACTTTTAAATTTTTAGATTAATTTCATTATAAACTATTTCCGTATATTAAATTTTAAGTCTAATATTTTAAAATATATATTATAAAATTCTTAATATTTACTTTGTTCTCTGCAAATTAGTCCTTCAGTTGAGTAAATTGAAATTTGCAGGCCGTTGAAAATAATTAACGAAAAGACATTATACAATATTGAATTTGAAATCCACTCCTTTAAATGTTTGCCCTAATAATCCCATTTGTTTAAATGCCAAATTATTCTTAATTAAATAAATTGCACTTGAAATATAAATTGAAGTTACCAATTTGTCTTATCTTGATGTGTTGCTATGTCGAAAACTTTAAGTTATATAATTCATTTAGGATTATTGCAAACATAATTACTATCCAGATATTTCAATTTATTTTCGTTTAAATTTTTCTACATTAGTAGATCATCTTATATGGGAAAAATCGCAACATTACATACCTTTTTGAAGAAAATAATGAATACTCTCACAGAGAGAGAACATCTCATGCAGGCCTATTTCCCTAGTGTGGACAATTAGCCTTTAAAACATATGCACCAAGAAAGTTTTTTATTTATTTATTTATTTCAATTTATTGTAACTTAAGAAAAGTTAGCGATGCATATATGATAATAAAAAATAGAACCATCAACTATTTATTAGCTATTAACAGAAAGTATTTAATAAGCAAGCACAAAACATAGAGTGAAATGGAGTAACTGTGCTGTGGGGTAAGTGAAATCTTGGATTATATCTCAACAGAGAGGCTGGATTTTGGAGCTAACAATCATCATGTCTGTTATTTTGAAACTTTCTTTGTTATTTTTAATCCTGCGAAAACTAAATCAAATATGAAACATTGATAATTTGAAAAGTTCAAAACACTGCTTACGTTCCTCTTTATCTACAGAGGGCCGGTGTCAAACTTTAGAAATTTTTCATTGTTCAACCTGTGAAGAAAATGTACAATTTTTTTTTCTAAGAAAACGAAGTTTTATGTACCTGTTTAACGTAACTTTGCATTTGTTTTCAGCGTTTGGATTCCCACCCATGGTTATTCTTACTCCAAAAATTCTGCATGTGTAATAACCTTACTACACTTGCCCCGAGCACCATGTAAGCAATGAAATTCCGTTATTATACATATTTGCGATTATACATATTTCCGTTATTATACATATTATTGTATAAATATCCTCAATATACATTATTCTAATTCATCCTGAATATAATTCTTCATCACACAAGAATATATGAATTTGACTCCTATATAAATTTAACAGGAGAAAAGAAATATTGCATATTTATTGAATTCCTTTTTGTCAAAATGATATTGTATATATTTATATATGTGTGTGTGTGTGTGTGTGTGTGTGTGTGTGTGTGTGTGTATTTTTTCTTTTTATCTAATTTATCATTTTTTTGTTTTAAATGTGAGAATTCCGCTTGATCCTAACAACTACATTTCATACAATGTCTACATTTTATTTATTTATTTATTTACAAAAAAGGTTTTTCTAAACAATTTATTTTATTTTATTTATCTAAAACGTAAATTTAATGTTTAAATTGATATCATAATTAAAAAAAGTTTTGATTTTGTACAAGAATCCATAGTAGTCTACCAACCAAAAGCATAACATAAGTATACTTCGTTCTGTTTTAATCTTTAGATTTTTAGCTGCACAAAATATACCTTATTTTTGTTATTATTATTATTATTATTTTAAAGCTCTGTTATCATGGAAATCAATATGCAATATAATAGTTTAACAAAAGGGTAATCGGATAGAACATATTAGAAAATAAAATACTTATAAGTTAGGTGAACCAAAGGTAGCAAGTGTCCCTAAGGTAGCTCATCCCCCTAAAATAGGTTTAATTTAATTTTCAATCAAAAAATAGCGCTATTGCATTGTAAATAATGTATCTCCAGGGTGTATGACTGAATTTGAAGCGATTATATTGATTAACCACTATTGTATGCAGGGATTTCAATTTAAGGGAGTAAACGGTCAAATTTCCAAGTAAGAAGATGCCTTAATCTACATACGTTTAAATTCTTGAAACTTTAAGTTATGATACTTTTTCTGAAAGATTTTTTTTTTTTTTTATTTCTCTTTAACCGCATTAACTTCATTTCTAATAAATTTCAGATTAACAGTTTAATATCTTGCAAATGGCGACTATGTACATGTTCTCAAGGTGAACCAGATGTCGGGTTGCTTTGAGAACTACCAAAACCAAGCTATCTTTCCCTTTTATGTAAGAAGGACAAAATAAGGGATATGAAATTGTATAATCAATGCTTACGATATGTGCATGACGAGTGTCGGGGACTTACTAAAAAAAATAATAATAATAATCTGCACTTTTTGCACTGAATCCGATTAAAAAAGGTATGCAAATGTTTATTGTGATTTTTTTCCTTGTAATTTCCTTTCAATTCAGTATGACTGGATGCCAAAAATAGTTTGCCGTGTATTTTATTTTCACATTTTAAAACTGTTTTCAGTATATGGGCCATTTTTTGAACACTATGTGCCAAAGGTGGCCCACAAGCTACAATTTGGAAATTGTATTATAAAAACAACTAAATTACATTTTAGAAAGAAAATTACAGTTGATATGCGTTACAGATAAGAGTAGCATTTTACAAAACAAAAGACAACCACATACACTTAACCAGAAAATTATAAAAACATCACAAAACTTTGCGACCACATTTGGCTCACGTACCTTATTTGTTCATATATATTTATCTTTGAAAAGTCGTTACAAAAATATGTAAAAACCCTCTTTTTTTCATGAATTAATCTAAGTTTACTACTAATTATTAATAATATATTTTGAATAATACAAGATCTCTATTATGGAATCTGATAAAATTTTAAAAATAAAAAAATATGAATTTGTTCATTATTATATATTGCTTATTCAAATTCAAACGTTCAATTATTACAAGTTTGTAAAAAAAAAAAAAAAAAAAAAAAAAAAAAGATAGTTTTTACGTATTTTAATGTTTATAATAAGAACTCTGAATGAAGTAAATTTAAATGATTTTTAATAATCACAGTCGAAAAGAAATGAAATCCTACCTGATCGATATAATTCAATGATTTATATTGTTTTTCGATGGATTTTCTGATTAGTTATTGCTATACAATTTACTACCCACACAGCCACTTACATCCATAAGATATCTATTAAAGTTAAAAAAAATAACCTTTAAACTTCTATAAACATCTTACAGGCATCTACTAGCACGTCAAATGTCATTCTTTTTTACATACATTAGATGTCTATTACATATCCTATAAGTCTCTAAATATCTAATAATTTAACGTGTTAAATCTAATAGGTATTGAAAATATCTAAATCTTGTTTTGATCTAACATGTTACATTTATTAGACATTGAAAAATGTACGTCTTAATTTCGTCTACATTTAAACTTCTAATAGACATCTATAATCAGTAAAGAATATCAAAGACTTTTAAAGTATATTTTTAAGATATTTTCTGCGTTTGATGTATCATTAATTGTAATTTAGATGTCTAATGGATATAAGTGACTGTGTGGGTAAGCATGTTTAAATTATTAACTGGGGTATAAATGGAAAAACTTTAATGTATGACAATCATTTTTAGAATATTAATTTCTATATATAAATGTCAGAAAAAATGGATTTAAGCAATCAAATTAAATTTTTATTTAAATAATTAAGGATTTCTTATTCACACGATGATTCTTTTAATAAATGCTGTGTAAATTTCTATTATTTTAATAGATTGTTAAACTTTTAGCGTACATAAAATTTAGATTTTGGAAAAAAAAAAAAGTTTAATTGTACTTTTATGAAAAACAATTTTGCTGTCTGAAATACTAATGCTTCTACAGAGGACTTAATTATGGAAATGCTGAAGAATATTCAGATATAATAATCTGCTTAAGATAATGAATAATTGCCGAGGAGACATAGTAACAACTATATAAAATAAAATAATAGAAGGTATAAGTATTTTTTATGTAAATAATTATCCTCCTAAGATTTGTATACATACCCGACGGGTTCTCATGCATCATTAAGTAGCCCATTTCAATTGCTTTGACGTATCGCTGTACGCTGTAATATAAATGTGGAATAGAATCTTCTGATAATCTGATACAAAATAATTAATCTTTAAATTCGATATGATTAAATAAAGTATCCGATTAATGGGATGCTATATTTTGTAAAGGGAAATACTTTCTAAGTCATATAGAAGCTAAAAACTAACAACAACAAATCTAAATAATTAATTAATTAATTAATTAAACAAAACAATAACTAAAATAACAATACATTGTTTTATCAGTTATTGAAATTAATTATTTGCTTATAATTCATTTTATTACAATAAAATGTAAACAAATAAGCGCTATCGTTTTATATTGAATGAGGAGAATCAGACTTCCTAATGTATATATATATATATATATATACAAGGTGATCACTTTAAAAGAGTGCCCGTTGGTTTTTCTTATTTCTCTTAAACATGACGGATGTGGCAACTATTCTAACACTGCAGTATAATCGTTTGAACCTTGTTTAAGCGTGGTAGACAATTTTCAATACTGTTGATTTGTAACAATTTTATTTGTGAGGTAAAATAAAAATGGAGACGCACAATGTTATTTTTATCCTGTGATAATTTTATTTATGAAAAATAAAATTTAATTCAATTTTTTTTATATTATCATTCCTTTATTACATCATCATTATCATTATCATTTTAGATTATCGTTTCATAGGGTTTTCTAGAGAAGTCCTGTAAGCATCGATGGATTAAAACAGATCATAACTGAAGAAATCTCTTCCATAACACCAACAATGCTGCGAAGTGTGTCAAAAAACTTGGTTCGACGTATTCGTGTTTGCATTCAAAATGGTGGCGAACATATTCTACATTTTCTGTAAGTAATAATAATGTAAAAATTTTGAATTAAATTATGTTTTTCGAAAATAAAATTATCACAGGATTAAGTAACACTGTGCGTCTCCATTTCTGTTTTACCTCACTAATAAAGTTTTAACAGTCCAACAGTGTTAGAAATTGTCTTTTACACTTAAACAAGGTTCAAACAATTACACTTTAGTGCTATAATATTTGCCACATCTTTCTGATTTAAGGATAATAAGAAATACCAACGGTTACTCTTTTAAACTAATCACCCTGTATATATATATATATATATATATATATATATTGGTTTAATTTCTCATATGTAAGCTCATACCTGTTATTTTTAATAGTTTTGTATTCTGGAAAACTATTAGACACAAGAGAATAATTTTATATAAAGCAAAATAAATATTATTGTAAATTTCTAGAATTTTGTTGATAAAGAAATTTACTATACCTTTCTAATAGTTTAAAGGAAATTTTTTTTTGGATAAAAACAGTATAAAATATTTATATAAATTTAAAATGGAATCTTGTTATATGGAATAATTAATCAATAATTTCAAAGTGATTAAATTAAGTTTTCAAATATAGGAATACTATAATTTGTAAAAGAAAACAATCAAAGTTTTCTATCTGGACGTTTTCTCGCTAGAACACTAAACGTCAATAAATGAGGATAGGTTTTTAATTTAAAACTATCAGAAGAATTGTTTAAGTTAATATATTTTACTGTCAGTTGTCTGTATTAATTTAGAAGTGAAATAATCACCTAATAATATTTTCAAAATTAATTTGGGCGTTAACGGGATAAGAAAATGATCTATTAAGAATATATATTCTATCATACGGATAAGAATGTCGTAAGAATAAGGGTAATTTAAAAAAAGAAGAATAGGAGCGAGAGAAAAAAAGAATTATCGATTTTACTTCTCAAAACAAAAATTTCCTTCTCATGATATAACGATAATTTTATTTGCTGTATGTTATATTGTAGTCCTTTCTCAGACTAGATATTTCGCAAATTATTTGAAAAACAATAAATTTACGGAACTATTGTGAGTTAACAAAAGGAATATTTTTATTCATTTTTTATTTATTTTTTAACATGAATATAATTCACATGTAAACGTATTTTGAGCAATATGTTAGGATTTTGAAATATATCATCTCGGCAGAGACAGACTGGGGAATTTCTTGCAATTTCTTGCAAAAGGGAAATGTTCCGTGAAGAATATATATATATTTTTTTATGTAAAAGATTGCTTAAGATATAGCCATTATTTTGGCCTCACATATTCGGCTTCTCTTTTTTAATGACTTTTATTTTCATGTTTTTTTTAATTAGATAATTTTTAACATAGATATGATATTAATGTTAATTTTATTAATTTTCCAATTTCGTTTTCACTGCCTGAATTAACATCGACAATGCTTAAAATAACGCTGAAAAATATTGAAAAGTTTTTAAATATAGTTAGTATCAATGCAGTTGACTGTATTAAATTTAATTATTTTTAAATTAAATTTTGGGTAATGCTTCTTATAAATGATAAGTGTATAAACTTTCGCAGTGCATCCTTATCATTAACTTGTAGAGAAGTTCGCATAAAATTAAAATTTTTAAAGGAAATGTTTCAAAACAAAACATAAAAGATAATGCATTTTTATAATTAGAGATAGCTGTGCTTTATTTAAACAGAGATAGTTTAGTTATCACTGTTTTAATTTTCCCTTAAAAAGATAGTTTAAAACAATAGATAACATTATAATTAGTTCCCCATCATACTATAGGTATGGGGAACTTAGGTAATCGTGAAAATTTTCGAACTCTGTTTTTTGACTTTTCTACACGTTTTCAGGTGTGAGGAATCCGAAAATGACAAAATTTGTATGGTGTCTGTCTGTAGGGTGTCTGTTAGTCCGTTAGTCCGTTAGTCCGTTAGTTTGTTAGTCTGTGTACACGATATCTCAAGAACAAATTGTCGCAGAGATGTCAGATCAGTTTTAAAATATTACTTTCGACACTGGCAAGAACCCTATTTATTTGCAACATTCGATTTTAAAAACTTCGCAAGTTATTAGAAATTTACGATTTTCTTAACATGGGAGAATAGGACAAAAATTCACTTAAACGTGCATTAAATGGAAACTTTTTACTGTAAAATTGTCAGACCAGTTTAAAAATATCAGTTTTGATTCCGGAATGAACATCAGTAACTATAAATATGCTTCTTTGAAAATTTCGCAAGTTATTGGAAATTTACGAATTTCTTAACATGGTGGTATAGGGCGAAATTTCACATAAACGTCAATTTTGAGAGATATTTTCATCGTAAAGATGTCAGACTACTTTTGAAACATTATTTAGGACACTGGCATGAATATTGATGACTATGAATTTTCCAATATAAAAATTTCGTAAGTTATTGGAAATTTACGAATTTCTTATCACAATAGAATAGGGCAAAATTTTACACAAACGTCAAATCTTGAGGGATATTTTCATCGTAAAGATGTCAAACCACTTTTGAAATATTATGTAGGATACTTACATAAATACCATAGAGTATGAATTTTCCAATTTAAAAAAATCGTAAGTTATTTGGAATTTACGATTTACTTAAAATGGCAGAATAAGGCAAAATCGAGCACAAACGTCCATTTTGAGGATCATAAATATATCAGACAATTTCAAAATAACATTTATGATACTTGAATGAACAAGATTCACTACAAATATTCTAATGGGAAAATTTCGTAAGTTATTCGAAATTTAAGATTTTATCAACATAGCAAAATGTTGCGATATTTCATATAAATATGCATTTTTGGGATTGTTGCATTGGAAATATTAGCATGAAAAATAAACTACGAAATTGATCCCAATAAAAATTAATAGATTAGAATAAGATAAATATGTTGAACTGAATGGTGGGTAGCATATTAGGTGAGGATTTCGCTCTGTCATTGTGCCAAGCGTTTGGTCAAATTCATTTCTCTTAACATGAATATAATATGTCCTGTACAAGGAATTTATGAGAACATACATATGATGGGGAACTGAGCAGAGTCCACCTATGCCAACTAGTTTTATTTAGGAAACAGCACAACCTGTCGGATGATTTATTTATTTTTATTTTTTCAAAATCTTGCAATGCATATTTTTAAAGTCCGTCTACAAGGTTTCGACTCAATCTTCTTTTTAATTTCAGTTACAGTGTGCTCTGAATTGGTCAATATTAATTGCAATTATCCTGTTTATATCTGGGTGCATGTGACTTGTTTTCTAAAATATACTTTTAACCTATAATTGTTTACACAAGGACATTAAACATTTTAAATGAAAAATAACTTATTTCAATACTATTAAATTAAGCAAATCGCTTAATCTATTACATAATGAAATATTTCTAATTTAGAAGGACTTATCCAAAAAAAGTGAAAATTATTTTTTTTTAAAAAGAAAAAAAAAATGTATTTCTTTCTATTCCATTTTTTTTTTTTTTTTTTTAATAAACAATTTCTTATGTGTATCAAGCGTATTATTTCTCGGAGAGTTTAATGCTTATATATATATAATACATATATAATATATATATATAATATATATATATATATATATATATATATATATATATATATATATTCATATATAAAGAAATAATTTTAATTTTAATGTGATTAAATTGATTCATTGGAGCTCTAACATTAGTAAACTTATCTATAGAAATATCATTTTAAACTATCTTAAACGTAATCTATATATTAATTTGAAACATATTTTTGTCTGTCTCTACTATATTGAGAGAACTACTTGGCGTAAAAATTTCGTTGAGGTGTGTAAAGAAAGGTCTTGGTCTGTAGATGTGCTATGAGAAGAGAAAAATAAAAAAAAAGTCGAATGGTTTCCCCCCTGGGGGGAAACGGGTTGGAAACCGTTTCCCACCCGTTTCAGGTTAAAAACACGTTTACGAGCTTAACTAAGCTCCAAATTGCTTCACGGTGAAGAAATTGTATATATGGGGACTAGAGTCGAATACTAAAAAATCACTTTCTGCGAATTTGGAATTTTCGATTTTAAAGGGGGGAAAAAGGGGGAAAGTAGATTTGGAGGGGGGGGGGAATTAGTTTGAGAGGGAAATCCGTTCTAGACCTACGCATGTAGCACCTCATTTTAAAGGTCTGGAAATTTCATGTCGAATCGGGATGTTTGTATACAATATAGTGCGACCTCTGGTGGTGAAAAATGGAACTAGGTGATTTTGCTGTAGACGCTATCATGTTACATTCATCTTGGTATTTCCTGACCGCTGGTGATGTTCGTACAGAGCACACTGCGCCCCCTGGCGTTGGAAAGTGCAACTACAGGATTTTGCAGTTGACACCAGCATGCGACACCTTATTTGAAAGGTCTTGGAAATCCAAGGCGATTGGTGATAGAGGTCGTGAAATTTCATGTTGATTGGGGATGTTTGTATACAATATAGTGCGCCCCCTGGTGGTGAAAAATGGAACTAGGTGATTTTGTAGTAGACCCTATCATGTTACATCTTATTTTAAAGGTCTTGGTATTTCCTGACCGTTGGTGATGTTCGTACAGAACACACTGCGCCCCCTGGCGGTGGAAAGTGCAACTAAAGGATTTTGCAGTTGACACCACCAGTGACACCTTATTTGAAAAGTCTTGGAAATTCAAGGCGATTGGTGATGTTCGTATACAACATACTGCACCCCCTGGTGGAGGAAAGTGGATTTTGCAACGCGTGCGTAGCATGCCTGCTATACGGTGTCGCAGCCACTGGCAGCGTTAACACGAGTCAGAGGTTCGTTCGGTTCAAGATTAATTTTTGAGAATTTTTTCATGTTATTAGCGGGTTGCATATACGCTGCCGCAGGCACCAGGTTCCGAACCCGAGTTCCGTTCTGTTTGAGGTTTTTTTTTTTTTTTTTTTTTTTTTTTTTTGTTACAGATGATTATTATTTTGTATGATGCTTTCATTTTAAAATAGAAATTCAAACAAAATCGAGTTAAAGATATAAAACCATATACATTTAAGATTCATTTAAGGTTATTATCATGGGCCCGGGCATTACCGGGCGGGTTCGTTCGGTTTTGGGTTAATTTTTTGGAATTTTTTTAAGTTATTAGCGGCCCGCGTATGCGCTGCCGCAGGCACCGGGGTCACAAGGCAGAGTTTCGTTCGGTTCGAGGTAATTTTTTTTTTTTTTTTTTTTTTTTTTTTTTTTTTTTTGTTACAGCTAATCATTTTTTTCGTGATGCTATTATTTAAAAACAGAAATTCAAACAAAATCGAGTTAAAGGTATAACATCATACAAATTTAAGGTTCATTTAAGGTATCATGGGCCCGGGCAACAGCGAGCGTGTTCATTTGGTTCCAGATTAATTTTTGGGAATATTTTTATGTTATTAACGACCGGCGTATGCGCTGCCGAAGGCACCGGTGTCACAAGGGAGAGTTTCGTTCGGTTCGAGGTAATTTTGTTTGTTACAGCTGATTATTTTTTGCGATGCTTTTATTTAAAAATAGAAATTCAAACAAAATCGAGTTAAAAATGTAAAACCATACAAATTTAAAGTTCATTTAAGGTTATTACCATAGGCCCGAACAACGCCGGTCGGGTCAACTCACATGTAGTATTTAACGGATTAGAAAATAAAAGATAGCAACTGTTTATTTGGAGTCAGTTGGACGTCACATTGACAGTACTTTGTAGAAAGTGATGTCATAAAGAGTATTTCTATTTATAAGTAATTTTCCGAATTTCTTTTTTTTAAGTGAAATGTCGTAAATTATATTACATATTTTAACTTGAAATACATTTGTAATGATGCGATGATTTTTGAAACATTACAGTCAATAAAGTGATCGTCGAATTCGACGGGTTTCAGCTAGTAAAAGATTAATTTCTAATTATCATGACAAAATTAAAAATATTCGGGTTTCCTTTAAAAGTGCTATTGAAAGTGATTATCCTATAGATTTTTTACATGGTTATATTATAGAAAAATATTTAAAACATTTGAAATATAAATGATTTTTAATTTTCCTTTTTCTATATTCCTTATTTTTCGATTTTATTTAGCTATAATAACTTTATTTATTGTTTTAATTTCTTTAATTTGATATAGATGGCGTTGTAATATATTTTTTCGATTGTTTCGTATTCTGGTTAGCTGTCTTGCTGGAATTATTATGAAATACAAGCTACTGTTTATGTTGTTGTTTGATCATTTTTCTGCCTTATCCATTTAAGTTTTTGTCTTTTCCATATTATTTTATTCATTTTATTTTACCGATCTATTATTTAGCCATATATGTGCTTTTTTATTAAACTGTCTGCCTATGGGCAGAGTTTGATCAATAAAAGCACGCTTTAACCCCACACATATGTCTCAAGTCATATGGGGCATTTTTGACAGTTTAAATCATTTATTTTATGTTTTTGCAGTTAGTTTTACTTATGAATTGTTTCGCATTAATTAATTTTCTCGTAAGTTTTTTTTTAGTTATTTTTGTTACTTATTTACAACTATTATGACTGAAAACATATATTATAATTTCATATATATATATATATATATATATATATATATATATACTTAATAGACGATATTCTTTTAAAAAATCACGGATTACGCAAATTTTTACAGTGGAATAATTTAAATGTATAAAAGAAAAACTATACTTACTTCTTCTGGATTTAAGCGTTTCTCAGAAACGTGTTGTCGTCATTACGTGTGAATTATGCTTTATTACAGCTATAACAATTTTGTTAGTATTGCATACATTTTCAAGAGGACATTTTTATAAATGCATTATTCTAAGAATTTACAAAAGAAAAAAAATAATAATCAGGCTACTATCATATACGCCTAAAATATTAAACAGAAAAAATCTTGATATACATTACAATATATATACATAGATGTAAATTTAATTTTCTAATTCTTATCATAAAATTGTTTCACTTTTCTAGTGACCTGACTACAATACACATGCACGTTCTTAGTGATATATCACAATTCACTGTTTCAATTGTTAAATATATATAGATATATATTAATACTGTTAAACTTTGTATACTTTTTAAACTGAAGTATTGTTGGTAGTTAAATAATGATTTGAAAAAAAAAATAAACGTGTGAATCAAATTTTACCACTTTTTGCTAATTTTTTATTTCTTAGTTTTGATATTTTGTTTGCTTAATACTGCTAGAAAATACACTTATATATACAAATATATATATATGCTATACGAATATACTTATTTCCTACAATGTATTTCTATTTTCAAAAATATTTCTATTTTTCAAAAGAAATTGTCATGTGTCAGATGATATCGTTTTGTTTCCTTTCACTTTTGTGATGTGAATCTTCTCTAAAATTATATATATATATATATATATATATATACAATTATCTTTTCTTTCATCTTATGATCGTAAAAACATCATAGTAAATATTTACTTTTTTAAATTGAATAAATTTTTAAATATATAATATTGAACACAAAATAAATTACACTTTCAACAGATAAGTTAATAATTACTTACAATTCTCAAATAATTCTTTTGAACAACAATTTGCCGAAGTATTTATATTTTCTTCCATAATCTATAAATTTCTCTTTTTTATACATTATTGATTGATTTAGTCAGCACTTTTATGTTTGTAGTGAGTAAAATCCAGGCTTTGAATGTAGATATGCAGTTATATTTATATTTAATGCTTGTAATTAAAATTGCAACAAGAAATTTACGTTAATTTAAAAAAATTACTTTTTTTTTCATCAAATAAGAAAAATCTTTTAAAAAAATAATATTAGGATAGTATATATTTAAAAGTATATGTATGTTTTAAATAAAGTTTGACTTTATTTCGTTCATTCCAATACATTTTGTTAAATGAATATTTATTCATAGACAAAAACAATTGAACTATTTTTATTTTACTGTACGTTTTTTATATACCGGATAAACTACATTTTTATTAAACGTATATAAGGCAATAAATCAGATACCGAGTCTCTCGCTGGCCTTATGATTTTTGTATTTCAAATAATTGCATTTTTAATTATCCATTGCATTTTTCATTTTTAATTTATGATATATATATTTTATATGCATGAAAACATGTTTTATGTAGCATATAGTATGAAAGTTATTCACTTTTCGTTTACAGGGCTACACAAAAGTACTGTATTAGAGCGCAACAATAAATGAAAACTGATGAAAGTGTATTTTAGGTTTTGTCGTGTGTTATTCATATAAGATTATATTTACGTGCACCATGTGGTGTGTACAGAACTTTCAGAAGATATACAGTGCTGCCAATATTTAAGTCATTTTTTTTTTTTTTTTTTTTTTGTTAATGGGAATGTTTTAATATAATACTTTACCGTGTGTAGGAAAGCTGCTCAGCAATTGAAATTAATAACTTATAACCATAATATAAATAATGTGCTTTTATTCTTCCCTTGGTTTTTGTATATTTACATGTTTTGACGCTTCCTGAATACCGAAGTCAAGCTTTTAACTTTTAGCCTTTGTGTGTGTCTCTTACAGTATGTAAAAAACAAATAATTTCAAGCGATCCAAATGTTATATTTTGATGTTATACATTTGTTACTAGAAAAGATTGATCAAGATTCATAAGTTTCAAAGAATGTTTTGCCTGTGAAAGTTGTCAGATTAATTTTAAACGAACTTTTGAATTTAATAAGAGATTTGAATTTTACAATAATGTAGCTACAATAATGAAATAGGTTGTTGTGAGGGACGATAGCCCCCCCTCACATAGAACAAATAAAACTGTTATGAAGCCTAATTTAAATTTATTTTTATAGGTTTTCATAACAGTACTCAATATCTTACCCATTAATGTCCAATCTGTATTTATACTATTAAATTTCAAGGTAAAAGAAAGTCGTGTGTGCGGCATGCCAGATTTTTTAAATTCTTGACGGTTTTGATTAATTCATTGGCCTACAATTGTGTTCGCAGTTGATTTAAAGTTTAAAATTTAGTTTTTAAGAAAAAGTCCTCTTTTTTTTTATGTTTACGGAGCGTTGAATTCAATATACTCTACAAATATTTACGCTATGACATCTACAGCTCACTATAAAAGAAAAAAAAAAGCATATTAAAATATACGTATATACTTTATTGATTATAGATAATTTTTATTTGTACGCACACACTCTCTCTTTCTGTCACACACATATACATACAGGGTGGCCAAAATTAATCCAGCCGGACGTTTTTTATAAGGTGTACGCGTAATTGATGCTTTTTAATAAATATAACTTCTCATTACAGAAATGTCTGTAAATGACTACCGCTGACGTGGACGCTGCTCAATTTATGAAACTGAAGACACGTGCAGCAGTCTTTCTAAGACATAAAATCAATATCGTTTTGTAAAAATTTGTTTGTAAAACATTCGTTTGAAAATATTTGCTCTTAAATGCTTGTAAACATTTACAAGCAATTATAAATAATTTTTTCCCTGAAATGTGTAAGTTGTTCGCATACTGTGTCCTCTATCGACAAAAAATTTAACTATTATTTTTTCTTTACCAAAAAAAATCCACCTTTACGAGAATAACTTTTTCAAAACCGCCTTCAGTTCTGTCAAATCCTTCAATTTATATATGTATATGTATATATATATATATATATATATATATATATATATATATATATATATATATATATATTTAAATGGCTATAGACTTATGAGATTCTCTGTATATATCTCTGTAATCTTTTAAATTATCAGATGATTGATTTATCTCTCTTTTTGTGAAATAATTATGAGCATTATCATTATGAAATTTTTAATATATAAAGAAATATTTGTATATATTATTGAGGAAAAAAAATGTTTTTGATAAAATTCTTTTCCGCGTAATGCATTTTTTTTTTTTTTTTTTTTTTTTTTTTTTTTTTAATGAAATAGGAAAAAGTTTGATATTGCTTTTATACTTAAAATAATAATAATAAATTAATAGTAAAAATGCAGTACAAATTTGCTAACTACATAAAAAAAAATTAAAAAAAAAAAAAAAAAATGAAAAATAAAACTAGAAATTTGCAATAACATTTATTTTGCTTCGGATTAAATTAGTCTCTTGTGCCTACTACATTTTTTTTTTTAAATATTAAACTAGTATATATAACGGATAACAGCTCTCATATGAGAAATTAAACATAAATATTTACTTTTAAGAAAGCCTGTTACTCTCCTTCAATATAAAACGATAATGCTTTTTTTTTTTTTTTACATTTTATAATAATAAGAGGATGGATTTGTTTATAGAACTGAATTAAACAATGCGTAGATATATATATATTTTTTTTTATTGTACATTTATTTGTTGTTACTGCTGTTTGTTACTTTCTTTCTATATATATAAGAAGAAAGATCTGGATCCTTGAAATATTTATACTCTGGTTTTCAAAAGATTAACACGTTTTGAGATATCTGGAATACGATTTGTCTATCATAATAATAAAAAATAATAATAAAGTGTCTCCTTGTACACATGAAGTGGTGAACGAAATTTAACCAAACTTAGTTTTTTTTTTTTTTTTTTTTTTTTTTTTACTTTGACATAAACTAGAGCTGATTAAATTATGGTATCAATCAGTCAATAGGTGGCGCTTATCTCATTTTTATTCATAATTGTTTATATGACACGTTATAGGACAAAAGTTTGTTTAAATGTTTATAATGAGAATTATTTTTACCTTTCAGTATGCAAAATTTTTAATGCATGTAAGTTTAGTATAGAAAATATATAATTAAAAAAAAAACAAAAAAAAAAAAAAAAAGAAGAAGAAGAAATATTTTAGTATAAAATTCCTTGGACATTTCGAATAATGTATAGAAAAAATATTTCCTTGAAAGTTTCTTGTTGTATTAAATTATTTGACTCTTTTCTAATATTTAACACGTTTGAAATTTATAGATTTGTAATACCTCTCGAAATACAAAGAAGAAGACAAAATTCATGTTTTATTAATTTAGTGAATACATTTTTTTTTTCGAAATCTAGACAAATGTATTCGCAATTTAGATAAACTGACTTTTTGTTTCTTTAAAAAGTTTGAATGATTTTAGAACTATTAAGCTCAAATGTAGAAAGTAACGAAAACTTTTCCCTTTCGCTTCTGTTTTCCGTTAAATGTATTTTCGTAACAGAAAACTATTTCATTTTACGTTTGAATGTATTGGACATATGCCAAAATGCTCTGTGAAAAGTTTTTTTTTTTTTTTTTTTTTTTTTTTTTTTTTCTGTATGTCTTTTACATCTTTGTTGAAAATTAAACTCTTAACCATTAGCTGGAATAAATGATGATCAGCTTTCTGCCTTTCACATATTACGTTTCATTAATATTAGTTCTGAAAAAAAAAAGAATTAAAATATCTAGTTGTACCGAAGGTTATTGTCAATTAAGTATTGGATGTTTTTTTTTTTTTCTTTTTAATATAAAAACCTTCAGAAAACGATACTGTATAATATATGTACGAAAACATTAGACTTTATTATTAATTAGTATTGACAAAAAAAAAAAAAAAAAAAAAAAATGCTTTCTATGATTAACAACACAAAAATGTTTAATTCAGTATGGATATGCATATATTTTACGATTTATGCATAAAACATAAATTACGAAGGAACATTAAGATTATGTAAGGAATGTTTTGTTTGAGATTATCTAATTTCAATATATATATATATATATATATACACTGCTCGACATTGAAAATGCAACACCAAGAAGAAGTGGTCAGAAATTTATGCAAATTTTAAAGTAGACTCACGTCACTAAGTTATGCGAATGATGTGAAATCTCTCCGACGCACGTGAAGTAAAACATAAGGGAAGGAACTTGCAAAATGGGCAATATTCGTGTCGTTATTTCTGCCAGACGAATTATCGAAGACATTTTGTTTTTGTCTCGGACGATACGTGTAATAGGAGAGAATGCCAGGCAGCTGTCAACGAAGGCACTTCCAGCAGATAGACGATGTTACGAGAGGTATGGTGATTGGACTGAGAAGGGGGGGGGGAAGTTGGTCCTTACGTCAAATCGCAGCTGATACCCACATGAATGCGATCACGGTGAAGATACCCTGGATGTTTCCGTGTCGACCAAAACCATTTCCCGTCGATTGGTTGTACGTGGCCTGCACTTACGGTGTCCGCTAAGAAGACTGCCATTGACCCCACAGCATAGACGCCAACGTTTAGAATGGTGCCGGACTAGAGTGACATGGATGACAGAATGGCGAAACGTCCTGTTCTCAGATGAGTCACGATTCTGTTTATCCAGTGACAGTCGCCGCATACGTGTGTGGTGTCGATGTGGAGACAGATCTAATACGGCAGTAACTGTGGAACGCCCCACTGCGCGACAACTTGGCATAATGGTTTGGGGCGCTATTGCGTATAATTCCATGTCACCTCTAGTTCGTATTCAGGGCACTATGACAGCCCAACTATACTTGGATAATGTACTTCGGCGGGTGCAATCCCCTACATTCAGGAGCTGCCTAATGCATTTTTTCAGCAGGATAACGCCCAACCACACAAGCATGCTCTGCAAGGTATACAGATGCCACCGTACTCTCCTGAACTGTCACCAATCGAACATGTGTGGGATGTCATTGAACGCCGTTTGCAGACTCTGCCCCTGCCTCGTTCAGAAGACGAACTGTGGCAAATGGGTGAAAGGGAATGGAGAGCCATCCCTCAGGACACCATCCGCACTCTTATTGACTCTATGCCTAGACGTGTTTCTTAGTGCATCGCTGTCCGCGGTTGTCCTACATCCTACTTAGCCGACGCCGTTCTCGCTCTGTATTCTGACTATACCACACCTTCTTGGTGTTGCATTTTCAATGTCGAGCAGTGTATATATATATATATATATATATATATATATATATATATATATATATATATATATATTTAACCCTAATGCAGTATTTTTAAACATTTTAATGTAACACTTTCCTTTTTTACTTTTCTATTATATAAAAATAACATTTCCTAATTAATTAATTAATTGTTATCCATGTATTGAAATAAAGCAGCAACATAAGTTTATTGAAAATATTTCGTATACATATTAAGTATGTTAAACTGCATATAATTTCGTTTTGAGAAAGGATTCATCAAAGTAAGTTAATAAAGATTATCGATTCGATATATGTTCATAAACTAATTTATGAATTAAAAAAAAAAAAAAAAAAAAAAAAACTAATAATCATAATAGTAATAATAATTTCCAATTTAGGGTTAATGTAGTAATACTATTTTTTTTAAATTGCTGTATTAGGTTTAAAAATTCATATTTTATTGTAAGATTCAAAAATATTTCATATAAATATTTTTGGAACTTAATAAAATGCACATACTAAACCTTTAACAATATTAGAAAGATCAGAAATTTTATATATTGTGCTTGTATACAATATTTTATTAAAATATTTTCCTAACCGGTAAAGATAGAAATAAAATTTAATTAATTATCTAACATTTTTTTACAATATTAGTTACGAGAACAGCATAATATTTCCTTGAAATAAGATTGCAAAATGAAATCAAAATACATTTACATATCCCGCAGTTTGAGCAATACGAGGTGAGACATAAAATAATAACAAATATTGAAGCTAAGAAAGCTAAAGTGTACAGCATCTGAAGTCTAAGATTGCGCTTTGAGTTTCAGTATCGCTTCATATCGCTGAGTCTTTAGTTTGTTTCCGAATTGCGATCAGGTCCACACGTCTAGCACTGATGATTTCATACTTTTTCTTAAATCTAAATCGCCGTACTCTGATTTTCCATGGACGAACGTGGACTTATTTCTAATGCTATATTCCATACAATTTGAAGCACGTAAATTCATCAAAGCTTGTCAGTTAACAACACATATCTGTACTGATAAGTATAAAGGATTTAAGTCCATATTCTTGAGTTTTCAGGAGACGAAAAGTAAAGTTAAAGTAACTAAAAACTAATCAGAAGAATCGATCAGGAAAAGGGGATTAGGTTGATTTATACCCTTTTTACCATTCAGTGATTGCCAGTCATCATTTAATAAAGGGAAAAAATTGAATTAAATATCTTATACTAAAGATTAATGCTAAATTTCTGACTTGATTTTTTTTTTTTTTTTTTACCAATGGACTTTGCCAAAGACTAAATAACATGGATTTAAATCCTTTATACCAATCGATAGAGAATTTTTTTCTGAGTCTGACTATGTGCTTAAAACAAAATCGGCATTTTTTGACTTAAATCAGTACAGATATATCCGTTTAAGTTTAGCAACAGCACTATATATATATATATATATTTTTTTTTTTTTTTTCAGTTTGAATTTTCGTTTACCGACTACTCATAAGAAATGTCTTTGAAACACAGTCGAATTGTCTGTCACATCTCGCAAGATGATGATAGTTTATATAGATTATTTGCTGTTGTCGTAGCCTTAAGTCAATGTCTCTCTAGTAAAAGTGTAGCATTCCTCTAATCGATTCTGTAACCTTAAAATTGAATTATTTTTAATCGACTATAATCGATTTTAACAGTTCTCATTGAAGCCTGGTCGGTAGAGCTCCGAGCCTAGAATTGGAAGATTGCGAGTTCGATACTTGAGTCAGTCAATAACCGTCGTGTACACTAGTGGTAGCTGTTGCACTTAAAATCCGTCGTGGAAGCAATTTTTTTCTGTTCCCATCAAAATTACACCTCTGAGGGTCAGCAATTGCCGAACTATTACAGTAGACCTCGGACTAGAATGCCGGCTAGTTTTTGCTTTCGAACATCACATCCACACCATTCATTATCACCAAAGCATTCGTCAAACTGACATTACACAACCACCAAGGCAGGTTAACTTCACATTTGCTATTGCTATTTTATATTTCGATTGGGTGTAAATTATACGTAAACCACAACCTACACTAGCTGAAATGGAAAGCAAGTAATCTAATCCTTGTTATTGGTTCAAATATGTTCGGTTTGACTTTTTTTTAGAGTTTTGGTGGTAAGAGGAACAAACCAACTTAAACATTCACAATTTCAAGGACTAGGAGCCAAGAAAGCGATTTTCGCATAAAGAAGGCGCAAAGACCGCTGTGATGTTCCGGGATTTTTTCTCCATAGCCAGTATAGGGAATCCGTACCCTACTAGTATATCTGCTCGATAGGGTCACCTACAAAATTGAGAAATCTCCTCCGTGGAGGATCAAAATTGTGATGTCATGTATCCGGACCATCGTTAAGGGTGCGTCCCAAACAGTCACCAATTACTTACAGTGCAGTAAAAGTGCGACGTTAAAACTTACCAACCAACCCGAAAAAAATTATACGAGCTACATATTTTTTGTGAAAGAGGATTTTCAAATAAATACAAATTAAATAAAAAAATAAATTAATTAATAAATCAAATAAATTTCTAAACAATACTAAGAAAAATGTTTGTTGATAAAATATTTAAGATAAGCTTCTCTGAAATTTTGTCATTTACGATTTTTTTTTTTCTGATATGAATGTCAATTTGCATACAAAACTCAGCGCGACCTGGGATTGAACCCTGCACCTTATGTCTACCATCTTTAATCGCAGAACCGCTTGGCCACTGGTGGGCTCCCTTTAATGGAATACAACTTTAAAAAAGAAAGAAAGAAAGAAAGAAAGGAAACTCTTCTGCGATTCTAAAAAGTGCAAATACGCCAAACACTTTATAAACACAGATTGAAATCGGCCTTATAATGAAAACCTGTTTGGATGAATAAGAATTAGGGTCTGGTTATTTCTTCTTTGCACCCACTATTGAAACCATAAAAATCGATAACCATGAAAAAAATCGTATTAATTGGAGATACAAATTCTCTGTATTTATGTAAAAGATTTATTATTATTATTCAAAGTTTTTCCTGCGTCTCGGTTAATTTTCAGAGATCTTACATAGTTTTCAAAAGTTTCATTTTGTTTTTGAAAAAGGGTGAGAAATTTTCACCCATTATTTACCTCTAATGAGAACCTTGAAATACGACTACCTTTTTAGTGCTAGTGTTTACGAATAAAAAAGGCTCACCAGCGGCCGAGCGGTTCTGCGCTCAAAGCTGATAGACGTGATTTGCAGGGCTCGATCACAGTTCGCGCTCTTCGGCCTAACCGTTCGGAGTTTTCCGTGGTTTCCTCAGAAACTTGTGTAAATACGGGCTACGACCCCTCAGAAAGACCTCTCGAAGTGTACTCCCCCTCAGGCTTAGGACATAAAGCAGTCAATCGGTTTTATTCCCAAATCCAATCCAGTCCGTTTACAAATAAAAATGATTTCGAAAAATAGTTAGATTTTCTTTCACAAAATTCAGTATCGTAGTCTTTATTGGGTTAAAAAAAAAAAAAATATATATATATATATATATTTTTACAATATGAGAATCGACTGACTTCTTAATTTTGTCAAAAATAGAAAATTTAGATTTTAAAATAGTCTTAAAATAAAATAATTTTTATGCATAGTTTGAACGTTAACAATTTAATCACTGTAAAAATTTCTGTAAAATTAAACCACATTTTTAACAAAATACAGCATAGGTTGCTGTAAATTTGTATAGCTAGTGTAAAAATAATTGAAGATTTGTTACTTCACACTGTGTTGTACATCAGTTTAAAACATTTTCCAGAAATATTTTGGTGCGTATTACAAGATTTATCAGCTAGTCAGTTCTGATGTTGACTTTATCTGTTTTTGTAATCCCAACGGCGTGGTTGGCAAAGCGCTGGCCTCTGACACAGGTGATTGTGAGTTCGAATCCCGGGCTTCCCACGTTGGTTAGCTTCACATGAAAATTAGTAAATTAGCTTTTGCGTGTAAAAAAATAAATAAGTTGTTTAGTGTTGTGGATTTCTCTCTGCACGCATGTGTAATAATTGCAAGAAACTTTTTTAAAGCATTCCAGAAACTGAAACTTTTAATTTTAATTTTACGGTCAATGCTACTTTTTTTGCAGGTTGGATGTATGTTTCCTCACAACGTAAAGTTACTGGCGATACATCATTCATCGTCTAAATGTATTTTTACGGCCTTTGACTGGAATCTCTGCTGCCTGGCTTTGCCCGTAATTTTACTGCAGCATTTTTTACAGTGTTCTGAAAGTTCTGTACGCATCACATATTGCACATGAATGTAATCATACATGAATAACACATGGCGCAACCTAAAATGCACCCCCATCAATTTCCAATTTCCAATTTATAATGTCGAGGCCATTGGCTTGGAGGGGTGTCAAATTGATAGACAGATTGGTATTTGATAAACATCCAGTCATTCAGTGTTCTTTTATCGCTTATTTTCTCTCCGACAAATGTTATCATCCCTATTTTAACACTGGACTCGTTCAGCCCCAATTGCACAGAGGCTCCCGAGGTTGCAAGAAACAAGGTTAAAGAATATATATAATAATAAAAATAAATAAATAAATAAATAAATAAATAAATAAATATAAATATATATATATATGTACAGTTTTGAAAGTATTCAAACTCTACAAGACTAAAAAATATTGCTATTAGTATTTTTTTTCAAATTAAATATACGCTATGTATACATATAAGTTAAAGAAGAAGAAGGACATGGATAGAATAAAAATAAAATTTAACTCAAGCTTCAAATGCGATTTTATTTTCATTCATTGCCTTTAAAATATAAACACTTTAATATTAGTTTATATTTTAAGGCAATGAATGAAATTAAAATCGCATTTCAAGCTGGAGTTAAATTTTATTTTTATTCTATCTATGTCCTTCTTCTTATTATTATTTCAAGGAACCATTCTGAGATTTAATGGACTTTTTAATGGACAATTGTAAATTTTTTAAATGAAACTGATTATCTAAAACACAAGTGTGAAGTCGTTCCTTCACATATATGAGTTTTAATTATAACTTTAAATAAAGGCAATAAGTAATTATTATATTTTCAATAAATTAAATGGCTAATAAAAATAGATAACGAAATTCTAAATTACTTTTATTTATTCGCGTTTGTCTATAATAGATATCGTAATTCTAATAATACTTTATCCCTTATGCTATTAATAAATCTTTTGAGAACAAAAAACATATTCCTTTTAAATGACATTCATAAGCTCTTCTAAATCATTTAATAAATAAAATATAAAATAATATTATTTCCAGTCATAAGCCGTTGGATACATAATTACATTTTCATTCTTTTAAATTTCGTATGTTTATTTATTCGAAGCTAAATTAAGCAATACATTTCCGTTCTAATATCATTAAAGAGTAATATATATATTTTATCACAGGATGTGCAATAAATCCTAGTCTGGGTGTCTCCCTAAAATAACGGTCTTCTGGCGATAAAACTTGGCATAAACTGCTGTAACGAACTTACTAAATTCAAAATATTTATATTAAATTATTCTACAAACAAAGGATTAGCTTTGGCTGGAAAGTTTGGCACTGTTTTAATAATTTTGGCGTAATTCATCAGTCTGATCTTAATTGTAATAGAGTCAACTTCAGAATTCGCTCTTCAACTGTTGATTGAATAACATGTAACCCCGTAGCTCTCTCTCTCACCCCTATCTTTTGCATTCTCGTAACTTTTGGTCATGCTGAAATTACACTATTAATGTACTGTTGATTTTCTTATGAAAACTCTACAAAATAAAAATAAATATGTTTTACGGCGAACTAATAGTTCTTTTTACTTTAACGCCATCTTTTTCAGCTATACGGACCTGGACATTAATTGGAACTTTAACAGTAGAATCCCAGGATTTCTACTTAATACATATTGGTGCCAGATCAGTGACCAACCAGTTCGAGATGCATTGGTGAGGGAGAGGGGCAGTTACTTAAATAAATTAGTTAATATATCATCACAGCTGTTTTCTTTTAAAAGAGAAAAGACTGACTTATAGAGATACTCAACTAAAGAAGTGTTTGATTAATTTGACTCATCATCGGATCGTAAACGTCAATGACTCGATGGTGTTCTAATGGTTCTCTTGTCCTCAACTATTATTGAATATATGGAGTACTGCGCCGAGAAATGCCTGCGGTTCTTCGAGCCAAATCGACGTGATTCCTGAATTTTACCGGCTGGGATGAACGGTCAGCGAGCTACCCGTATCTTCCGATCTGCTCGATGACATAGGACAGAAGTACCGCATGTCTACAATGTGATTCCCCCCCTTCCCTAGACTCATTCGGTGAGACGGGCCGAAGCGGAGATATTTTATTAATATGTGCGTACAACGAAGTACTACTCCTTACCTCACGTTGGATTTGAGTGAAGTGCTTGATGTTTATATGCTCTGCCTATGGAGCTGATTTGCGATATTCTCCTCGTATAGTGATCAACATTGCCTGTACGCTGATTTTCCAAAGTGTCTCTCAGATGCTCTGATTTATTTTTGTTTCTCCACTTTAAAATTCGAATGAAGTCAGTGGAAAAGCCATATGATTTTTTAGTGCTTGGATTTTAGGCCAGCTATCTACGCAAAGAAACTTTTACAAATCTTACTATTAGATATATATGTTTAACCCTATAAGCGTTAAGCCCGTCTTTTTCCGGATTTGAAATGTGTCTCGTAAATGGTCAGGCCCTTCTTTTTCTTGATATAGATTTTCGTCTCTGAAGCGTTGAACCCGTCTTTTCTTAGATACATATTTCCAGGGCTGAGTAGTCAGGCCCGTTTTATTCCAGATTTCACTTCCCTCCTTTCGCAGACTCTTTGATTGACATGTGGGTTGAACGGATAAGATTAGTTTACAAGCAAATACAATTGATTCCGAACCAGATCTTTGGGGTTGTATCTTTAACAATACTTATGTATGTTTTGACATTAATCCTGCAGTTGAAAGATAACTCTTACTTCTTTGCTTTTAAACAAGTTCACAACATTTCTTTTGAAATGAAATAAATATTTCTCCATGTTGGAAATAAAATTTAAATGTTACATTCATAAGTGTAATTGAATTTTCTATATGTAGGGGCGAAAACTTACATTTAAATAGTGCTATCTTAATAATACAATGTAATCTTATGATTTAAAATCACTTATTTTGCTCTGTTTTAATAATTTTCCGTGTAAAATCATTTATAATTATATAACTTTTTTTTTTTATTAAAAAATATAAGTTATACTATAATTAAAATGAAATTGTTTATGGTTGACGCCAGAGTCATTTCTGCCTTACAATTCTGCAATTTAATAAATTATAATTCGGTGTAATATATATTATGAATAAGCATACTGCAGGCTAATACAAGAAATGAACGTGCCAAAAAAAATCTAAATAAATAAATTAATAAATAAATAAATAAATAAAAATAAATATAAGAGGTGGAGAGCAAAAAAAGAAAAATAATTAATATCGTTTAAAATTTGTCTCTAACTGAAGTTGAAAACTTTAAACTAACAGCAAATGTAAAATTTAGTAAAATTAGTAGTTAGATAGTTAGTTAAATAATGTAGAAGTTAGATAGTAGAAGTGAAATAATATGAATAAACATTATTCCAGATTTAACATTAAATTAAAAACGAATCAAATACTTTCTTCTTACGCTTATAGAAAAAATTACAAATAAGAAAGATCGAATAAAAAAAAAAAAAAAAAAGAAGAAGAAGAAGAAGAAGGAAAGATTTTGGGAGTCTGCATATACAGTAGACTGCCAGAAATTCGCACATTACAATCAATATAAACAAATAAAATTCACGGTAAAGATTCCAAGGGAAAGAAAATGGAGATAGTACTTAATTCAATAGTTATATTTTAGGTGCCGAATGAGACAGATAAAGGCAATTTTATTTGAGGTCTAGGTCTTTTATGTTTGAAATAAATTAATAATAATAACTATTCAAAGACTGAAAAAAAAAGTTTTATTTATATTTCTAAACATAGTGATATATATATTTATTATAATGCACAAGTCAATTATATCAAATGTTTTTATACTTAAACTTTGTATCTTATATAATAAGGCAAATTTTTATTTTTTAATTGAAAAAACATTATGCAATATAAAACTTCGTATATTTTTTAATCTTTAATTGCTTATTATTATTATTATTATGCATATTTTACATACTTATTTATATCACTATTATTTTAAAATAATCATTATATCATAAAAACTCTAATTCAGAATTGTATGGGAAAAAAAAAAAAAAAAAAAAAAAAAAAACGGAAATCCACAAAATTAAAAAAAAAATGTACAGTTTTTGGTCCCGAAGTGTGCGGATTTTTTTTTTTTTTTTTTTTTTTTTTTTTTTTAATACTATATATATATGAAGAGGATAGAGATGAAAAATTAGATAGATAGATGAAATATAATGATATCTTTTTATACAAATGCAGGGTAAGGAAAAGTAGTGTGAATGTCGCACCATGTTATTTATTATTCAAATTAATAGATTTGTAAATTTGATACACATAAATTTTTTGGCCTGAATAATATTGAAGGGATGAGTTATACTATGAAGCAATAAGTGAATGACTATACATTTTTTCATATTTTTCACGCAATTTTTGAGTAGCTTTGATTAAAAATATCTCACTATTAGAGTTTTAGAACACTTTATAAAATACTTTCTTTGAATAATAATTCAAGAAAAAATAAATAAATAAATGAAATATAAACTTTTATCAAGTAAACTATATTGAATACTATTATTTGCGCAATGGATATTTATTTTTCCAATTGTTAGGATCAGATATCCTGTGATATCAATTTATGACTGTTTGTTATTGTACTTTTAATTATAATTCATTTATTAAAATAAATTAATATTTCATGATGACGTTTTTTAGCACTTTAATTTTTTATAAAAAAAAAAAAAAACTACTATATTTTTAGTACATATATATAAAAAAGGCGGAATAAACTTACTACATCTAAATTCTGCAGTTCAGATGGCATATTTTGAATACTTTTATAATTATACAACATCCTTCTCACAGTACTAAATAATCTGCGACTCATTCTCTAACATTGAATGAAATCAGAACTAAGTTAAGAAAGCTCAATTTATATATATATATATACATATTTGATGATGACATTTTTTAACACTTTAATTTTTTTATTAAAAAAAAACTACTTTTTTTTAGAACATACATATAAAAGGGTGAAATAAAATTACTATATTTAAATTCTGCAGTTCAGATGGCAGATTTTAGAATACTTTTATAATTATACAACATCCTTTTCACAGTACTAAATAATCTGCTACTCATACTTTAACATTGAATAAAATGAGAACTAAGTGAAAGAAGCTCAATATATATATATATATATATATATATATAAGTAAACCTAAATAAATTTAGAACATTTATATTTATTAGAATTAAAAAAGGAAGAAAGGTAGCTCTTAAAATCTTTCCTATAGCTTTAGTTTTAGACAGATTGCTTTTGCATAGTCCTAAGCATAGTTTAAAAACAGTAAAGCTTCAAATATATAATTTGTTATAACTATGGTGGAAAAATGATCAAAAAATGATCTTTATAATTTTATTTATAAAGAGAATTGGCTGGAAATAAATTTGAATTCACGGGAGTGGGGGAAGGGACTGCATATTTCTAGAGAAAACGTAAGTTAAAAAATTTGACCGCAAACAATTTTTCCATCATATTTGTGTAAATTTAAGTAGAGATAAAGAGGAAAATGCAGGACTATATGGTAAAAAAGAAATATTCTAGTGTGGCAATCACATAACTTTCTCTTACCCGAAATTCATTACCATAATGACAGATTGTACGTTAAAGAATAAAATAACGAATACTGTAAAATAAATGTTCATTAAAAACAATTTTAAATAGGCGAAAAACATATTTTTTCTGATTCAAGGAACTTCATAACGTGTAAATATAACAAAAACACAATTTCGAAAAGTTGACCGAAAAGCAAAACTTTATCTACCATACATATGGATAAAAGAAAGTAAAAAGTAAAAATGTCGATAGTAATTACCGTAAATAAATTTAGAAAAAATTATTTTAAAAAATTAAAATTAAGCGGGCATAAATTAAAATAGCCATACATAATAGTGAACATTAATGCTTGTCAAAACTGTCCATAATATTCTTTATACTAGACTATATTAATTTATATATTTCAATTATATTTCGTGAAAACAAATTATTACTTTAATGTTTTTGATATTTATAAACCAAACTTATATAAATTAAATCCTTTAGATATATTATATTTTTTAATATTATCAACTCTGTTAAGTTATACTGAATGATGATCAGATCATAATCATAAATGGATCGTCTTTTGGAATGCACGGTAGTCATTCATACTGTCAGGATATTAGAGAAATGTATAGGATCATACTCATGCAAGAAGCATGAAAACAGTGGGGGGGGGGGGGGAGAGAAAAGAGGAAGGAAAGAAAGAAAACTAATAATACATACAAGCAAATGCTATTTTCTTCCATTCTTCTTCTTCTTCTTCTTCTTCTTTTTTTTTTTTTTTTTTTTTTTTTTTTTTTAAGAATATAAATACATATAATCTATAAAATGTTAAAACAGATTACTAAATTATCAGATGAATCCCTTATGATTTGAAGATTATCTTAAACGGAAATTTGTCCATTTTGATTTTTTTTTTTTTTTTTGTATCTTTTGGAATGCACGGTAGACAATCATAAGAACCTCTAATATTGAATATATATTCCTTTGGAAAATATGTTATTGCATTCCATGAAATGCTTTAGATAAATGTTATTTTATCTCCAGTGTTTTTCCGTAATATTAAAACGAAGATTAATTGCAGGGCTCACTCGAGACTCAGCAGTATGAAAAGCCCAGTGTCTCCCCGCCCCCGTCCAAATTAATGTCTTACACACAATATTTTAAATAAAATTGCTTCATATTAGTTTAATTCATTTTAAATAAAAACGATTACACTTTGTTTGTTCTACAGTTTAATTACAAAAGTACTTTTAAAATTTAAATGTATAATATAGAATTATATATAATCAGCTACCTTTAGAAGTAAAATACGCAAATTGCTTTCAATAGAAAAAATAGTCTTTCTTTGTATTTTTTTCCTCCATTCTTTATTTTTTAAATTAATTTATATTAAAGTTAATCAGTGTGACTTCCATCAAAATTTTATTTTTTTCCCATTCACAGATATAGAGTAATCCAATCATCATGCATTTTAAATCTATTAAATAATATAAATTTAAATAAAGGATTGGGGCGATGCAAAGAGAAAGCCATATAATTAATCCATTGTTTGTTAAAATTCTAAAATTCTATAAAGAAATTTTTTTTTCAATAAATAAATAAAAACAGTTATTCAGTAAAATAGACAAAGAAATTAAAATACTAAAATATTATGTTTAACATACATACTTCTAACAAACGCGAGGGTGAACATATTTTATTTATTTCTTCCGTGGAAAACAAAATCAAATATACGTTATTATAATCATGGAAATTTCTTTGTCATTTATTAATTTTATTACCACAGCAGTTTTGTATTAAATAATGAATAACACTGCTCGGCATGAAAATTGCCTCTGACATAACTTCAGCATATTGTAAAATACATTATGTAAAATGACCTTCTGAATCCAAATAGGACGACCATTTTGACCTATAACCCATCGTTTTTTAGGAATGGCCCCCTATTTTTATCATTTTTCGGTGATTGTATGGCTCTAAATTTGATTTTTAGGAGGCGCGGGGGGGGGGGATTATCTTAATCGTTAAATATCTTCTGAGGGGCTACAGCGTTGGAAAATTCTAAAACATGGACTACAAGCGATTTTTTTTTTTTTTTTTTTTTTTTTTTTTGTGGGGGGGGGGGGGGAGGATTTGCCACTGAAATTATGCATTACATAACTTTTATTTTTTAAATATGTTTAATGTTATTTTTTTAACTTTATATTTTTTCGTTTTCAGGTGTTAAATTAATTATTTTTCATTCTTCAAATTACATTCATGGTCATAAAATTATCGGACATGGTAATAAATTGAGAGAGGGGGTGGTGTAGCTAGAAAACGGTGGGTGACTGGGCAAAATGGGAGTCATGTTCGGATTCAGGAGGTCACATAAGAATTAGCAAAAATGGTGTGAGATCTCGAAACTTTTTTTTTTTTGCAGCGTAGTGTAATTTAGCTATAAAATGTCTCAATTACTGATTAAAATAGTTTTATCTGCAGATGATCACATCTAACTTCTTGAGCTGCAAAGCATATTTATTATCAAATAATTTTCAGTCCATGCATTTTACTAAACACATATTACCATTTAACCCTTTAACTTACATTAGCTTCGCAGTGAAATTAAACATCCAACATTGTTTTATGCAACAATAAAAAAAAAAAAAAAAAAAAAATTACAATTGATTTTTTAAACATTTGTTTTTTCCTGTTTGTTAGAGATGTTGTCTACGCTCGATCCCAGATACGCTCATCTGCTTAGCTGTTCAGAGTTTTTAGCGATTTCTTACAAAACTTGCGCAAAGACGGGCTAGGATCCTTAAAATGATCCAACGGAAGGCATACATCTGGGAACCTAGATACATCTGGGAACGCATTCAATTAGCTTTAATGTCCCAACACACTTTTCGTTAGACAGCCGCACTACTCCGAAATTCGTCAAATGATGTTTCTAAGAAAGCCATACGTAGAAGGCATTTTAAATATCTTAGTAAGCGCGATAGCGCCTTTCTGCTTTGTTAATGAATTCGTGCCTAGCTTTTATCACCTGATGAAGTGATGTACTGTTATTTCCACTTGAAAAAACTGTTGCAAGTTTTACAACTAATAAAGCTTCCTTGCAATGCTACTTATTTATCAGGTTAATTATATTTGAATGTAATTAGTGTAACATGTACATGTTTCGAACAAGTTACTTCTTAAAAATTAAAAATGCTATTTTTCTTTCTTTTTATTTTCCCTTTTTTACTTTCTTTTTTTACATATTTATGACCAATTTTTATTTCAACTATTAGAAAAAAAAAAAAAAAACTTTTTTTTTTCTTTTTTTTTCGACATGAAAAAAAAATACATTTACATATTTATTTATATATTCTTAACTCATGAAACATAGAATCTAGGAATATGTAGTTTTTATAATTTCAATACATTTTTTAAAGTCGTATTTATGTCAAAAAATTTATTTACCGTCAGAAATTTCCTTTTTATTGTTATTATTATTATTATTAAATTTATTTGAATATTTGTCATTCATTTTAATTCATAAAAACTGATATCATTATTTTAGAAACTTTAACATTCTTTTAAATAAATTATAAATTCTTTTAAATAAATTATTATTCTTTTAAGTAAATTTAACATTCTTTTAAATATTAATTATAAATATTTTTAAATAATTTTTTAATATAAACAAAGGTGTCAAATCCTTCTGAAATTATAAAAAATACATGTATGTTAACTTTATTATATTTTATTTATTTATTTATTTATTTTCAACATAAAGAAAAATAATATAATGATAATGGGCAATATATATATAGCATGTCGATCTAGCAAGATTTTTTCAATTTTATTATTTGCACATTTGCACGTTTATTTTTTCTTTCTTCGACATAAAAGGAAATATATTTATCTGTTTATTTTATTTTTATTTTCGTCATTTTTTTTTTTTTTTTTTTTAATTTACAGTGTGATTTTTATTTAATATCATTTGACCCAATATCATACTGAATTAAAAAATACGGCGTTAGCTAGATATCGTCCTGATTAATAGGTGTACTAATTCTTCATAAAATTTAATAATCTGGACAGATGCAATGTCAAACTTTCAGCATTTTTTCAAGGTGTAATACGATAAACGGCGAGAATGGAAAATCACTGTCTGAAAGAAATAGTAAGACCTGTTGTATTATGAAAAAAAAAAAAAAAAAGTGCTTATCTCTGGTAATGTTTTTAATTGACAGCTAATCTCTTTTTACTTTGTGTTTGATAAGCAAGGGGACTGAAAATGACAATGGAAACAACTTCAATTAATTTTTAAAAATCCAGAAATCTGGTTTCAAGTGCTTCGTTGTGAGTCAAAACAGAAAGTATGAAAACTTTTGTAACTCTTCAGACAGCTGTTACACAAACACATTATTATTGCTGTTATTATAGATCAAATGATGTGTAAACGAAGAATTAACAAAATTTACTGGCATATTTGACATTCGATAAAAACAAAGGTAAAAAATTAATCTAGTAAATACACCCCCCCTTTAAAAAAAAAAAGAAAAAAAACTAATAATAAGAATAACAAAATCCATTTATAAAATTATCATTAAATAAATAAATAAATAAATAATAAATTAAATAAATAAACAAAATAAACAAAATAAATAAACATTTAAATAAATGTATATAAATCCAGAGAAGTATCTTTGTATCTATGTGCATATCGCTGTGTCTGTGTGACTGTCTTTATCTGGTGCTTAAATTACTGATCGCAGAGCTACAAAACTTAGCAGAACTTGGACCATAAAAGTGCACCTCATTAAAATAGTTTTCACCATTCTTTTTTTCTTTTTAATTATTTTAATTATTTTCGGTTTCGATTTTATTCATTAACACTTATGTTTTCTTTTCTAATATTTATTAATTCATATCAATCTGCGTACCTTAGCAACAGCTATTGCGCTATTTATTTTTTATTTAATTTTTTTTTAATTAGAGGGCGATTTTTCTTTTTCCTTTTTTGTGTTTATTGAATTCAAATTGTAAAATAGTCGAAACATATTGAATTTTAAATTAAAGAAACTATTTAAAAATTCATGTTTATGCATAATTTTTATAATGTCTCAACTTTTTACTTTTCATACAATTAAATTCTTTGAAAAGGATTTTTTTTTATTTTTTTTTTTTTTTTATTATTATTATTTTTTGTTAGTTCATTTTATTTATCAGAAAAAAATTGTAATATAGTATAAAAGATTAAATTTATTAAAATGGTCTTATATTGGTCGGAAATATATGGTAATATAGTGCGAAGACTGTAGGATATAAAATACACGACTTGAAGAAAAATATTTAATAGATGCTGAGACACAGTCGCCTTTAAAATCACAGTTCTTAAACAATAACAGCTCCACCTGTCGTCGATAAATACCCAAATTAAAGTACTGAATAAAGACCCTTCTGAACATAGTGTGAACTTGGACCGATGCAGTGCAGGAAGGAAAAAAGTGGCAGTAGGCAGTCAGTACCCAAATAAAGTTCTAGAGCGATTTCAATGTAATTATTTTTATAACTATTATTATTTATTTATTAGGCGATTAAAAGGGGGGAAAAAACGGTTGCTCAATTCTTTTGATTTTTTTTTTTTTTTTTTTTTTTTTTTATATGGTGACTAAGTGAAGTTTATTAATAATAATAAGCAATAAAAATGACTTGAAAAAAGATAGGACTATGACGATCTAACAAACTCTATCGTTCAAAATAACAAATAATTTGTTTATTCATGTTGCCATTTTACGATTAAGAATCTGTTGTTTTCTGCAAATTATCTCAACCCTTTCATTCCCAATTCTTTCTCTCCATAAAACAATAAATCTTATATTTAGTCATAAATTTATTTCAAAAGTAATATATATAAACATTTTTTTTTTTTAAATAGGAGTGATAGCAAAGTACGAATTAATTTAGCTAACAAATCAACTGAGATGTGTTTATTTATGTTTAATATAACCACTGATGCCATTAAAAATCATAAATTTTCAATAAATAAAAATGTCAAAATTTTGGAAGAAATATATACTGTACTTAATTAAAAAATAAATTATAAACATTAAAAAAATAAATACAAAATATTTCAAACAATTACTTTACTAAAACCTTTATATCCCAAATTATCTTATTTTTGGAGAAATAGTTTGAAACTTTTTATTATATATATATATATATATATATTGCTGCATGAGAAACATCTCAAATTAAATTTACCTTAAACTATAGTTTAACTATAGGGAAACATTATAGGGAGTTTGAAGTTCCATTGAAATCCTGCGGTAAATTTAGGCTATATTGAGTTTTTTTTTTTTTTTTTTTTTTATGGGACTTTAAAGTCCCGGTGAGATACAAAGGGTTAAAATCAATTTAAATCAAGAACGTTTTATTTAATTTTATAAATACAGAATATTTTATTAATAAAGAAAATAATCTTTATTTGATTATTTAACAAAGCAAAATGTGCAGTTTTTTGCGAATATGTTGAAATTAGTTGAAAAACAACAAAATTAATTTCCATGGACTAAAAAATAATTTCATGCTGTATTGTAAGAAATTTATTTCAAAATTTATTTCTTCTTGCCAGTTCAAATTACTAAACACTGATCTACATAAAATTTAAAACAAGTTTCTTCAATTTTTACCACATGATATTTATATAAATTCGAAACGTCTCCATGAACTAAACTCCAAAATAGAACTGAAATTCTTTACTCTTTATTATATAACCATGTATTCCTTTATTTATTTGTATTATTCATTTCTCTCGACGAAATTAGACTCTAAATATTTAATTTATTATTAACTAGCAAGCCAGTGCGAATTTCTCTCACTTTATTTCTTTCTAACCTTTAAAATTATTATTATTATTTAATTTTAAAGCCATAAAAGCATGCTTATGCATATTTACACATGCATAAGCAAATTTATTATTTAACTTTTTTTTTTTTTTTTTTCATATTTTATTTTATCATAGATATAGTAATAAGACATAGATTGATCATCGAATTTGAAATAGTGATTCCTTTTCATTTGGGAGAAGCTGGCTATTTTACTTTCTTATGGATATTTTTCCTCGAGTTAATATACGCGGTAATACACACAGATAATTTAGCTAATAAAATTTACGAATAATTTATGTACTAAAAGAAAATGAAAAACTCTAGCTACCAATTTTTCATTCTTTTTCTTTTCTTTTTCTTTTTTTAATTAACTATACTCTAGTGTACTCATATCTGCAAAAAACTGACTTTCTTTCGGCATTTATTATTGTACTTCTTTGAGATAAAAATCATCTGCATTCATCATGGAAAATAATTTTAATAAATTATAATTAATAAATAATTTGTATTGCGTAAATTTGTATAAGATTATATGTACAAGAAAGTCTTGTGGTGGCCACAACATATTAGTTATGTATTAAAACGTCCACGGCTGCTAACTACATTTAAACGAATTTTTAAATTTTCATATTACTTACTAATATAAAATCTTAAAATTTAAAGAGAGCATTTCCTTAAATATAAAGATAGTAATTGTTTCATAATAATAACAGAGAACTGATTATAAAAATGATATTTTTTATAATTTATTTGAATATAACTTATTTATGAAAACTTGTCCCGTTTCTTTTCATATATTTATTAAAACACTTAAAAGCCGTGCAATATTCTGGCATTTAAAAAATTCATTAACATTCTACTCGATTAAGATTTTCGAATTTTATACTTCCTATTGTCTGATGCCCAAACCTTTTTCGACACTAAAAATCTTTGCACAATAACATGGGGATGATACATCTATATAAAATACTATATCTGTGCATTTTATGCAGAAAAAAAGTAATAATAATAATAATTCGTAATTTTATTTTATTTATTTATTTGGCAAGAATTAAAATTTTATATGTCCATTTTTAAAGCTTTTACCAAGTTATTATTTTCATATTTTAATTAATTTTAAAAAATCTAATCGAAATTTCGTTACAAATAAGGTACCAAATGAAATTGGTGTTTTATTAGTATTATACATAAATTACTCTTTAAAATTTTCAGTCTTAACTCTATAGAGAAATATCTATGCACTTATATTTTCTGAAAAATAAAGCAGTGTTTGAGTTTTCCCTGAAAAATCAACATAACTTTGCTGAGAGGCAAATCTGGGTAAAGGATTGTCAACTTCTATCGTGAAAAGATATTTCCATTGTATTGATACACGCCCTTTCAACAAAGGTATTAGCCTGCTGCTTAACTCTGTGTGTGGGGGAAAAATTTTTTCTTCTCAACTCTAAGATTTCCTGAAGTACAACGCTGAATTCTAAAGACCGGTTATTATTTTGCAGTATACAGTAAACTTTTCAGGTATTTTTATTGCAGCAATAGAAAAGAACGCGTAACGTCGAAAGGGTTAAACAGCATGGGTGTGCATAAACTCATTAAACTCATGGATGTGCATAAACTCATTAAACTCATGGATGTGCATAAACTCATTAAACTCATGGATGTGCATAAACTCACTAAACTTTTCATAACAGACTTTTACGTGTCGCTTGCGTATGGAGTATTTTTTTTAAGAATATTTTTTAGTTTATGTCAGTTTAGCGTAATAACGTAAGTAGAATATTTTCGTATTTTATTGATGAAGATTAAAATTTTTTTCTAAATAAATAAATATTATTACTACCTTTTTCGTGTATAACAATAATTTTATGACTTTCAATAGTATATTCATGGTTACTCTGTGCATTCTTTTTCTAAATAATATTTTTTTCATTTATATGGAAGCTATTTTATAAAATTGGTATGGTATAATAATTGATCATAGATTTAAAAAGAAAGTTGTGTTTTTTTTTTTTTTTTTTTTTTTTTTTTTTTTTTTTCTCATTGCATAGAATTTTTTGATTTCTCATTCAGAGTAAAAAAAAAAATGTTTCATATTTTTTTACTAAATTGAAATGTTGTTTTGCTGATAATTTTTATTTAAGGGGGTTGGAATAAATTAATTTTCTATATGATATGTAAAAGTAATTTTTCATATTATTTTCACAGCTTAAATTTAATATTGAATTTGTTTATTTATCACAGTGAATATATGTGTGTTGAAGGGAAATAAATAGATAAATAAAAAAGGGAATGAAATTAATACATATAGTATGTGATATTTGCAGTATTTTAACGAACTTTTTTTTAAAATTCATTAACATCGCAATATTTATTGTGTTTGAGGTGTTAAATTTTTCCATGAGGTAAATTTCTTGTCTTTTAATCAAATGTTTAATAAAATTAGTTATTGTTTACTAATTGAATGTTTTATATATATATATTATTGCAAAATAATTATTACTCTTTATTAATTAATTTTAATTAATTTTCTAATTTAAGAACTAAACTTAAAGTTATTTCTCATGTTGGCGTTTTTCAGGCAGGTTGGAAATACACATACCTTTTTATTTACTTTTGGGAGATGTGTCGCAAAATTTTGCTTTGATATTAGTCGGTATCTTGACACCTATTTCTCCTCTTTTTACACACATATATATATATTTTTTTTTTGTTCACTTATTTTAACCTGCTTGGAACTGCCATTGCATAACAAATTAATAAATAAAATAATTGGAGTGATAATTTCAGGTATTCCCATACTTTTGTTCATAAACTTATATACTTTTGTAATTGCTTTTTAATTATGCATCACTGTGTCTCAAAAGCTAAATGTCAACACTACACCTTTCTCTAAATACCATTATTTATCCTTTCATTTAAAAATAGATAAACAAATAAAATAATTTAGATTTATACATCTAATTTAAGTCCTTGAATTGAAAGAGGCACAATTAATATGTTAGGATTCAAGTTTATGTAATTTTGTGTCACAATGTGCATTAGTAGAGCTCCTAATTGCGCTTGTGTTGTTGGCATTCAATGCTCTTTTCCTTATCTTGAATTAATGGCCAAATTTTTCTTGGTGAGGGGACCTGCATTGATTGTCATTGTTTGTATGATTTTACATTAAACTTCACTTAATTTGAGTATGACTATAATTAACTTATATTTTTTTTACTATTTAAATTTTACATAAAATTTAACATTTTTTTACAGAAATCGAATGGAATTGTTTTTATTTAGGGAATTTTTTTTTCTTATTGTTTTCTAATATTGTTTCTATAAAAAGATCTTTCCCACAACGCATAGGTACATACGCACGCACACAATGACAGAAGAAATAAATAAAATAAAATATTGAATAAGATATTAATTAATTGATTGTATCTCCAACAATTTTCTTTTTTAACACTATATGTATTCAGGACAATATGTAAATCCAGTACATAATATATTTTATGAATCTATACTGGCCGTATCTTGTTGCATGCAAGTGTCCTAAATAAATTTAACACACAATTTTCCAAATTTACATATTTCTTTTCTCATTTTTTCGGATATTATGTACATTGACTTTCATGTAAACCTAACAAATTTGTTAGTCTTGAACATAAGGTTCAATGTTTTATTTATTATACTTACCAGGCATTCTTAAATAATCATGTACAATCACTTATACAGAAAGGGAGTTGGTTGTATATCTTAGATACCTAAACACATAAACATAATTTTATTCTATTCTAATATTACTTTTGGTTGTCGTATATTTTTCAATTTTTAATTTTTATAATAACATAACACAGTATTTTCTTTGCCCATTTTAACTAAAATGTTACATTTTAGCACAAATGTTTTAATTATTTTTTCTAATTTCATAAACTTGGAGAAATTTTATAACACATTGTATATTTTTGTCGGTTAGATGTTATCGCGTAAATCCAGGGATTCTTATGCTGGTCGTAAAATTTGACATCTAATGTAATTTTTCATTTCACACATTTTTTTTTTTTTTTCCACATTCATTCAATTTTGTTAGATGAAGCCTATCATCATTTTCTAAAATTTTAACCCTTAATTACCTTTCATACGAAATTTATTTTATGTGCATAATAGTTTTATTTCGTTCATTTACGTAAAAAAAAAAGAGAAAAGTTTCAGAGTAATCGTGATAAGATTAAAAAAAAAAAAAAAAAGAAAGAGAAAAGGGGAGACTGCTTAATTTTTTTTTTTTTTTTTTTTTTTTTTGAAACAGAAATAAACATCTCGCCATTCCGCCTGAGTTTGTTTATGTTCTAATATTAATAATAGTGATATATTTTTTTTCATTCAGTTCAAATACGTTGATTGCAGAAAAGTTTTTTTTTTTTATTTTTTACTGTACATATATCTTTTTATCGCATTTATTCACTATTTCATGTTGTTTATTGGTTTATGTTCAATATATATATCGTATATATATAGGAATATTTCTCTTCTATTGCTAGCTAATAATTATGACAATACATATATGGTAAGCTTACTTTAACATCGAATTGGGCCCACTGCTGAATAATTGCAGTTATTTTTTTTTTTAAAAAAAGAAGAAAAGAGAAAAACATTTTATGGCACATGTGTGAACAGATTTATTTTACTGTTCTTTTTATCAGCTGATTTGGTGAAATTTTTTTTATTCACCTTTTTGAAGTGAGATTACACTTCTTGTACTCGAGTATTTTTATTATTATTTTACTGAGCAATTTATAGCCTTTGAAGCTATTTCTTATATATCTATTTTATGCGCATTTTTAATCTTTGAGGCCTCATCTCAGCTCATCGCAGCTCATCCCACCTCATCTGAGCTCATCTCAGTTCATATATGCTCAGTTCAGTAGATAATACTGTTATTTTAGTCATGACTTTTTGTTTTTAATTTTAATGTTTGTTTATTATTTTCTGTGCACGTTAAATTCGCAATTTTAGCGCTTTCATCTGCGGCAATGGAAATTTATCTTTGTGGCATTTTTTTAATTTTTTCAATTTTAATATTTCTTGGAACACTTACAGACATATACTAAATTTTTAATAGTTCAAATTATTTCAGTTGATATTCATTTTTTTTTACAATATTGTTTAAATATTATAACATATCACCCGTTGGATTATATATTTTTAATTACACATTTAATTTTCACATATACACATTTACCCTCTAAGCAGGGCCCGACTATGCTTTTTGAAGACCCGGGGCACTGATGCTATTCAGAGGCCCCCATACCCTGCTTTAAAGAGCTCACCAAAAGGAACCATTCTCAAAATAAAAAATAAATAAATAAAAATAGTGCGTTTTTAAATTTTTTCCTTCAATTATACCTTCTATACCCTCATTTTTTTTTTAGCAACCTATAACAAAATCATTAGTTTTATGTTCAAGACAAATGAAAAAATGTAGCGCATTAATCAGCCAATGTCTAGGAAATTAGTCACAAAATTTTATAATTGTTTAAGCTCTCTAATAAAATATAGAAAGAAAAATGTAATCAATTTTTGTTTTTAATACACATATAATGAAGAAATGTGTACTATTACTTCTCAATTTTTGGAAATGAGGCCCCCTAAATTTGGAGGCCCTGGGCCAGTGCCCTGTGTGCCCGTGCCATAATCTGGCCCTGCCTCTAAGCACAATTGTGTTGCTCTGGTTGTCAATATATTAATGACTTCTATAATCTATGGATTTTGACCATTATATTGGTTTCAACACCTGTAATTGTGTAGGGGATTTCACACTTTCACAACAATTTTTGAAGGTTATGTTTTATTGGCTTTCATAGACACTTATAATTCATTAATACATGTTCTATAATAATTTTGGGTGACAAAATAAATAAATGATAATAAAAATAATAAGAAATAAAGAGATATTGATATAAAATTACTTAATAGATTTTAAATAAATAACATGAGGATGTATGTGACTTTTGGAAATATTTGGATTGTATATTTTTCCTAATTATATTTTCATTATTGTCAAAGTTTCGCTTGATAAATTCAAGGATTCTTTGCGTGAACACATCACCTCTTTCATATGATTCTTTTTAACAAATTTACACTATTTTTTTTTTATCTCATTTGAATAACATGATCAGTTATTTTAACGTTTGCAAACACTTTATAATTAATAATTCTCACACACACACACACCAAAAAGAATATATTTTTTTTTTCCCTATGTTTCTACATGTGTTCCTGTATATGTTTTCTTTTGGGTCAGAAATTTATTGTAGTATTGGCTGGCTGCTCAGTTTGTCAGTCATAATGCAAATTTATCCAATAGTATTCCATTGTCTTTCACATGCATGTTTTCCATGCTTTTCTGCATTATTCTCAAACTTGGCCTCACAACCCAATGTTTGACACACTCACACACTCTCACAAAATTTTATCTTACCTATTTAGTTGCTATATTTCATTGGTTCACATGTGGAGATAATTACATTTTCTTTTATTAAATTTTCACACGATTTTTTACAAAAGACTAATTACAATAATAATACACACATACACAAAAGTAAATAATTTTTTTGCCAACTTGCAATAAACTCTGTTATGTTTTTAGAGCCTATTTGTTTTTCAAAGAAATACATAAAAAGTGAAATTTCCGTACATAGTCTGTACGTTTTAAAATTTTGTTTTTATCAAATTTTTTTTTTCTTGTCTAAAGAGTAAAACCCTTGCAGAAAGTTTTCGTTCAGCTTTAATTAAATATTTAATTATTTAAAATTTATTAATTAAAATAATTCCTTTTTGTAAGGTTTGCACCACAGATGTATTTTAAACGGCCTTGAAATCATCTGTGCGTTGTAAGAAGTAGTCTGTGCAGAAGTATGTGGCTGGTTCACTCTCCTTTTTTTTTTTTAAAGACTATTTCTTACTGAGCAGTATTATGGAATTATCTGTTTAACATACAGTATACTTTTTAAGAAAGATATTGAATATTAATTGGGCTCGATAAAATAATAGTTCAATTGTAATTATAAAACAATAGTATATTTAAATTTTTTGCTGTTTTTGACAATTTTTATGAGTTGTATTCTTATCACCTATTTCAGGTCTACTCAGATTTTATGCATTAAAGTTAAAATTTTATTGAGATCATTTTTTTGAGAAATTCAAATGCTAATTCATTTATTAAAAATTTTTGTTCAGGAAAAGGAAATTATTTCATACAGGTAAATTTTAATTTTTGACTAACAGAATCTATTGAAATAAAGTTGGTTTATAGATTTATCCAAAAGAAAATAAATTTGAAGGCATAAAAATATATAGAATTTAATAATTAAAAAAAAAAATAATAATAATAATAATTTCTTGAACTCTTACATGTGCGCTTTTATTCTGACATAGGGCTAGATTTTTTTTTTCTCTACACATTTTTACACATACAAGGGACATTTCATTATGTCACTTTGCAGAATGCTGGTTGTCATTTTTTCACAACATGAAGCCTCTTCTGCTTTTCACATATCGTTCAGTACGCTATGTTCAGTTAGGCATCACAAAACCAACATATCTGTCATAGCTATTGTTCTATTATACACTCTCTGGCTCACTTTGTTAGAATTTGATTTTTCACGTGTACGATAATGGTCATTTTTAATCAAAAATGTTTTATTTTTTTCATATTAATGCAATATAATTTTTTTTTAAATTTAACAAAATACAAATGTAATTGTTTTTCATATTTCTGGTTACTGATTTCCTTTTCGTTATTATCAAACATACATACACTGTAATAAATGATTGTTTTTAATATTTTACGCATTTTATATATCATATTTATATAATTTATTGATTATATGATTTGTTTCAGAATGTCACTTTAGCATCACAATGAGTGAATATGTCTCATGATTCCATAACTGTCATTATTATTGATTTTTTTTTCGAATTTATTGTTATATGCCACATTTTTTTTTCCTTGCTTAGCAAAAGGTTACTTTACATTTCTCACAATTGGATGCAAATTTTTTTGAATTGTATTATGCTGTTGTGAAGGTGAGAGAGAGCGTTCTATATTTTTATAATTTTCGTCCATTTTGACAATTTATTTTTTTTTTCCTCGTCGGCGGGGAGAAATATGTGAAGTCGTTCCTTCACATATATGAGTTTTAATTATAACTTTAAATAAAGGCAATAAGTAATTATTATATTTTCAATAAATTAAATGGCTAATAAAAATAGATAACGAAATTCTAAATTACTTTTATTTATTCGCTTTTGTCTATAATAGATATCGTAATTCTTATAATACTTTATCCCTTATGCTATTAATAAATCTTTTGAGAACAAAAAACATATTCCTTTTAAATGATATTCATAAGCTCTTCTAAATCATTTAATAAATAAAATATAAAATAATATTATTTCCAGTCATAAGCCGTTGGATACATAATTACATTTTCATTCTTTTAAATTGCGTATGTTTATTTATTCGAAGCTAAATTAAGCAATACATTTCCGTTCTAATATCATTAAAGAGTAATATATATTTTTTATCACAGGATGTGCAATAAATCCTAGTCTGGGTGTCTCCCTAAAATAACGGTCTTCTGGCGATAAAACTTGGCATAAACTGCTGTAACGAACTTACTAAATTCAAAATATTTATATTAAATTATTCTACAAACAAAGGATTAGCTTTGGCTGGAAAGTTTGGCACTGTTTTAATAATTTTGGCGTAATTCATCAGTCTGATCTTAATTGCAATAGAGTCAACTTCAGAATTCGCTCTTCAACTGTTGATTGAATAACATGTAACCCCGTAGCTCACCCCTATCTTTTGCATTCTCGTAACTTTTGGTCATGCGGAAATTACACTATTAATGTACTGTTGATTTTCTTATGAAAACTCTACAAAATAAAAATAAATATGTTTTACGGCGAACTAATAGTTCTTTTTACTTTAACGCCATCTTTTTCAGCTATACGGACCTGGACATTAATTGGAACTTTAACAGTAGAATCCCAGGATTTCTACTTTATAACAAGTTATAAAAATTAAATATAAAATAAATATATAAATAAATATATAAACTAAATAAATAAATAAATAAATAAAAATACTGTCATAAAATTCAGAATTTATCATTTTTTTTTCTTATGAAATTTTAATTTTTTACATAATGGAAATTGTTGTAATTTACTTATAATTTAATCATCTAAAATTATTTAAAGGTTTTCGTTTGATAGAATGTGTCAAATGGTAAATGATATAAACCTATAAGCATTTTATCATGATTTTCGAAAAATTCTGTTATAAACCTGTACAGATAAGTATAAAGGATTTAAGTCCATATTGTTGATTTTTCAGGAGACGAAAAATAATGTTCAAAAAATTCTGTATAAAAACTTATCCGTTCAATACAGTTTTAACCATGATATTATCATAATTTAGAGTTTTGTGAATAAACTACATATATTTAATTTTCAAGTTTGTTTATTTTTAACAGATTTATATAGTTTTAAAAAAATTCACTGCAGAACTTAAATCCTTTGTATCACTCAACCCAGGACTTAACTCCTTTTTACCACTTTGACTTGTACATTCATTTAACAACTTGATTATGCTGACAGTTCAAATACTTGGCTGAAGCATTAAGAAATACAGGATATATGACCTCAGTGGATGTTCAAAAGATTTTGAACCTAATAAAAACAAGGTATTACCAATTCAAACTTCCTCAACTTTATTGATTCATGACTTTAATAATATATACGAAGAGAGTGATGCAGGATTACCAAATGCTTTCATCTTAGAAATCTAAGGTTAATGGAAGGTTATTAGGTAAGTGGTTAATCCATGGTAAATCCTGGTTATTAAAACAGGAACGATCAACATTATTGAGAGAATTTATTACCTTAAACAAGGAATTGAATACAATAAACTATCATACTAAATATAGGAATTATTACACAATTATTGAAAATTAATGCTCAAAAGCCTTCGATGACTATGAAGTAATTAAATAAAGATAATATGCACTTGATAACATATACTAAACACAAAAATATCTGATGTACAATACTACTCAAGCTAAAATGTTTAGATATTTTTGTGTTTTACCTCCAGAAGCCGTTTTTAAAAAATTTCATTGTCCATTTCTGTTATAAAACTTTTGAAGATTAGAAGAATCTAAATCATAATAAACGATATACTGTAGTTGAAAATAGTTAATAATAATAATAAGAATGATAAGAAAAAAAAAAAAAAACATAAAAATAGATTAAAAAACAAAAGTATGCATCACCTCATTAAATGGAAACAAAATACGGCCATTAATAATCCACAATCAAAACACTAAAGTTAAAACACAAAATGCAAAGCATTAGGATTAATAGAATATTGACCAACACAATATTATATCCGTGTTTCCTTCCACTGAATTATGGGTCATGGTCATTTTCATCAGTATCACTAAATTCTAAGTCAGGGTCAATGTTCTCTATGCCAGCTGATGCTCGTAAAGTTTTGTAGAAGTCATGGAATACTAAAGGCACAAGAGGAAGCAAAGTAAGTAGATGTCTCTTCTCCACTGAGATTAGAACAGACTTGTTATACCGTTTTTGGACTTAAATGCTTTATACCAAACATGAATGCTAAATTTCCGACTTGAATCTTTTTTACCAAGGAATTTTCTCAAAGACTAAATGACATGAACTTTAATCATTTGTACCAATCGATAGAGAATTTTTTTCTGACTATGCATTCAACTTAAAATCGACATTTTTGATCTTAAATCCTTTATACTTATCAGTACAGAAATTAGATCTTAAAAAAATAAATAAATGAATAATTAAATAAATTATGTTCCAACTACTTTAAACTTTGTTTTGTTTTTGTAATTAACAAATGCATCATCAGCAGTCTTAGGACAACGGGATTTTATATATTTCAATTTGCTTCCATACACAAATCAGAAAGATGAACTGTGTTTTTGTACATTAAGTAATTAAGAAAAAAACAAATAAACTTAAGATTTCTGAAATTACCCACAATTTGTATCTTGGAAATTTTACAAATTTGAATTTACTGTTATCAAAAATAGGAATGATGTTATTTGTATATTAAGTAACTATGAAAAAAACAAATAAACCAAGGATTTCTAAAAGTACATGTAATTAGTATCTTAAGTTTTGAAATCATGTTAACAATAAATCAGCAATTTATACAGTATTAAAAATGTATCTACTTAAAAAACAATATTGGTTGTACTTGTGTAACATTTGATATTATTTATTATAACAGATTTTGTTTATATTAAGAACTTTTAACTAATTGAATTTTTTAAATTGTTTTAAATAAGTGTGAGAACTAAAAATCTTTCGTAATATAATCGATATATATATATATATATATGTATATATATATATATATATATATATATATGAACAAAGTGTTCATTTGTAAAAAAAAATAAAATAAATAAGAAATATATTTTTAATATTTTACTTAGCTTTAACTTGGCGCATTTTTTTTTTAAATTAAATTATTATAATTATAATTATTATTATTATTATTATTTGTAATTTTAATATTGAAAAAAAATATTACATTTTCTATTGTGCTACTGTAACAGTCCTTACTTTTAATTAATATTTACGTTTTTATTGAAAAAAAGAGAAAGAAAAAACATTTTCTATTCTGCTATTGTAAGAATCCTTACTTTTAATTAATATTTACGTTTTTTTTTTTTTTTTTTTCACACAAGTTATAAATTATTGATTTGTAAGAAACGATCTGTACAAAAATATCGTATGTACAGTGTTCTTGAAAACGATTAAAATTAACACAGATTACGTAGAGCCTATTTAACAAGGAGGAGGTGCCGCTCACCGCTCTAAGAGTGGTGTCGAGCGCTTCTAGCTATGCTAGGCCCCCTACTCCGTAACGTTTATTTAAAAAACAAACAAAAAAAAAAAAAAAAAAAGGAAAGAAAAGGAAAGAAAATTACAAGGTTCGCAGACCAATACGCCCGCGCGACATAGAGCGAAGTACTACAAATATGTATTAATTAATAACAAACTTTAAAAAAATAAATTAATTAAAAATAAAAAAAATAAAAACACAAATGTAAGATTCGCCAGTACAGAGTACTCACGCGACAGGGAGGCGAAATAAAATAAATCTTGAAAACTCAAACGCACAATGAGCTAGAATTGAACAGGAAGGAGGGAGAATTATTTACAAGTAAACCAGTTCGCCAGAACAAGGTTCACACGCGACAT